>CM062294.1:235363966-235891935 GCA_031216915.1 Pictodentalium vernedei
TCAAAATTTCATGAGTCCATGGCCAAATGGAGATAATACAGTCAGCAAAGTAAGCTCCTAGTGATCTATAGACTTTCAGAAGAGTGACAACAGACTGTTTGCTTAGATACATGACTAATAATAACAACATGAATTCTTGGAAATATGAGTTTTATATTGGTGAATCTGGCAAAACTACAAGATACTGATAAATTTATTGTGCAATTCTTTGTCTTCTTGATCAAAACTTTGTGAAGTAATTCTCACCCTGGGGGGCTAACAATACTTTTATATTATAAATAATGTGTGGCCTGGAATTGACTGTGCCAAAATATTGGTTCTTGAGGAAGAACAGACCACGCACTGGATGCATAGTCAATGACATGCTAGGCATTAATTATTATATTGAACAAATCCAGAAGAATCTTGTCATCTATCAAGATTCCAATCCAAAGTACATTGCCTAAGACTTGGCATTTCATTCTTGAACTTGGAAATGGCAAAATAAGAGTTCCGAAAAAATCTCTTAACTGGTAGAGTGCTAAATTATTTTTCAAAGGTGATTTGTGCTGGCATTCTCCAATGAATCGTAACATAACAATTTTATGTAAAAAATTTTCAAACAACAAGCTTATTCATATCATATAAAGCCACTAATGTGGCTGTCAGCACTTTTCAAGAGAACCATGATAGTGGCTTCTTGCACTCAACCAGTCAAAAGGGGCACAAGGTGTTCTGTCAGTCAAACATCCCAGAATATTTCACAGCTATTTTTACAAAGTATGAGTATGGGAATAATGCATGATTATATTTAGAATCCACAATAGGCAAAACTATCAGAAATAGTACAGTACATCTCAGCCAATCAGAGGAGACGGAAGATCATACGAGATTATAATATATGACAGTCTTATCCATGCACAAGGAAAATGAATATTTGAATGGTGTGAATGAATGTACATACACCCAAATCTATTCCTTTCAGCACCAATTTTTGTTTCAATTATTTTCAGTTGTTGCAACATAAATCCAATATTGTTAACTCGTAGAGCGCTGGAAGACAATATTTGGGCTTCATTAGGAAGTGCAGGTACCCCAACTTAAAGGCTTCATATTCTGTGGATGCACTCCATTTTATCTTTGGACTGAAACTATTTTGTCGGCTTGTCTTCTCTTTGTTATTTATTATTATTATTATTTATTGGTGTTTAAGGTCACATACTTATGCACAATGGCTAATCATGACAGTTTTACGGGTGGAGGAAGCCAGAGTACCCAGAGAGAACCACCGACCAACGACAAGGCAGCTGCCAGCTCCCCAACATCGTAACTCCGCACTGCAGCACAGGCAGGGTTAGATTGGTTGAAGACATGCGCACCACTGATGTGCAGTACGCCTTAGTACATGGCGTCATCATGCCCCCATGTGGACAATCGGGATTAAGTGCCTTGTCCAAGGACACAATGCGGGAGTCCGAATCGATCGCTCAGATGTTCACCAATCCGAGGACTAACCGGGCTCAACGTTTTTAAACTTCGGTGATCTAATGAGAACCGGTTACCACAACACCACCGTGCCCCCTTCTCTGTGTTAAAATTTATGGGAGAGTGCCCGCAGGCACTCTCTCATAAATTCTAAGAAGGAAATACATGTGAACAAATTTTGTCAACCACAAATAATTCAGCACTCTACCAGTTAAACATCTGTAATTTGTGTTAGAAGAGGGGTTAAGCCTTAGTACTCAAGAAACTAATATGCTTTAGTAATTCTCTAAGATTTGTTTAAACTCAGAAGACTTGTTCAAACATGGCAGTTAGTGATCATAACAATGCAACAAAACATCATAACACTGTCAGAATCTCAGACAAAAAAGGATCACTTACTTCTAAGACTCTATGCAAACTGTTCTTTCTCACATGCCAAAAGAAAGGGAATTGGTGACACTGATGCTGAAAAGAAAAGCTACCATACCTAAGTGCTTAGTGCAAATACGAGCAATCATGCAAACTGACTCTACCACAGTATGACCAACAAGGATATAATACAATTATTGGAGTTTCTGATGATGAGTAAGTTTTAACCCTTCATCTGTCACAATATCAAGACAGATTTGTAAATATTTCTCTTATATAATTACAAAATTTCACTTTTTTGTTTTTCCAAACTGAGGCTATTGATCCCAGACTTAACTGGTAGAGTGCTAGAAGTACACATTTAGTTTAAACAATATTTATTGGAACATATTACATTTGCTGTATACAAAATGGAATACTTGTACAAAACTTAGTGTTATACAATATTACACAACATAAGAATAGAGAAGAAACATTTTAAAGTAAGGATTTGACAGAAGTACACATTTGGAATCTTATGGAATGCTGCAACCATACTTTATGCATGCTGATGTCGAAATAATAAAATGTCAACCTCCCAATTTTTCCCACAATGCAACTAGGAATTTAACCAATTCAGTTTTGAATGACAGATCTCATTGAAATCTGTCAAAATAACACTGAATTTGTTAATTTCCTAGGTACATTATAGGAAGAAATTACTGCTTGAAACTTTGGACAACGCATTGTGTCCTTGGGCAAGACAAATAATCCCAACTGCCCATGTGGGGGCATGGTGGCATTGTGTACTACAGCACACTGCTCGCCGATGGTGCACTTGTCTTCAACCAATGTTAACCCTGCTTATGTGGAGTTGGTATGTTGGGGAGTCTGACAGTTGTTCACCATTGTTCAGTGGTTCTCATTGGGTTCTCCGGCTTCCTCCACTCATAAAACTGTCCCACATGAAGTGACCAAGGCTGCTGAAAGTGTTGTTAAACCCCATAAATAAATAAGGTCACATATATTTCTATACAATGGCTAATTATGACCGCAACATGGATATGTAGTCAAATCCAGCTCATTATTTATACCCAAGTTGCCCATTTTAGAGGACTCCAACCCAGGTAATGGTTACCAGGTCCCATTTTATCAGTAAAACAGAGCTTGTTGACATTAGTAAACAAGCATAGCTTCACATACAAGTTGTTCAACAAAATGAAATCATGCAGTTCACCACTTAAAAGAGCTTGATGAGCTCAATCCAGTAACTGTCCAAAAGAAATACTCTTGTTATTTGGTGTTTAAGTTATTTCTGCGTCTATGTCTGTATCATGACCGTAATGCAAGTACAGTGAAACCCTGTTATTTGAAAAGCCATTTTGCCAATAAAAATTATTCAATTAACAGGAGTATTCAATTAACAGGAATGGTGTCACTTCCCTGTATTCTAGAAATAAACTAAGCATTTATTCTATTATATCTTGTTGGACCATGAGCTCTGTCAAACAAGACATAATAGATTAAATGCCTGTATTGGATGTACTGAGACCAAATAGGTCTATAAACAAAGAAAAACTGTGGAGAGTCAGGGTAATTTCTCAACAGGTTACAAGATTTCTTATTCAATTAACAGGAGTTTAGTCTATAACTTATATTCAATTAACAGGTCAAATTTGTACTGAAGGTGTGGCAAATGGTTTTGTGCTGGGAAATTATATTCAATTAACAGGGTTATTCAGTTAAGAAATATCCAATTAAGTGGGCTCCACTGTATGAAGTCAAGTTTAGCGACTAGTTTATAACTTTGCTGCCCACTTTAGAGGACCTTCAACCTTAGGATTTATTACAGGTACCATTTTTCTTGTAAAAAAGAACTTGTTTACCTTAATAAATAAGTACTGCTACCCTCCACAGAATTCAAAAAGAACTAGAGTAATCCCGATAGTGGCATACACCCTGTCTGCAATACCACACCTGCAATACCATGGATAGCATTACAGAAATGAAACATTTATTACTGGGTGGCAGATGAAGGATGACAGACGCCAGACCTTTGAGAGATTACAGACCAATGCGGCATTATCATAAAAACTAAGTGACACCATAGGGTGACACAAAAAGGTAATCCCGCCTTTTTCCAAATGTAAAAGTGACTTGATTTGATTTGACATTTTTGTAAAAAAAAACATTTTCCCGCAAACTTTAGATATGTTGCACATCTCCAAGGCATGTGTAGCCATGTTCTGAAGTTTCAACTATCCACATTGGAAACTGTGGGAGGAGTTCATTACGCCATGAAGGTACCCTCAATTAAAAAAACAGGAACATAGCTAAATCGACATATTTTGTCCCTTCAAACAGAATTTTAAAATTAACAAAAGTTTAGGTAAATTAAACTTATTGACTGGAAATCATAAAATATATTATTTTTCACTAACTCAGGAGGAATAGCTCAAGAATAAAGAATTCCAATGTGACCAAATGAGAACCTGACCTGTATTTTGCCATTCTATGCAATGTGTGAAAGTTTCCCAAAGATATCTGAATATCTGTTCCATGCAGCTCAGAAAAAATGAGTATTTTAAATTCCTTTTTATTTGCAGCCTCAGGATTCCCAGGGAGGGCATGTAGAGATTTTTTTGTGTGTGTGAATCAGGTATGTCAGCAAATAATACTGCATACCAAATGTGGATCAAATAGGTTTGTCATTTTGAAAAATTTTAAAAATGGAAGCAGGGCAGTGGATTTCCCCTGTCCTGGAACAAGCCCAAATGTTGCCAAACTTTATTATCTGGGGAGTTCCAGGCCACATTCAGCATCTACAGCTATATCATGAACATGACACAAGTATGAAGAGAAGTTTAAACGATCGTTGCTATCTTTAGAGGACATTCATCCAAGCTATTGGTTATGGGGTTGTTTTTTATCACTAAATGAGAACTTATTTACACACAATTATCAAGTACGGCTGCACTTTCAGGCATTCCAACGGGAAAAGAAATCTTTCTTAGAACAAACTACTTAAATCTGCATAAATCAAAGGGGAAACTGGAAAAAATATTTTTCCATGAATCAAGTATATCATTCCAAAATACTGTAAATTAATTTTGATTCAATGGGCAGAACTGTTTTGAAAATGAAATTTTGGGTGGCCCTCAAATTTTTCACCTCACAAGAGTCCAAATATTGCCAAGAAACTTTTTTGGAACAAAATTCAATCAACACCATCAGAGGACATTGCAGCCATGAAGAAACAAGAGGTAGGCCACGCGTGCCCAGTGCATACCCCATGATACATACTGCCAAACAATGGCAAGAGAGCAAATAAACCAGGATACAATGAAAGCCTTTCCCATAAACAATCTTCATTCCAAATTTCATTGAGATCCGATAACCCAAGCCAGAGATACGAGTCGAATGGACAAAAAATTGGCTATTTTATGAGGCAAACAGCAAAATTATTGTCTTTGTTTTACAGCAAAAAATTAATTTAACACACAACTTCCTCCTCCCCCCAAAGCCTCCCTCCCCTCCCCCCACACTGAGATATTTGTGAGGACCAGAAACACCTGTTACTGAAGAGACGATCGGACCATTCACAAAAGATATAGAACAAAGACATAATGACACATGTAGGGAGGTGATTTGCATGTATTTTCTTTGTTTTACTGCAGGGACATGACTCTTGAAAGCCTTTCCCATAAACAATCTTCATTAAAATTTCAATGAAATCTGATAACCCAAACAGACAGAAAATTGGCTATTTTACGAAGCAAACAGTGAGTTTTCAGTAAAGAAAGGGGATAAGTCTAGAAAGTGAAATGTAAGAAATATTATTAGAGACTCAATTGAAAGCCTTTCCCATAAAAAATCTCATTACAATTTTCAATGAGATCTGATAACCCAAACCACAGATACAAGGCAAACAGACAAAAAGATGGATATATTTTCAACACTCGGCATACACAAGGGGTTTATTATCTTTGTTTTCCAGCTGAGAGAAATCCAACCCAGTAGAAATTGTGAGATCCACGTACAATTGTTACCAATAGTTTGTGTCAATCAGATCATCGACATGGGAGATGTGAAATCATTGTCTTTGTTTTACAGCAAAAAATTAATTTAACCCTCCCCCCAGAAGTAATTGTAAAGGCCAGAAACACCTTTTACTGAAGTCTAGTGATGATTGGACCATCCATATAAGCGATAGAGAACAAAGACATAATGTCACATGTGGGGAGGTGATTTGCATGTATTATCTTTGTTTTACTGCAGGGACATGACTCATTTGAAAGCCTTTCCCATAAACAATCTTCATTCCAAATTTCATTGTAACCTGATAACCCAAACCTGAATTATGAGACAAAAAATTGGCTATTTTACGAGGCAAATTAAAATTGATCGAGTTATTGTGCTAACGAGCTCAAAATTCGTAAAAATTGACTAATTAAGGCCCATAACTCTGTAATGAAAAATCAGGCCAGGCTGGAGAACCTTTGTTCAAGTTATTGCACCTACAGTGCGAGGATGATCGCATACCTGGATGCACACCGACTGTTGCCAAACCATAGACCTCAGTTGTTATCACAACTTGATCCAAAACAGACTATACTATGTGGTATGCCCTCTAATTTCTGTAATTTGGGGACACCAGTTACTGGTGTGTGTTTGGCAGAATTTAAGGGCCTGTACGTTGAAAGGGGTGCCCTGAAGCAACTAATAACAGTTTTTGCGTACCATATAATAGATATTGACCTTGTGTAGTTCTAAATTGTTGCTATTTTTAGCTCCTGTGGGTTTCAAAGAGGGAACTGAGGGTTTTTTGCACACATCAAGTGCATGTCACTCAATAATACTGCAAACCTAATGTGGTTTAAATCAAACAATCTGTTCTGAAAATTGAAATTTGGAGTGGGTAGGTCATATACTTCCTGAGTATCCAAATAACAGGCAGGGTTAGATTTGTTGAAGACATGCGCACCATCGACGTGCAGTATGCCTTAGTACACAGCGTCATTGTGCTCCCATGTGAACAATCAGGGTTAAGTGCCTTGGCCACGGACACAACGTGGGAGTCCGAATTGATCGTTCAGATGGTCACCCATCCAAGGACTAACCGCGCTCGACGTTGCTTAACTTTGGTTATCTGATGAGAACCGGTTACCGCAACACCACCGCACCCCCCACAAAGGGAAGTAACATACCAAATCTCAAAAAATTTTGACCGGTGGTTTGAGATGTTTTGGTGAATTCTGGTCTTTTTGGAGCATTGTCCCCACCCCAAAGGACTTAGCAACTTTTATTTAATAAAACTTTGAAGGATATCCCCCCCACCCCCCCCCCCCCCCCCCCCAAAAAAAAATAATTTGTGTAAAGTTTGGTTGGATTTGGGCCAGTGGTTCTAAAGAAGGAAAGACTGACGGATGCAGGATGCCAAGTAAAGTCAATAGCTCGCACTAACTTTCAGTCAGGGGTGCTAGAAATGTCTGGGTTCTTAAGTTTATCTAATTATTTTTTTTAAACCGCAGCTGTCATATTACTCAGGACTGCACTCTCTTAAACTTGAGTTCTACCCAAAGTTCTTTGCTCTAAAGAAATATAAACAATGAACAGATGCGAGCTTGAAAATCTACTTTTAATCTATCTATCTAAAATTGTGTGCATGTAAGTACATTTATTTAGTCACAAGTTTATTAGAGGCTCGATGATGATAACTTTTTTAATATATAACTATCACAAATAGCCCCTCAATACGACTGTAGTTTGCCCATCAAATCCAGCTCCCCAGAAAACATGAGTGTCAAGTTTTCCAGATCGTTATCATGCCTGTCTCAAACGAGGCACACGTGAATGAACTATTTCTACCAGTGACCTATAAATAAATTGGTAAATTCCACAAATACATCAGGGACTTATGTAATGCGTGCATTCGATCTTGAGTTGTTTATTAATCCTGCATGAGAAAGCACTGCTTTTCTATGACCAGTTACAGAACTCAATAAAAACAATTGCACAGTTTGCGCGTTTCACAACATGCGATTGAAAGAGAAATGAGAATCGGTTACAATATCATAGCGAATCGAATGTACTCAATTTTTTGTTGATATTGCATCTTCCTGTTGCCAAGTGATAAATATAGATTGTGTCTCCTCATTAAACTCCATTGACAAACATTCCAGTCAAGGTCTATTTGAAAATGCCGTGCTGAACAATTGCAAAATAACAATTAACAACTATTTTCAAAAGGCGAATCCAACAAAATGTCGGAGAATCTGTGTTATTGAAAGCGATTCCGATTGAAATTCAAGTCTTGCCTCCATTGTTTTGACTTTCTAGTTTCATGTTTGAAACAAACGTTCGATATTACTACGCGTTTTGGATTCCTCAATTCCATAAATTGTTAATGGTTTTTTGGCTAATATAATTCTTGTTGTATTTCATTTTTCAGGTGTTGTGATCAGTTTAAAATACTAATTGTCATATAAAAAACAAATTACTACAACAGGCAACTGATCTGTGTTGTTGTATTCCGTCTCGTTGATGAGATTGGCCAGATCAAACGAGACACTGCAGGCGTCTCGTTTGATCTGGTCAATCTCATCTCATCAACTTGACAGAATACAACAACACAGATCAACTGACTGTTGTAGTATGTGCCATTTTTTAAATGATAAAAATACTGGAAAAACTGTGAGATTACGATACTCAACACTTTAACCCCTTTGCCCAATGCACACAGTATCAAAATTTATTACTTTAACCCTTTACCCAACAAATCGCCCGCATCCGCCCGCGTAATAAGCAAATTCAGCAGTTAAAAAATATATTTCAAAAATTTTCAACAAAACCATATCATGTGACCCTTCGTTGGAACGAGCTCGTCGAGCTCGTTCCAACATGGGGTCACATGATATGGTTTTGTTGAAATTTTTTGAAAAATTAAAAAAAATGATATTTAAAATAATAAATTTTGATATCGTCGACGTTGGGTAAAGGGTTAATTATTTTGTTTTCAAATCTTTAAAAAAAATTTAACAAAACAATATCATGAGATCCCTTAGTGGGACAAGCTCAATGAGCTCATTTCATTAAGGGGTCTCATGATATGGTTTTCTTGAAAAGTTTTTTAAATATTAATAATTTTTTTCCAACTGGACAATTTGTAAATTACATGGGTGGATCAGCTGATTCATTGGGTCAGGGGTTAACATGTCCATAAGCCAAAAATCCTGTACTTCAGCTTTTTTGGAGGAATAAAATGTGTGCTCTAATATTGGATAATCTATTGATCACATTTTTCAGCACAAAACCTAAAAGATATCCTCAGTAGATCAACATAGACCTAGTCCCCTGCTGTGTTATTCCTCCACCACTCTCCGTCTTAATCTCCAAAGTATTCAGTCAAAACCTGTTTTATAATTTTACCCATTGGCGCTTTCTCAATGTCCCCAACTATAAAATTGACCCATTCCCTCATGTTCTTCCTCATCCACTTATTCTTCATATTTTCATCCCATTTTTCCATTAGTTTCCCAATGAGCCTTGTTCTACTGGGCAAATACTTGGGGTACTCTAGAATGAAATGTTCTAGGGTCTCTGTTACTCCCAAGTTACACATTTGGCATGTTCTTACCTCAGCTTTCCCGATTCGCCCCTTCAATTCCAGTGACATGGATCTCATTTTGAACAACAATGCCCCCCCCCCCCCACCCCCCACCCACCTCCACCCAAAAACGATCCATCTAGGTACTCCTCAAATGTTGGCACATCTTTTTTATATAACCCGTCTAAAGTGCTCTTGACCCAAATTCTTGTTCACCTATTTTTATTGCAATCCACAAGCACCATTCCTTTGATAAAGCTACTCTGGCTTACAAGTGAACTCAGAACCATCACTAAACTTAATTAACTGGTAGAGTGCTAGAAGCCACTATCATGGCTCTATTGAAAAGTGGTAAAAGCAACTATAGTGGTTTCACATTCTATGCATAAGCTTGATGTTTTCACCACGTAGAACATAAGTGTTTTTATAAAATTTTAACAAATCAATTATTTATGAACAATATCTTGCGAAGGCAAGTCTCCCTTTGCTGATAGCAATCAAAACCTTTAAAAAAAATAGTCATGTAACAAATCACCTTTCAAAAATAATTCAGCACTTTACCAGTTAATGCTCCCACTTCTACCTTTTCAGAATGCACCTCTGAATGTCGACCTTCCGTCTCAGAAATTTCATCTTAATTAGTTCATAAATCAGGAATGTAAGTAATTATTGATATAAAAACTTGAACCTCAATCATCTGACAGGTTTTCACAAAAAAAAAAAAAAGTCAATTTTCACCAGAAATAAACCCTGAAAGCTGATAATCATCAAAAAAACCCGATTTCAGGTAAAATCCTGAAATCTTACATCCCTAATAAATGTAGGTAGGATGAGTTGGGTATCCCAAGAATTTCATACAGAAACCCATGTTTCAACTATGCTAAGGAGAAGATAAACTGTGGCAGCTTGAAATCTGGAAACATGCACTAGTCCACATGTTAGTCATCGTGTTGAAAAAGTTTCATCCAAACTGAATCAAGCTTGTGGAATGAGTTACAGGAAGTGGAATTTCATACATAAGTCTGTATTAAATCTAAGTGCAAAAGGAGGTAACTTGATTAAACTTATTGCTGCTTGAAACTTTTGGTATATGCATGTTTGCTTGTTAGTGGTCATGTTTGAGAAATTGAATCGAAATTGCTTCATAAATGTAACAGTTTCGTACAGAGGAATTTCATATCGTTTAACCCTTAAGGGCCTAATTCAGACTTTGATGACATTTTTTGCAACAGAACAGGTGTCACTACATGCAGTCGTTGGTTAAACTCACAAGTTACATCCTAAGCACCTTGGTAGTTGTTATTAGGCAAGTCTTGGCTGCCTATTAAAGGCAGCCAAGACTGGCCAAAAAACAGCTGCAAAGTCACAGGATGTGGACTGTCAAAGTGTAGCAAAAATATGTAAAAATCTCTAGGCCCTTAAGGGTTAATGGAAGTATGTAGTTACTTCAGAATATCCTTTCATCAAAGCAATATTGTTGAGAAGATCCACACAGATGACTATAATTTTGTTGAATGCAAACGTAGAAGATTCAAAGTTCTAGCTGCAAAGCTGTCATCCATTTCTATATTCCAATCATTGTCCCTAAAGTGGTTTCATTTCAACGTTTTGATCGTTTTATGTTTTCTACTGATAGTAGGATCAGGATCTTGGGAAAAACAAATTTGTTTGCACTTTCCGATTCTGTTCTCATAGGGTAGCAGCTGCTTCACCAGTCATTTAGCACCCTCAAATCCACACACCACTACACCCTCAAAACTTTTCATCCAAATCTTATTTATTTGTTGGTGTTTAAGGTCACATATTTTTGCACAATGGCTAGTCATGATGGAAACAAGGATATAAAGGCAAATCTAGCCATTTGTTTATACCCATGTTGTCCACTTTAGAGGACTTCTACCCCTTGCATTGGTTCGCAGTTCCTATTTCACCAGTAAAACAGAGCTTGTTTACCACAATAAACAAGCACTGCTTCACTTGCCGCAGTTCTCACATACAAATATAAATCCAAATCTTAACCATGATACATTTTGAACCCCTCCCCCAACTGCCCTATTTTAATAATCATGGGTAAAAATGTGAAAAATACAATGAACAAGAAAAAAGAGCAATGCGAAGCATTGAATATGCCCACTCCTACAATACCATGGACAGCATATGCTGCTCAATGGAATGGTGGAATTTCTCATGATGGCACAAATGCCATTTTGAACAAACACACACACATGAAGACTAACTTGGTTAAACTTCAGCTACATACCCATTCACAATGGGTGTATTAAGATTATTCAATTTTCTGTGGTCATTCAATAAAATACAATATCAGAAGAATTATGGTAGTTTTTAGGCAGCAATCATATTACATTTATATGGTTAGTTTAGGGTTAATTATCCACAGATCTGTCTTTTTTCATCCTTGAGTTATTTCAATGACCTCACTGTTATCGCAGATTGGGTTGGTTTGTACGAGTCAATTATGATAGCACTCCGGACATTTGTGCTTGATTTCTCGCTGGGTATTTGTGACCAGTCAGTCTGTGAATTACATCGAAACAACTGGGTCAGGTGGTGAAGTTCCAATCAAAATTCCACCCGCCTCCCCTACCAACACCTTTGTAAATGCACTGCACTGGTATAGCTTGTCAAGTGTACTCGGTATGGGTACAGTTTAGGTTGTGTGGGCGTTTTTTCATATCACCCACAACGTAGGCAACATTTTCCAAAATGAAACTCCCCATAGAGCAGTCATTATAATTCTACTACTCCTTTATTGGCTAAACTGTACTTATGATACATATATCAAACAATAAAATCTACATTAGTAATTTACAGTGTAGTCCAAAAACACATACATTAGTTCTTAATCATTGCTCATTGCAAGTTTGGTTTTCCAGTCTACGATGGCTGCACAAAAATATTACCACTGACAAAAGCAAAATTTCAAAGGGACAGTTCTTCTAAGTCGAACAAGAGGCATAAATGAGGTAAGTACACATGGACAGAACCCACAATTTGCCATGATGCTAGTATATCACCATTTATTTATTTATTGGTGTTTTAAGGTCACATACTTCTGCATAATGGCTTATCATGACCGCAACACGGATACAAGTTATAATGTAAAAGGTTAATTTTGTTATTTTGTCCTATAACAAGGCCATTGCTCTGGTAGGAATGTATGGATGAAACTCGCAATATGTGGTTATCAAGTTCCCCATGCTGGTCTATAACCACACCAAAGGCCATCGAAATTCAACAACTGATGTGTCATTTTACTATTTTTCGAAGTCCTACAAGGATCAAAACTCTGGTATGAATATGTGGACAAAACCAGTGATTTGTGGATATCATTTCCTCCTGGGTGGTCTATCAGCATACCAAAGGACTTCAAAATTTGACAACTGATGTCAGAGTTATAATGGAAAATGTTTGTACAGACAGACGGATGGATGGATGGACAGATGGATGGACGGGCATATGGATGGATATCCAGAGAGAAGGACTGATGGATGGAGATCTCGACTATATATCCACCGATCCTCCTAAGGAGGTTGGGGGCAAAAAATATATGGTTCCATGTGTAACAAATAGGCACAGAAGCCATATGGGTGCTTGGTTTTAACTTTACACAGTACTGCGTCTCCTGTGTCGTATGACATTTGTGTTTACCTCATTTGTGTTCAAGGCACAGTGGTAGCTCATAGCTTTGTATAAGCAGAGGTTGGAGACAAATGACTTCACCCTTAAGGGCTTGAACAAGTGTCCCGAATTCTCATCAGCCCACAGCTTCTGTTTGTCCAGCCCGCAGTTTCTGTTTGTCCAGTGGCTTAGCAGTTATCTCTAGTCAAGTCTGAGCTGCCTGTTAAGGTAACCAGTATTTAACTAGAAATCACTGCCTAGGTAAGTTGTCTATTGTCAGTAGGACCTTCTCATGATGGCATACAAAGAGCACCGGTTCTGAGGTCATAAAAGTCAGAAATATGCCTTTAAGAGTTCAAACCATCTTTGAAAAGTCCTAGATAAAAAGAACTGAAACTACGCTGACTCTGATTTGGTTACAAAAGTAGGCAATGCTACTAAAATAATCCAAGAATGGATCAATTAAGACTCTAAAAGCTGCCTGGTTCCTTTCATTTTTCAAGTTTTTTGTAAATTAAAATGTTTAGTTCTACTACACCCTCTGCAGACACCACCAGTGGGGAATAAGAGGACATAAAAAGTCACTGAAGACCAACCCTATGAAACCAGATCTGCAACAAATCATGTAATCTGGGAATGATCCACAAGATTTCTGTATTGTCTAGCTGGATCATATGTAACCTGGCTGAAAATGTGATAGGATAGTAAACATGCCTTCTTGATGTCTTCCAGACTTCAGAAGGGTAATTTTTCTTAAGAGGTCAGGGGCCATAAAATATATGAATCCCTGTGTATCGAAAAGCCACAGAAGCCATATGGGTACTTGGTTTTAAATTTGTACAGTTCTGAGTCTCCTCACCTGTACTGTATGACATTTGTTTACCTCATTGGAGTTCATAGCACAGCAGAAGTGCATAGGCTTGTATATGCAGAGGCCAGAGGCAACTGATTTAGCCATTAAGGGCTTGGACAAGTGTCCTGAATTCTCATCAGTCCACAACTTCTGTATGTCCAATGCTTAGCTGCAATCTCTAGTTAAGATTTAACTAGAAATCACTGCCTAGGTAATTTGTCTATTGTCAGCAAGACCTTCTCATGATGTCACACTAAGGGCACCTGTTCTGAGGTCGTAAAAGTCAGAAATATGTCTTTTAGAGTTCAAACCATCTTCGTCAAGTTGTAGATCAAAAGAACTGAAGCTATGCTGACTCTGATTTGGTTACAAAAGAAGGAAATTCCACTAAAATATTCCAAGAATGGATCAATTAACACTCTAAAAGCTGCCTGGTTCCTTTCATTTCTCAAGTTTTTGGTGAATTAAAATTTTTTACTTCTACCACACCTCTCTGCATACACCACCAGTGGGGAGTGAGAGGACATTAGAAGAATCATTGAAGACCAATCCCTTGAAGCTAGATCTGCGACAAATCAAGTAATCTGGGAATGTTTCACAAGATTTCTGTATTGCCTGGCTGGATCAGATGTTACCCAGCTGAAAATGTGATGTAAGTAATGAGGAAGATTTGTGTAAGACAGTTGGCATTCAGAGGTGAATACAGTGTAAACAAAGTAATTTTGTTTTTTGCTTTTTAAACCATGATTTGAAGGACAATGTTGAAAAGAAATATGAAGCAATCATCATCCTTCAAAACAGTATCAGTGAGAGGTTATTTTCAATTAGTTTTCAGCCATTAAATTCAATTGTTTAATACGTTTACACCATATAATAAACTTGAAGTCACCAGTGATTTTTTTTATGGACAATCGACAAAATCTAATAAATTACCCCAATAGAGGTTGGAATCCTTTACGAATGTAGCCAATTGTGTGTGTGTGTGTGTGTGTGTGTGTGGTGGGGGTGGGGGGGGGGGGGGGGGGGGGGGTACTTTGAAGAACACAGTAACGTTTGGGAGGAACTTAAAATGTTGGTTTCTCATCCCTTGCCAGGAACACCTTCTGATCCTATGACAGGGATCATTCATTGGAAACTCCAGCTAGCAATCGGGAGTCCAACAACTAAACTACTAGACCAATGCACAATGTTAAAAAATGATGGCTGCAATCTGGTATTTTTTTTTACATTTCACATGATGACTTTGTCCACTTTTCTTTCGGCAGGTACATGAAAGTGTGAAACGCATTTGTTTACAATACAACAAAAGTGCTCTGGTTGGTGGCATGGGCCTGCATGTATATCTTGAAGGAGACAACCATGTTTAGGAGATATTTAGAATGTCTGGGAATCGAACCTTCAGCAACCCCATCTGGAAATCAGGAGTCCCTCACATAGGTCACTAGTCCATTGCGCAACATCAAAGAACAATGTCTGGCATCTAGTATTTCAATTGAAGTTCTCAACTTCTCATGATTTCCCATCTATTTAGATGATTTAGACAAATGAACAAATTTATAACATTTTTATTCTAATCAATAGAACACATTGAACTCCTAAATATCAATGCTTGCTTTTATGCAAAGTGTTGTACATTCCCTTCTCCTACAATACCATGGATGGCATATGCTGCTCATTGAAGCAGTGGCATTTTTCAAAATGGCATAAATGTCAGCCATTTTGAACAAACAAATGAACATAACAAGCAGACTAAGACGATTAAACCCACCTGCATATCAATTCAACATGGGTATTATAAAAAATTAATCATTTTTCTGCCGACATTCATAAGGGGCATAATTGTGGTAAGTTTGCGTGGATGAAATCTGCAATATGTAGAAATCCTACCAAAGGACTTCAAAATCCACCCATGAATTATTGAGTTATAATGCAAAATGTCAGTACAGACATTTTCCTCAGTGTAACAAGGGCCATAACTCTTGCACATATGAATGGACCAAACCTGTGGATATCCTTTCCATTTTGATGGCTTCTCACCCCATCAAAGGACATAACTCACCAACCAATGTATGAGTTATAATACTAAACATTGCAAAGTTTTCTAAGTGTAACAAGGCCATAACTCTTTCTCTCTCTCTCTGGCAAAACCCACAATATTTTGATATCTTTTTCCCTCGATGCTGGTGTGTCATCATACCAAAGGACATCAAAATCAGAAAAGCAATATTTGAGTTTTAAGACAAAACATTCCTAGGAACAGTTTTGCAAATATCAGGCATTCTGCCAGCGACGGAAAAGTGGGGTCGTTTTCTGGAGAAGGGTTCGGGATGGGAAATCCCCCCAACCTCCCGCTAGGAATAGTTTTGAAACTATTGACCGTAAAAGGTACGTTGTGGTGCCTTTCTGGCTGTAAAAGTGATGTTGTAATGAAACTAGGCATGACAGGAGGCTGACAATTTTTGCTAACATCATTTAGATTTTCTTACGTATGATGGACATCCTCAGTTGGAGACGGAGTTTGATTCACTCATTTCCACTATCCTTCTGAAGAAGATTTTTGATTTTGTTCTATGTAATACCCTTCTGTATGCGACATTTTATCCTCTAATTCACAAGTATCATTTTGATACCTGTATTCTACACAGTTTTACTATGAGCTGTTACAGATAATGAATATTCATAACATTGGAGTTGCATGCTATTACGTCAATAGCATGACATTTGGAACTAAAACACTGCTGAACTGTGTAAACATGAGAAACCAAATGCAGAGGTATCGATGTGAAATTATTGGAAATAAAGTTAGGTTTACTAATTGAGGAGTTTTAAATGTACTTTATGTAGAATATCATCGAACAGACAGCAAATTTGGTTACTTTTACTGAAAATTACACGTACTTCAGGAAAATCACAGGGGAAATTTTCAGACGTTATAGGAGAAATTTACTATCTTCAAATTTGAGGAAAGAGGCTGGTTACCGGCTCTGAAAAGCCCCTGGCGGAATGCCTGATATATACACAAATAAAAAAGTTAAGCACCCCCAAATCTAATGAATAATAACATGAGACTGTTTATTGAAAGTCTGTTGCTGGTTATATGTATGATTATATTGTGGATCCAGATGGTTGTGAATGTGTATGATTGAATGTGTCCTACAAACAGGTCCTGGGAATCATGTGCCCAATGCAACCAAGAATTTTTCCAAATAAAGCTTGCGCTAGAGTCAGAATTGGGTATTTATAGTGCCTTTTTTCAATGTTCAATCACTATCTATCACCATGACAAGAAGAAGGATGACATATGCACAAAGATGGCAGATTATTGGTATGCATTCCACCAGTATGTCCTTTAAAGCACTAGGTCGTCAACTCAACATCTATCACACAGTCACCAGTCGTTTGGTGAGAAAACACATGCAAACCAATGAGGTGAAGGACCGTCCACAGTTAGAACAACCCCTGTGACATCACATGAAAACAGGGTACTTCTTAGGCTGGTGCGATGACAGCCATTCACTTCAAGTACTGTTCTGAAGAGCCTGTGGCATCCAAATTGACGAATCTCCACGGGAATGGTCAGGAATGGCCTGTGAAAAGCCATATTGAGGTCCAAAAGGGCCATCAAACTTCCTCTACTAAGAGATCATCACCAAGGAATATGTTTGACTTGGCATTTAGCATTTTTCATTCAGAGCATTGCATTGACTACCATTGATTGTTTTTACCATTAAGTCCTGATGTGAATCCACTGTAGCACAATTGGGACATTTTAGGGTGTCAAACCTCAAGCACAAACTCCTCGAAAATTGGAAGCAGTTTTGCATCAGGAATGGCGACGTTACTTCTGCAATGGATACACTTGATTGACTGGAGGCTGCGATGCAGGAGGGAAGCTGTTATCCAAGACATGAAGGATACAGCAGATATTGAACTGTAACACAGGCTCAAGTTCTCTTGAGGTTAAAATGACATTTTTATCCATTTATAGCCAAATAATGTTGTCTTGTTGACTCTCCAGCTCTATACTAAAACGAGTATCGTATTGAGCTCCAGCAGTTACTTTTTTGGTTTACCAGTGCTGTTATTTAAATGATGATGAAGAGTATTGTTTTTGTGCGTTCGAATATAGCTTAATTTATTCTTTCAAGATAGCATTCAGTTTTTGAAGCTTATTTTGACAGTATTTTACTGATATCAAGCAAATATCCAGGGAGTGCTTAACTGTTTTCTTTGTGTACATAACAAGGAATAGAACTCTGGTATGCATGCATGGATGAAACCCATAATATGTGAATGTCCTTTCCACCATGCAGGTCTCACCATATCAAAGGGCATAAAAATCTGCCCACGAATGATTAGTTATAATGCAAAATGTTTGTACGCAAAATTTTACAAGTGTAACAAAGATGGAGGAGTTAGATGTATAATGCAAAATTTTGTGCAGAGAGATTTCTCAGTGTAACAATGGCCATAACTCTGGTACTTATTCATGGGCAAAACTTGCAATGTGTGGCTATATGAAACTAGGGAGCCGATTTGAACAAAATTGAATCAGATCCACCCCACAATGTTGCATACCAAATATCAAAAGATTCTGCCTGCTGGATCTGGAGAAGAAGATTTTTTAAGAAATTTCCCTGAAATGCACCAAGTTCGAAATCGGGCTTCTATACTGAGCCCAAATATGAACCCAGGGGGCCAATTTGAACAAACTTGAATCAGATCCACCCTACAATGTTACATACCAAATATCAAAAGATTCTGCCTGCTGGATCTGGAGAAGAAGATTTTTTAATGTTTTTCCCATTGCCTACAGTGTTAAAAAGTGCTGACTCAGCACTTTTTCAAAGTCCCGAAACTGTACCCTATGATAAAACCGATGGCAATTTTTTTTACCAATTCTTTCTGTTGGTCCTAAGGAAGCTTCACACCAAATAAAAATTCGCGGCGCCGTGCAGTTTTGGAGATATGAGCATTTTAATTTTTTTCTATTTTTAGCTCCTGCGGTTCCCATGGGGCTACGGGGAAAAAAAAAAATCAGCATAAATTAGGTACTTATGACCCAATAAGCCCTCACATAAAATTTGGTTCAAATCAGCCTCTCGGTTCGGAAAATAGAAATTTTGGGCGGGGCCAAAAATTGCGCCCCTCCCATAACGACGCCAAGTATAGCCCCACAAACTTCTCTTGAACAAATCTGAGTCTACACCTCAAAAGGAAGCTGCACACCAAATATCAAGTCTCTGCTACTGCTGGTTCATGAGAAGAAGATTTTTTAAGATTTCAGCACTCTTTTTGGGTGTGGCCCTACCCACGGGCGAGGCAACTTGATTTGAACAAAATCAAATTGCGATGTCATAACAAACTATTATCTCAAATATCAATTAAATTGGTTCAGCGGTTTGGGAGGAGAAGACGCAAACACCATGTTCACGGACGACGACGGACGACGGACGGTGAGTGATCACTATAGCTCTCCTGACTGAAAGTCAGGTGAGCTAATAAAAAGTAACAAATTACAATACATGTTCAGTTCCAACTGAAGAGAGGAGTTCTAGTGGCAGGTTGGATGGGGAGACACTCTTGGGGATCCCCCTATGGCTATACCACTGATATGTCCACCACCAATACTCAGAACTAACGTGGGACTGGTAGTGATTAATCCACAAGAAACTCTATAAAGTTTGCATGTTAGAGACATGGGAGATATTTGGGCAAGGCTTTGTGCATGAGACAGGTATTCTGGAATTCAGATAGGGAAGCTGCTATCTACTTTGTATTCAGTTCAGAAGTTTTTTGTTTCTATTTTTTATTGCGAACATACTACTTTGATATACTTGAAAACATCAACAGGATCTTCATGAACTCAATTTTACTTTTATCTCATTCAGCCACTTTTCAACTTATTTTTGGGGAATTTGCTTTTGACCGTAATATTTTGGACTGTCACAACAAATAACTGTCTAAATCATGATTTGTTCACAAAAAAATTCATACAAAATCTTTGAACAAAGTCAGTTCTTGAACTGTGCTATGCCCTTATGTAATCCTTAAGTATAACCAGGTGACAGAATTTTTTGAAGAGACAGTAAGTATTCCTTGGTAATGTCATGCACATTTTATTAATATCAATGAAGTGGGAGGAGTTACTTTTCCCAGAAACATATTAACATAATAGCACTTGTCAATTAACATCAAAACAAACTTCCAACCTTGAAAACCTTGTTTGACATTTTGCCACTCTTTTAGAACCGACTGATTGATGTGTTTTAGCACGGAAGTGAAACACAACACAAATGTAAACTAAGGTTTAGCCAAGCTATTATATGTATACTGCCAGACTGGGCATTGGTAATCAAGTAAAACAAAACTTGTCAACAGCAATTAACAAGCAGTGCTCTAGTTCTGAGGATTCTCACTGGAATGATAAATGAACTAAACTGATAATACAGAGGTGTCCACTCAAAGCCCCACAAAGTAGATCTTATGTTTCTTGGGCCATTTTTTTGTAAAATTGCATGTGGGCGGGCATTTTTTATTTTATTTTTTATTTCTGTAATTATTTCTTTGCCATCAAAGTTAAAAAATTTATAGTAATTTCTATATTTTTTATACTTACCAATGACCCAGACATAGCTGGTGCTAACTCTTAAAATATAGGGCCAAACACAAATTTTGCCCCCCAATCCCCAAAATTTGCATCTAAAACCAAAGAAAACATGTCCTGAATGGCCCTCCACACTTCAACTCTACTGCGCATGCGCAGTGTCAAGGACGTTCTGAAATTGGCGCCATTAATCATTCTAATAACCAGTGCCTGGTAAGCGCTCTGTACTCAGCGGGGAGGCAAGAGTTCCCAACTCCTGGGAGGGCCATCCCCGTCTGGGTCATTGGTAAGTATAAAAAATATAGAAATTACTATGAATTTTTTAACATTTTTATACTGTACCAATGACCCAGACATAGCTGAATAGTAAAAAGGCTGGAGGGCCAAGGACATAGAGCAAGATGGAATACGCTCAATAATATAAAATAGAGTCATCCCCTCTAGGGAAAAAGAAGTAATAGGCCTTACATGTATCTTTCTTATTTATGATAAATTAGAAAGATACAACACCTTCCAAAATTGAGCATCATACATGCATGTACTCTATTAATATCCAATATAATCCTTATACTAATAATTTTTAAAGTAAGCCAATAAATAAAGTAAGTCTAGAGAATAGAGACTCTTATACTCCTTAAAAGTGTCTGAGGATTGCATAATCATGTCCGTTGTCACGTGCTATATTCAAAAGCTATACTTTAAAAACTAAGACTTGAATGAATTTTTAAAACATAAACTTCTCACTAAACAACCCTCCCAATAACAGCTCAGAATTACTAACTCCGGAGGAGGTATCCCCTTGTTTTCAAAGTAAAACAGGTGACCCAAGGGAACACCCTCCCCCCCCACCCCCCTTTTTCTTGCCCTGGGTCAAATAGCCCAGAGCGAAGAGGGCAGCAGAACGGAGTCACTGCCGAAACAGACAGCCTACCTAGCTATAGTAGCAACTGTTAAGTGAATGACATTCTGAGCAGTAGATAATAGACCTAACAATAGAGGCCTCCAGAAATGGACTCGATATTTCTGAGATAAAAATTCATGAATGTGGATGGCTGAGCGCAATGAGCAGCCTTAAAAAATCTATAATAGCGACACTATTAATGTAAGCCCAAGATGTAGAAGAACTCTTACTTCATGAGCCGAAATCTTAAGCACAACTGCTGAGTCAATGATATACCATAAGCAGTACCGATAGTTAATAGAATCCATTAGCAATAGAATGGAGCGTAACGTCCTTCTATTAGGCATCAAAGACAGAAGAAGCTTACGCCCGTAGTAATAAACAGATATCTGTTTATAAATACATAAACTCTAACCAGACAGAGTAAAGGCCTATGCCCGTACGAAGACGGAAGGACCTTAATAACAATAGGTTCCGGATATTAGGAGCCTAACTCTTATGCAAAAATCCAACCTAAATAGTAAAGGAAGTAGTGATTCCGAAACTACGAAAGTGAAAATCATCCATCGATAGTGCATGAAACTCACTGACTCTTCAGTAAAAGAGAAGCCAACAGAATTACTGTCTAAAAGGTCAGAATTTGAAAACTACTGTTTCCAGTGGCTCAAATGATTACTTAGCTAAATAAGAACCGAAGTTAAATTCCATATAGGAATTAATCTAAAGATTCTAAGTCTATTTATCAAAAAGTTACTAACTGACTTAGATAAAAAGACATAAGACTCAATTGTAAACTATCATAGAGTGCATAGGTAAGAGGTAACATAAACCTATAACCTTAATAATAACAGGCTGCAGTAGATCTTGTCAAACAAGTATACTAAAAAGTTGCAATGAGTAGTATGGAGGGATCAACAATATGAACATAGTGATCCCTACACCAACGACGGAAGAGCCTCCACTTTAGCCGCATAGAATAGCGAAGAAGAGGATCTCCTATAGTAAGAAATCGTGTCCAAAGCTCGTCCAGTACAATGCTTACAATGCAATACGGACCACACAACGGAATGCGTGAAGGTTGCGACCTTGCGGGTTGTGATAAAGATGACACGATTTACCCAGCGAAAAAAGATCCTCTCATTGAGGAAGATTTTGCGTTAAGTCCCACAGTAGACATCAGAGTAAATTACCCACGGTCTCTGTGAAGATAGAGATGCTATCAACAGGAATGTATTGTGGTTGTTTATCTTAGCAATACCTGCTGAAACAACAGCGCCGGAGGATACGCGTATCCTATCATTCCGTCCTATTAGATCAATAGAGCGTTAACAATATTAGCTCAGAGATCCGGACAAGCCAACACATACGTCTGCAATTGATTAGCAAGCTGTGTCGTAAATAAATCATCATTGGGCGCTCCCATAGATAACAAATCTGATTGAATACTTGTTTGTTGAGAGTCCATTCTGACGGCAACAAGCGACCCCTAAGTGAACGGTAATCCGGTAAAACAATCAGACGACCCGGAATATGACGGACCGAAACAGAACTTGGTGTACTATAACCAACAGATGGATTCTTTCCATTAAATTGAATAACGGAAACGAATGAGTGCCTCCCTGGTTCCGGAGATACGCCACTAATGTCGAATTAACGGACAGGATTTGGACATGCGTTTCTGAATAATGTTCATGCAATGACATAAAGCAAGCCTAAAAAACATTATTCCGCGGAAGATAATTGCTTGCTTAGAGACTGCGGAACCCAAAGACCCTGGCACTTCGAATCCGTTGGGATCAATATTATATCCCAATCTGTTTGACTGGCAACCGTCATAACTATAACACTCGGATCCGGCAACTGCAGTGGCACTCTCTGAGTCAACCACCGAATGTTTGCCCCAGTCTGAATCTCTTGTAACACTAGATAGACAAGAGAACGTGTAAATCGAGCAATTCATGGATTGCTGAAAAGTTGCCGTCGAAGAGAGGCTTCTCCGTGAACGAAGCAACTCTGAGAGAGTTCTTCACCTTACTATCCACGCGTGTGGATGTAGCTAGGGCTGCGTCACATCTAACCAACTCCAATCAGCCACTGAAGGGCGGAGTTATACGTGAACAAACTACTGCCCTCAAAAGAAATCACATTGAGAATAATATCCCGTAAATCTTTTCTTGAAGACGTAATGATAACGCCTCAGTAAGGTGGATTACGTATGATAAAGCGTCTAAGTTAAGTCTACTAGACATCATTGTCGTTTCCAACATTGTGGTTGGAAAAGACATAGACGGCGAAAAAGAATATTTCCAGTCTTTAACCACGCCGTCTAGACGCATATGAACTCTCGGTATGCCCTGCTCTGCCAAAATAAATTATTCGTATAAATGATAAAACGGCAGAAATGAGCATTGCGGACAAGAAACTAAACTATCATGCTTGGTAGCAGGCTTATATGCATATATAGCGTCGAAAAATAAAACACATGTTGTAATGACATTATTGGACTGCGTCGGTAAGTCAGGGACAATGTCCCTGAACCAATCCAAAATTCCGTGTCCAATGACGCTATAAGTCTCTTATCCAACATCGCAGCAATGTAGTACGAAATAACAATCACTGGAAGATAATGCCAGAAGATATGAATGGCAGCTTCCGATGCTACGAAAGGGAAAACTCGAAATCTTTCGAATCCCTTTCGCCATCCTGTCGGACCCTATAAAGCGTTCGGTCGTCCGTACCTGATGCAACCGCGGACCGCACCGACCCAGTGCCGTCAGATAATTCCTGATTCGAGTAAGAAACTGTCGATTGCTGGGATGCTGCGAAACAACTGTGCTAACTCGGATAGCACATCCGTCACTGAGGCCTGAGGAGAAGCGGTCCTACAATGCATTGCCGCTGGAAGCTCCGTGATCGTTACCCCGTGCATACTACCAATATGCGAGCGAACGGAGTGTATAGGCCTCGTGTCCCTTGGCTACCGGATGGCGTGACCTATTCGCCGTGGAATCACTGAATGACGAAACTGATCGGATACTCGAGGTCACATAGCCAATGTGTGGTCGTGTGCCCTGCTGTGAGGATGAGGAAGCATTATCGACAGTCTCTCGGACTGTCAATATAACGGAGTGTCCCGACCGACAGACATATGCTCCGAATGTAAAATATCTGAACCACAACATGCGGTCCCCTATGTTGTTGGACGAGAGAGGGACCTCTCTCGCTCACAGCCCGGACGGACCTGGACAAGCCAGGAACCGGACTAACAGGCTTCCTCCGATCTGTCTTCAATCTGCCGTCACTGGGTGAGTACTAAAGTAATTATAGTGCTCGCATCACCCAAATCTCCTTCCTAGACCGCAACGGACGAACCCGGCAGCCGAACCATTCGATGAATGCACGCTACACCGGGTGAGCTAGCGAATGTCACTCCGTCGATCCTACAAGGGATCTCTTAGGCGAAAGACATATTCCATGAGCACTTACTGCCGCTAGCTCTTCATTAACTATGACGACAGAGCACACTTTTGAAAGACATCTCCGTAACTTTGCGAACAAGAAACCAGAAATGCTTGGTTATAGCAAGCATATAATAATAATATATATAGCGTCGTTCAATAATTCGAAAGTTTGTGTGACATTATTGGACTATGTCGGAACTGAGGGACGATGTCCCTGAACCGAACCAAAAATTTCTAAGTCCACCGACGCTATCAGTTTCTTATCCGGCATCGCAGCATTCTGGTCCGACGAAAGAAGCTGTAGAAGATCAAGTCAGATGACAAACACAACAGCATATGTTGTTCCGAAAGGGAAAGCTCGAAATCCTCCAAATCCCTTTCGGTATCCCGTCGGACCGGATGAAATTTTCGGACGTCCGTACCCGCTTCCGCGGAGCATCCCGACCCAGCATCGTCGGATAAAAAATATGCGACAGATTCAGTTGATGCTGGGATGCTGCGATAAACTGTGCTATTTAGGAAAGCACGTCCGTTCCCGAGGCCTGTGCAGTAGCGGTCTTACGATGCATTGCCGCCAGAAGCTCCGTGTACGTTGACTCCTGCACACTTCGTATGCGAACGTCCGGAGTCTGCAGGCCTCGTGTCCCTGGCTACCGGATGGTGTGACCTGGTCGCCGATGATTCTCTGACTGGCGAAGCTGACTGGATATCCGAGGTCACGTAGCCAAGAGCGGTCGTGTGCGCTACCATGAGAATGAGGAAGCCTTATTGACAGTCTACTCCGGACTGACTATATGTCGGAGCATCCCGAGCGACGGACGTATGCTCCGAATGCGAAACATTTTGTACCACAACATCTGGGGCCAGATGTTGTTGTACGAGAGAGGGGCCTCTCTCGCTCGCCGTCCGGATGGACCAGAACGAGCTATGAACCGGACTAAAAGGCTTCCTCCGTTCTCCCTCTAATCTGCCGTCACTGGGTGTGCATTTGGTTGATTTATAGTGCTCGCATCACCCCAAAACTCCTTCTAGACCGCAACGGACGAACCCGGCTGCCGAACCATTCGATGAATGGACGCTACACCGGGCGAGCTAGTGGACGTCAAAGGCCGTCGAACCTACTAGGGTCCTCTTAGGCAATTGGCGTATTTACATGAGCACTTTTCCGCTAGCCCTTCATTAATTGTGACGACAGAGGCACACTGTTGGAAGACATCACAGATACATCACCCTAATCTTGATCGTCTGAAATAGAAATTGATAAAGTAGAGTGACCCTGCGGGGAAAGGACCGGAGTGTCCAATTCCCCACTAACATACCGTGACATACGCTTCCCATGTTGTCATCGAAATCATACGATACAGAACAGGAGTTAATGCGAGTACACTGACCACATATAGAATGATTATAAAAGTCAGAGGAAGACTTCCTCTTATTACAATTGATCAAAATCCTTTCAATGTGAAAAGAAAACATGTCCTGGTACTCGCACCAACCCCTGGCAATCAAAATACATAATAATAATATGATCCATTAATATAGAAAAAATAATTGAAATCAAAATATTTTGAAAAAATATTTTTTCAGAACAGCCCAAGTTTCTGAAAAGTAACGTTGAGCCCCAATGGATCCCAAGCCTAAGTGTGGACAAAAATTTTTTAAATATTTTAAACAATTTATTCAACACTTACGAACAATAATAATGTATCTAGTTATGATTAAAATAACATCAAGATATTATTTTCAAGAAATCCCCCCCTCACACAGAGGGCAGTTGTAAATGTAAACAATGAATGTAAAAACACTAAAATAAGACTCCAGGCACCCAGGCCCGGAATCAGTTACCAAAAATACACTATCTGATGCAAAACAGAGACTTCCAGGGAAGAAACTGCAGAACATCAGATGGTACATGCAGAACACAACGCCTAACCACCCGTAGGTGAAGACGTAAACATGGGGAAAAGAACAGAATTCATTCTGTTATTCAGCTAAAACTCCCAAGAAAATTTAGTAATAATAATTACAAAAACTATGCCAAAAGCATGGGAGAATAGCAAGGGGGGACTTAAAGGACAGGGAGAGAGGAAAACACTGAAAAATCAGTGTAACTAAATAATCAGAATGACAACAAAATGGCTGCTGCCTCGAAAATAGGTAACTTAACATAATTTCATTAAAAAATTTTAAGTTACAGCCCTGATAATATTCTGTCACACATTTTTCCTCTCCTCCTTCTCTATCCTCCTTAGAATCACCATTTCACTAATATGTATGTGTCTGACATCATTTAAACTGAGATTTACAAGCACAAAGATCAGTCAGATGTTAACTGATGAAGGGCCAAACTTAGAATGATTAGAACAATTTCAGAACGTCCTTGACTCTGTGCATGCGCAGTAGAGGTGAAGTGTGGAGGGCCATTCAGGACATGTTTTCTTTGGTTTTAGATGCAAATTTTGGGGATTGGGGGGCAAAATTTGTGTTTGGCCCTATATTTTAAGAGTTAGCACCAGCTATGTCTGGGTCATTGGTACAGTATAAAAATAGCTAATGTTACTGGTTATTTTTATGTTTTAGGCTTCATAATCTACAGAATAGCATGGGTTGGGCTGTATTTTGTCCATTGAGTAGAAGAAGGCTTTGCAATGCTAAAGCATTGCAAAGCCTTGTTGCATGCAAGGGACAAATTTATCAATTTTATTAACTTGGGTAAAATATCAGACAAAAACCATTGATTTTTTTTTTTAAGCTTGCATTGGTTATTAAAAGATGGCATGTGACAGCCATGCAGGAGGGCCTGAGAAACAGATTTTTAACTTTTTTTATGCCAAACTGGGTATTTCTGAATTGAACAATCCTGTTAATTACATATTAGTTCCAAACACATAACCATTTAACATACATTCAGTACAAGTTTGACATGTTAATTGCATATAGGCTGTAAAGAAAATTGCTTTTAATTGAATAAAACATGTTGTGATGTACAAAATTATTCTGACAACCAATGAATTCCTCATGTTCATGGACTTTTTTCACCTCAGTACATCAAAAATACCAGTATTTAATCTATTATTTATTGTTTGACAGAGTTCCTTGAGCTCCTTCAAACAAGATAAAATAGAATAAATACATATTTTATCACTAAAATATGGGCAACTTACCCAAATCTTGTTAATTGAATACTCCTTTTAATTAAATATTTTTCACTGAATACTCCTTTTAATTAAATATTTTTCACTGTTAAAGTGGCCATTCAATTAACACTTGAATTTCACTGTATCACCTAAATTCTGTGGCCACACCATGACCACAAATCGGCGACAAATCAATACATTTCTTCATAATAACATTGTCAAATGAGAGGTAAGTACAATAAAAACATGAGTTTAATGATTGGACGAAGAAGATCCCAAGCACTTGTTCAAACCTTTACACAAGAGAATTTTAACGGGCAGGTTGTACTATTAAAAAAATTCACCACTCAAATTTTTTCAATTTTTGCCTCCAAAATATATTTTATGTCCCCTTCATAAAAACAAGTTTGTTTAAGTTTTTGAGGTAAAAAATTAGTATTTTCAGGTAATCTTCTGGTGGTAAAATAAAATTTCAAGCTGTAAATTTTTCCCATAATGTAACCAGGAATTTAAGCAATTCAATATTCTTCAAAAGAGCACAGTGAGCTATGTCAAATAAGACTGAAGTGGTTACATTTCTTGTTTTGTTATGGGGAAAAAATTGTAACTTGAAATTTTGGTATTTTGATATCAGTGTGGAGAGGGTTAATCATGAATTTGTTTTGCAATTGTCATTTTCTTGCCATATTAGGTAAGGGGTTAACAAGGAATGAACAAGATCATAATGTCACAAAAAGTGTTATGTTATTTCACATTCAAACAGCGGTGTTAAAGCAAGCACAAAGCAGTACCATATACCTGTTGTGAGAGATAAAATTCAACCAACACAAAAAATGACTATAATTAACGCATTTATTTTTGAGTCCAGCAGTGGATTTATAGCTGATCAAAAATAGGTCAGACATATACTGACCAGAAAGATTCTAAACTAAAAGAATTAACCTTGTCAGTAGTCAGAGACTGCCTATCTAAAAACTACTGCTACTTAACTACAACCTTACATGTTCTGATGTTAACTGTTTACCTCGCCTGACTCTGGCTATCAAACAAAACTTGGACGTTTTTTTTTTTTAACTAAAATTTTACAATATCTGATCGACCCTTCAGGGCCTTTATATTCTGTACATTTTTGCTACATACTGAGAGTTTAAGTCCTGGGGCTGTGCAGATGCTTCCAGGCAAATCTTGGCTGCCTATGTAGGCAAACAAGACTTGCCTACAAACAGCCCAGGGGCTCATAATGAGCTCAGTCCAATGAGGGATCAGGAGATATGTTTTATTTATTTATTTATTTATTTATTTATTTATTTATTTATTTATTTATTTATTTATTTATTTATTTATTTGGGTTGAAGGACACTTTCAACAGCTAGCTATAGAGTGACTTCGTGTCAGACAGTTCTAGCTGGAGTACCCAGAGAGAACCACAGAGCAGTGGTGAGCAACTGTCTGCATTCCCAATATACTAACTCCACACATGCAGGGTTAGCACTGGTTGAAGACAAGTGCACCATCGACGAGCAGTACACTTTAGCAAGTGGGCAGCCAAAATTAAGTGTCTGCCTACGGACACAATCCAGTTACCCCTGACGGAGATCAAACCTTACACCTTTCAGTTTGAAGTCCAATGCTGTAACCACTGAGCCACCACACTGCCGAGCTGTGTTTATAGGCGAACATTGCTATTTTGGGAATATTTTAGGTAAAGGGTTAAAATTGCTTTTAAAAATTTTAAAAATCATCTGACATTTATGCCTTAACATAGAAAACACTCTGCGAATTCTGTTGTTTTTATATCTTCCTCTCAAAATATAACTTATGATGCCTGATGGAAGCCAGTTCATTGCACTTGTAACACTGAGGGTTGACAGGACATGATTTGGAAGAAAACAGTTCTGATTATTTGGAAGGTGTTTCAATTTGTTATCAGTAAACTTTACTGGGTAAAGAGATAAATGCACAATGTTTTACAATGAGCTCTTCAACCAACTAAGTCATTACTTGTTACCTTTAAAATATTGGTTTTTATTATATGCTAGCTTATGATTTATCGTCAATAATCTAAAAGATATTACACAATTATGGACTTTTGGGGAGGTGAATATGATGTGAGATGAACCTTAAAAACTTATTTATATTGACCGAGGCTATAGCCAAGGTCAATATAAGTTTTTTAGGTTAATATCACATCATATTTATCACCACAAAAGTCAATAACTGTTTTATTATATACACCATCCTCAAATAAAAACAAACTTCAATTTGTCAATTAAAAGTTCAAATATATAAACCAGAAATACTTTTATTTGACAATAAAATAGTTGTCAACTGCAGAATAACATAAAAATAAACAATGTTATAGAGATTACTTCGACTGAAACAGAACAAGAGAGAGGATTTCCAAAAGCTTTGTTTAGAGTGTTGATATTCACCGGAAAACCGGTGTACATGGATTTTTGAGTACCACGTGTACTCAGATCCAGCCAAAAGAAATGTGGTTATTTATAAAGTATATAATAATTCTCAATATCTATCAACTCGATAGATATCGAGAATATTCTTCAGTAGCTTAGTAAATGATGTCACGCTACAGCACATCATGTCGCCTTGAAGGAACGATCAGCTGATCTTTGTTATTGTTTTGAAAGGTACGTATTTGGCGTTGAATTCTGCTGAATATTGTGCAATAAAATGTCCCGTAGCATATAATAAAAAAGATATGTACTCTATTTTAGTCAGTATCTGGAAGTATCTCATGAGTATGGACCTGAAAGTTTTGTCACAAGCACTTGTGCGAGTGAAAAATAATGTTTTCAGGTCCATACTTTGAATTTTTTCCGTAGCTTCCTAAAGGATGTCACACTTCGGCACATGATGTCGCCTTGAAGGTCATCTTGAAGGAACAATCAGGAGATCTATGTTATTGTCTTGAAACTGTTTGCAGTTGAACTGAGCTGAATATTGCGCAGTAATATGTCCCATAGCATATGATAAAAAGAAAATCTATGCTATTTTAGTGAATATCGGGAATTATCTTATTCATGTGGACCTGAACGTATTATTTTTCAGCTGCGCAAGTGCTAGTAAAAAATGATAAATTTAAAGTAATTTGTATATTTTTTATACTTACCAATGGCCTAGACTAGCTAGCTGGTGCAAACTCAAAGTTATCAAGGGCCAAACACAAATTTTGAACCCCCAATCCCCCAAATTTGCTTGCAAAACCGAAAATTAAAAATCCTATCAGGACCTCCATACTTTTACTCTCTGCGCAGGCGCAGCTGTCAGGAAGCAATCAGAATTGGAGCCAACATCATTCTTTGTAGAAAAGAGTACTACATAATAACTCAGAGGGGAGGTATGATTGCCCATTACTGAGAGGGCCATACCCGTCTGGGCCATTGGTAAGTGTAAAAAAATATACAAATTACTTTAAATTTATAATATTTTTATACTATAACCCAATGGCCCAGACTAGCTGAATAGTAAACTAGAGGGGGTACCAGTACCCTGTGGTTCACCAACAGGTGGCCAATGTAAAAAAAAAAGTCCAAAACCTACACACAAAAGTCCAAAATTAAAGTAAAAAATGCCGCTCAGGATCACAGATCCAATGTCGAGTTGTGACCTTGACCTTTGACCTGGCGAGTCCAAGGTCAATAGGGTTCTTCCTCGCACCAAGGCCAACACACCTATGAAGTTTCATGACTCTAGGTTGAACCACTATCAAGTTCTCATCCGGAAACCAACTGTTGCGATATACTATGTTCAAGGTCACTGTGACCTTGACCTTTGACCTGGTGAGTCCAACATCAATAGGGTTCTTCCTCGCACCAAGGCCAACACGCCTGTAAAGTTTCATGGCTCTAAGTTGAACCACTATCAAGTTATCATCCGGAAACCAATTGTTGCGATATACTATGTTCAAGGTCACTGTGACCTTGACCTTTGACCTGGTGAGTCCAAGATCAATAGGGTTCTTCCTCGCACCAAGGCCAACATACCTATGAAGTTTCATGACTCTAGGTTGAACCACTATCAAGTTATCATCCGGAAACCAATTGTTGCGATATACTATGTTCAAGGTCACTGTGACCTTGACCTTTGACCTGGAGAGTCCAAGATCAATAGGGTTCTTCCTCCCACCAAGGCCAACACACCTATAAAGTTTCATGACTCTAGGTTGAACCACTATCAAGTTATCATCCGGAAACCAATTGTTGCGATATACTATGTTCAAGGTCACTGTGACCTTGACTTTTGACCTGATGAGTCCAAGATCAATAGGGTTCTTCCTCGCACCAAGGCCAACACACCTATGAAGTTTCATGACTCTAGGTTGAACCACTATCAAGTTATCATCCGGAAACCAATTGTTGCGATATACTATGTTAAAGATCACTGTGACCTTGACCTTTGACGTAGCGAGTCCAAAATCAATAGGGTTCTTCCCCTCACCAAGGCCAATCTACCTATGAAGTTTCATGAATGTGAGTTGAACCATTATCAAGTTATCATCCGGAAACCAATTGTTTAAGATTTACTATGTTCAAGGTCACTGTGACCTTGACCTTCGACGTAGCATGTCCAAAATCAATAGGGTTCTTCCTCCCACCAAGACCAACCTACGTATGAAGTTTAATGAATGTGAGTTGAACCACTATCAAGTTATCATCCGGAAACCAATTGTTTACGCCCGCCCGCCCGCCCGCCCGCCATTCACCAAACTATAAGTCGAGTTTGACTTCGTCACAACTCGACTAATAAGCAGCTAAAGGGTTAAATAATATAATAATAGCCCCAAGAAGCAAGCTAACATAAAATAGGAACCATGGCAATATGCTACAAGGTAAGTCTCCACTTTGAAAAAAAGAAAGACAAACGTCAAAACCTGCACATAAAAGTAAAAAAAACAAGGGGCTTTAATCGCTCACCGGCCAAAGTGGTTCAAAGAAGTATTTGGGGTCACATTCAGTTAGACATGGTTCATCAACACTACAAAGGAATGAAGTCATGAGAGACAAATTTTATGGAACTAGGGACATGGCTTGAACAAACTTGAATCTTACCCCCCTAAGGATGCTGCATACCAAATATCAAAAGCATTCATCTGTTGGATTTGAAGAAGAAGATTTTTAAAGAAAATTCCTCATTTTGAACTAAGTTATCATTCAGGCTCCCACAGTGAGCCCAAATATGAACCCAGGGACTTGGCTTGAACAAACTTGAATCTCACCCCTAAGGATGCTGCATACCAAATATCAAAACATTCCAACTGCTGAATCTGAAGAAGATTTTTAAAGAAAAGTTAAAAAATTTATAGTAATTTATATATTTTTTATACTTACCAATGACCCAGACATAGCTGGTGCTAACTCTTAAAATGTAGGGCCAAACACAAATTTTGCCCCCCAATCCCCAAAATTTGCATCTAAAACCAAAGAAAACATGTCCTGAATGGCCCTCCACACTTCACCTCTACTGCGCATGCGCAGTGTCAAGGACGTTCCGAAATTGGCGACATTAATCATCCTTATAACCAGTGCCTGGTAAGCACTATGTACTCAGCGGGGAGGTATGAGTTCCCAACTCCTGGGAGGGCCATCCCCATCTGGGTCATTGGTAAGTATAAAAAATATATAAATTACTATAAATTTTTATCATTTTTATACTGTACCAATGACCCAGACATAGCTGAATAGTAAAAAGGCTGGAGGGCCAAGGACATAGAGCAAGTTGGAATACGCTCAATTATATAAAATAGAGTCATCCCCTCTAGGGAAAAAGAAGTATTAGGCCTTACATGTATCTTTCTTATTTATGATAAATTAGAAAGATACAACACCTTCCAAAATTGAGCATCATACATCCATGTACTCTATTAATATCTAGTATAATCCTTATACTAATAATTTTTAAAGTAAGCCAATAAATAAAGTAAGTCTAGAGAATAGAGACTCTTTATACTCCATAAAAGTGTCTGAGGATTGTATAATAACGTCCGTTGACACGTGCTATATTCAAAAGCTATACTTTAAAAACTAAGACCTGAATGAATTTTTAAAACATAAACTTCTCACTAAACAACCATCCCAATAACAGCTCAGAATTACTAACTCCAGAGGAGGTATCCCCTTGTTTTCATAGTAAAACAGGTGACCCAAGGGAACACCCTCCTCCCCCCCCCCCCCCTTTTTCTTGCCCTGGGTCAAATAGCCCAGAGCGAAGAGGGCAGCAGAACGGAGTCACTGCCAAAACAGACAGCCTACCTAGCTATAGTAGCAACTGTTAAGTGAATGACATTCTGAGCAGTAGATAATAGACCTAACAATAGAGGCCTCCAGAAATGGACTCGATATTTCTGAGATAAAAATTCATGAATGTGGATGGCTGAGTGCAATGAGCAGCCTTAAAAAATCTATAATAGCGACACTATTAATGTAAGCCCAAGATGTAGAAGAACTCTTACTTCATGAGCCGAAATCTCAAGCACAACTGCTGAGTCAAAGATATACCATAAGCAGTATCCATAGTTAATTGAATCCATTAGCAATAGAATGGAGCGTAACGACCTTCTATTAGGCATCAAAGACAGAAGAAGCTTACGCCTGTAGTAATAAACAGGTATCTGTTTATAAATACGTAAACTCTAACCGGACAGAGTAAAGGCCTATGCCCGTACGAAGACGGAAGGACCTTAATAACAATAGGTTCCGGATATTTATTAGGAGCCTGACTCTTATGGAAAAATCCAACCTAAATAGTAAAGGAAGTAGTGATTCCGAAACTACGAAAGTGAGAATCATCCACCGATAGTGCATGAAGCTCACTGACTCTTCAGTCAAAGAGAAGCCAACAGGATTACTGTCTAAATGGTCAGAATTTGAAAACTACTGTTTCCAGAGGCTCAATGATTACTTAGCTAAATAAGAACCGAAGTTAAATTCCATATAGAAATTTAATCTAATGATTCTAAGTCTATTTATCGAAAAGTTACTAACTGACTTAGATAAAGAGACATAAGACTGAATTGTAAACTATCATAGAGTGCACAGGTATGAGATAACATAAACCTATAACCTTAATAGTAACAGGCTGCAGTAGATCTTGTCAAACAAGTATACTAGAAAGTTGCAATGACTAGTATGGAGGGATCAACAATATCAACATAGTGATCCCTACACCAGCGACGGAAGAGCCTCCACTTTAGCCGCATAGTATAGCGAAGAAGAGGTTCTCCTACAGTAAGAAATCACGTCCAAAGCTCGTCCAGTACAATGCTTACAATGCAATAAGGACCACACAACGGAATACGTGAAGGTTGAGACCTTGCGGGTTGTGATGAAGATGACACGATTTTACCCAGCGAAAAAAGATCCTCTCATGGAGGAAGTTTTCGCGTTAAGTCCCACAGTAGACATCAGAGTAAATTTACCCACGGTCTCTGTGAAGACAGAGATGCTATCAACAGAAATGTATTGTGGTTGTTTATCTTAGCAATACTTGCTGAAACAACAGCGCAGGAGGATATGCATATCCTATCATTCCGTCCTATTAGATCAATAGAGCGTTAACAACATAAGCTCAGAGATCCGGACATGTAAACACATACGTCTGCAATTGATTAGCAAGTTGTGTCGTAAATAAATTATCATTGGACGCTCCCATTGATAGCAAATCTGATTGAATACTTGTTTGTTGAGAGTCCATTCTGACGGCAACAAGCGACCCATAAGTGAAAGGGAGTCCGGTAATACAATCAGACGACCCTGAATATGACGGACCGAAGCAGAATTTGGTGTACTATAACAAACAGAAGGATTCTTTCCATTAAATTGAATAACGGAAACGAATGAGTGCCTCCCTGGTTCCGGAGATACGCCACTACTGTCGTATTATCGGACAGGATTTGGACATGCGTTTCTGAATAATGTTCATCCAATGACATAAAGCAAGCCTAAAAAACATTATTCCGTGGAAGATAAGTGCTTGCCTAGAGACTGCGGAACCCAAAGACCCTGGCACTTCGAATCCGTTGGGATCAATATTGTATCCCAACCTGTTTGACTGGCAACCGTCATAATTCTAAAACTCGGATCCGGCAACTGCAGTGGCACTCTCTGAGTCAACCACCGAATGTTTGCCCCAGTCTGAATCTCTTGCTACACTAGATAGACAAGAGAACGTGTAAATCAAGCAATTCAGGGATTGCTGAAAAGTTGCCGTCGAAGAGAAGCTTCTCCGAGACCGAAGCGACTCTGAGAGAGTTCTGCACCTTACTATCCACGCGCATGGATGTAGCTAGGGCTGCGTCACGTCTAACCAACTCCAAGTAGCCACTGAAGGGCGGAGTTATACGTGAACAAACTACTGCCCTCAAAAGAAATCACATTGAGGATCATATCCCGGAATTCTTTCTCTTGAAGACGTAATGATAACGCCTCAGTAAGGTGGATTACGTATGATAAAGTGTCTACGTTAAGTCTATTAGACATCATTGTCGTTTCCAACATTGTGGTTGGAAAAGACATAGACGGCGAAAAAGATTATTTCCAGTCTTTAACCACGCCGTCTAGACGCATATGAACTCTCGGTATGCCCTGTTCTGCCAAAATAAATTATTCCTATAAATGATAAAAGGCAGAATTGAGCATTGTGGACAAGAAACTAAACTATCATGCTTGGTAGCAGGCTTATATATATATAGTGTCGATAAATAATACACATGTTCTAATGACATTATTGGACTGTGTCGGTATGTCAGGGACAATGTCCCTGAACCGAACCAAAATTCCGTGTCCAATGACGCTATAAGTCTCTTATCCAACATCGCAGCAATGTAGTCCGACGGAACAACCACTGGAAGATAAAGCCGGAAGAAATGTATGGCAGCTTCCGATGTTACGAAAGGGAAAACTCGAAATCGTCCGAATCCCTTTTGCCAACCCTATAAAGCGTTCGGCCGTCCGAACCTGATGCAACCGCGGACCGCACTGACCCAGCGCCGTCGGATAATTCCTGATCCGACCGAGAAACTGTCGATTGCTGGGATGCTGCGAAAAACTGTGCTAATTTGGATAGCACGTCCGTCACTGAGGCCTGTGGAGAAGCGGTCTTACGATGCATTGCCGCTGGAAGCTCCATGATAGTTACCCCGTGCATACTACTATTATGCGAGCGAACGGAGTGTATAGGCCTCATGTCCCTTGGCTACCGGATGGCGTGACCTGTTCGCCGTGGAATCACTGAATGACGAAACTGGTCGGATACTCGAGGTCACGTAGCCAATGTGCGGTCGTGTGCACTGCTGTGAGGATGAGGAAGCATTATCGACAGTCTCTCGGACTGTCAATATAACAGAGCGTCCCGAGCGGCGGACATATGCTCCGAATGTAAATATCTGAACCACAACATGCGGTCCCCTATGTTGTTGGACGAGAGAGGGACCTCTCTCGCTCACAGCCCGGACGGACCTGGACGAGCCAGGAACCGGACTAACAGGCTTCCTCCGATCTGTCCTCAATCCGTCATCACTGGGTGAGTACTAAAGTTATTATAGTGCTCGCATCACCCAAATCTCCTTCCTAGACTGCAACGGACGAACCCGGCAGCCGAACCATTCGATGAATGTACGCTACACCGGGTGAGCTAGTGAATGTCACTCCGTCGATCCTACAAGGGACCTCTTAGGCGATAGACATATTCCATGAGCACTTAATGCCGCTAGCTCTTCATTAACTATGACGACAGAGGCACACTTTTGAAAGACATCTCCGTAACTTTGCGAACAAGAAACCAGAAATGCTTGGTAATAGCAAGCATATAATAATATATATAGCGTCGTTCAATAATTCGAAAGTTTGTGTGACATTATTGGACTATGTCGGAACTGAGGGACGATGTCCCTGAACCGAACCAAAAATTTCTAAGTCCACCGACGCTATCAGTTTCTTATCCGGCATCGCAGCATTCTGGTCCGACGAAAGAACCTGTAGAAGATCAAGTCAGATGACATACACAACAGCATATGTTGTTCCGAAATGGAAAGGTCGAAATCCTCCGAATCCCTTTCGGTATCCCGTCAAACCGGATGAAATTTTTGGACGTCCGTACCCGCTTCTGCGGAGCGTCCCCACCCAGCAACGTCGGATAATACATTATGCGACAGATTCAGTTGTTGCTGGGATGCTGTGATAAGCTGTGCTATTTGGGATAGCACGTCCGTCCCCGAGGCCTGTGCAGTAGCAGTCTTACGATGCATTGCCGCCGGAAGCTCCGTGTACGTTGACTCTCGCACACTTTCTTATGCGAACGTCCGGAGTCTGCAGGCCTCGTGTCCCTGGCTACCGGATGGTGTGACCTGGTCGCCGATGATTCTCTGCCTGGCGAAGCTGACTGGATATACGAGGTCACGTAGCCAAGAGCGGTCGTGTGCGCTACCATGAGAATGAGGAAGCCTTATTGACAGTCTCTCCGGACTGACTATATGTCGGAGCGTCCCAAGCGGCGGTCGTATGCTCCGAATGCGAAACATTTTGTACCACAACATCTGGGGCCAGATGTTGTTGTACGAGAGAGGGGCCTCTCTCGCTCGCCGTCCGGATGGACCTGAACGAGCTATGAACCGGACTAAAAGGCTTCCTCCGTTCTCCCTCTAATCCGCCGTCACTGGGTGTGCATTTGGTTGATTTATAGTGCTTGCATCACCCCAAAACTCCTTCTAGACCGCAACGGACGAACCCGGCTGCCGAACCATTCGATGAATGGACGCTACACCGGGCGAGCTAGCGGACGTCAAAGGCCGTCGAACCTACTAGGGTCCTCTTAGGCAATTGGCGTATTTACATGAGCACTTTTCCGCTAGCCCTTCATTAATTGTGACAACGGAGGCACACTGTTGGAAGACATCACGGATACATCACCCTAATCTTGATCGTCTGAAATAGAAATTGATAAAGTAGAGTGACCCTTCGGGGAAAGGACCGGAATGTCCAATTCCCCACTAACATACCGTGACATACGCTTCCCATGTTGTCATCGAAATCATCACATACAGAACAGGAGTTAGTGCGAGTACACTGACTACATATAGAATGATTATAAAAGAGGAAGATTTCCTCTTATTACAATTGACCAAAATCCTTTCAATGTGAAAAGAAAACAAAGTCCTAGTACTCGCACCAACCCCTGACAATCAAAATACATAATAATATGATCCATTAACATAGAAAAAATAATTGAAATCAAAATATTTTGAAAAAATATTTTTTCAGAACAGCCCAAGTTTCTGAAAAGTACTGTTGAGCCCCAATGGATCCCAAGCCTAAGTGTGGACAAAATTTTTAAAAATATTTTAAACAATTTATGCAACACTTACAAACAATAATATCTAGTTATGATTAAATTAACATCAAGATATTATTTTCAAGAAATCCCCCCTCACACAGAGGGCTGTTGTAAATGTAAACAATAAGTGTAAAAACACTAAAAAAAGACTCCAGGCACCCAGGCCCGAAATCAGTTACCAATAATACACTATCTGATGCAAAACAGAGACTTCCAGGGAAGAAACTGCAGAACATCAGATGGTAGATGCAGAACACAACGCCTAACCACCCATAGGTGAAGACGTAAACATGGGGAAAAGAACAGAATTCATTCTGTTATTCAGCTAAAACTCCCAAGAAATTTTAGTAATAATAATTACAGAAAATATGCCAAAAGCATGGGAGAATAGCAAGAGGGGACTTGAAGGAAAGGGAGAGAGGAAAACACTGAACAATCAGTGTAACTTGATAACAAGAATGACAACAAAATGGCTGCTGCCTCGAAAATAGGTAACTTAACATAATTTCATTAAAAAATTTTAAGTTACAGCCCTGATAATTTTCTGTCACACATTTTTCCTCTCCTCCTTCTATATCCTCCTTAGAATCACCATTTCACTAATATTTATGTGTCTGGCATCATTTAAACTGAGATTTACAAGCACAAAGATCAGTCAGATGTTAACTGATGAAGGCCCAAACTAAGAATGATTAATGGCGCCAATTTCGGAACGTCCTTGACACTGCATATGCGCAGTAGAGGTGAAGTGTGGAGGGCCATTCAGGACATGTTTTCTTTGGTTTTAGATGCAAATTTTGGGGATTGGGGGGCAAAATTTGTGTTTGGCCCTATATTTTAAGAGTTAGTACCAGCTATGTCTGGGTCATTGGTACAGTATAAAAATATTCCTCATATTGACTAAGTTATAATTCAAGCTCCCATAGGGAGCCCAAATATGGACCCAGGGACATGGCTTTAACAAACTCGAATTTCACCCCCCCCCCTCCAAGGATGCTACTCACCACATATCAAAACATTCCGACTGCTGGATCTGAATAAGAAGATTTTTTAAGAAAATTCCTCATTTCGAACTAAGTTACAATTCAAGCTCCCACAGTGAGCCCAAATATGGACCTAGGGACATGGCTTGGACAAACTTGAATCTCACCCCCCTAAGGATGCTGAATACCAAATATCAAAACATTCCGACTGCTGGATCTGAAGAAGAAGAGTTTTAAAGAAAATTCCTCATCTGAACTACGTTATCATTCGGGCTCCTACAGTGAGCCCAAATATGGACCTACAGACATGGCTTGAACAAACTTGAATCTCACCCTCCTAAGGATGCTGCATACCAAATATCAAAACATTCCGACTGCTGGATCTGAAGAAGAAGATTTTTAAAGAAAATTCCTCATTTTGAACTAAGTTATAATTCGAGCTACCCACAGTGAGCCCAAATATGAGCCCAGGGACTTGGCTTGAACAAACTTGAATCTCACAACCCTAAGCATGCTGCATACCCAATATCAAAAGATTCTGGCTGCTGGATCTTGAGAAGAAGATTTTTAAAGAAATTTGCCGGAAATGCACTAAGTTCAAATTTGGGTTCCTATACTGAGCCCAAATATGAACACAGGGGGCTAACTTGAACAAACTTGAATCAGATCCACCCCACAATGTAGCATACCAAATATCAAAAGATTCTGCCTGCTGGATCTGGAGAAGAAGATTTTTTAAGAAATTTGCCTGAAATGCACTAAGTTCAAATTCGAGCTTCTATAGTGAGCCCAAAAATGAATACAGGGGGCCGATTTGAACAAACTTGAATGAGATCACCCCACAATGTTGCATACCAAATATCAAAAGATTCTGCCTGCTGGATCTGGAGAAGAAGATTTTTTAAGAAATTTGCCTGAAATGCAATAAGTTCAAATTCGGGCTTCTATACTGAGCCCAAATGTGAATCCAGGGGGCCGATTTGAACAAACGTGAATCAGATTCACCCCACGTTACATACCAAATATCAAAAGATTCTGCCCATGGGTTCTGGAGAAGAAGGTTTTTAAAGAATTTTTCTTAAATTGCACTAAGTAAAAACTCACGCCCCCATAGTGAGCCCCAATATTGGTTGAGGGACTCGATTTGAACAACTTGAATCAGACCCATACCAAGATGCTGCATACCAAGTATCAAAAGATTCTGCCCACTGGTTCTGGAGAAGAAGATTTTTTAATAATTTTTCTATAATTCATATGGTGCTATCAGAGTTATGCCCCATACAGAGCCCCCAAGGGACGTGGCCATTTCATGTGAATAAACCTGAATTGCCATATAGCAATGGACATCCACATGACGTTTCGTGAAAATCGGACCAGTGGTTTCAGAGGAGAAGTCGTTTGAAAAATGTTCACCACGACGGACGGCAAGTGATAAGTTGAGCTCCCTTCGGTGCGCTAAAAAGTATCACATTTGTTTGAATGGGTTAAAATTGAGAAAAATACCCTGATAATGTCATAGTAACCGCCATGGCAATATGCCAGTAAGGTGAAACTCTACCTGAAAAATATCCACTTGGAAGAAAAGAAAGAAAAACCTCAAAACCTGCACATAAAAGTCCAAAAAGTATCACGTTTGTTTCCAAGGGTTGAAATTTAAAAAAATTCCCTGAAAATGTTATAGTAACCACCATGGCAATATGCCAGTGAGGTAAAACTCCACTTAAAAAATATCAAAACCTGTACACAGAAGTCAAAAACCTGCACACAAAAGTTCCAAACCTGCACACAAAAGTCCAAAATTAAAGTAAATAAGCAGCTAAAGCAGGCTAAAGGGTTAAATAATATAATACTAGCCCAAAAAGCATCCTAACATGAAATAGGAACCATGGCAAAATGCTACAAGGTAAGTCGCCACTTGGAAGAAAAGAAAGACAAACCTCAAAACCTGCACATAAAAGTAAAAAAATAGGCCGATGAAATCGTCAGATGTGTACCCATACGTGCAACTAATAGAAAGCTGTATGACGGAGGGCCACCATGGATGCTGACATTGTGTACACCATACATGGTATGGGTACATATAGAAATGGATTGGAGGAGTTTCTAATTTGATGGATAAAGGGTTAATATCTCCGGATCAAATTATTAGATTTACATAAAAAACTATACAGCACAGCACATCAGTAACCTCAAAACATATATAAAGTAACCCGATAATCGGACTAATATTTTTTGAGTTATCGCATGACGAAGAAATGGATTGGAGGAGTTCTCAATTTGAAGGATAAAGGGTTAATATCACAGGATCAAACTATCAGATTTACACCAAAAACTATACAGCTCGGCACATCAGCAACCTGAACACATATATGAACTAATATGACAATCGGATTGATATTTTTTGAGTTATCTCATGCCAAAGGAATTGGAGGAATTTTCAATTTGAAGGATAAAGGGTTAATATCTCAGGATCAAATTATCAGATTTACACCAAAAACTATACAGCTAGGCACATCAGTAACCTGAACACAAATATAAAGTAACTTGACAATCCAAGCAATATTTTTTTCAAGTTATCGAATGCCAAAGGGATTGGAGGAATTTTCAATTTGAAGGATAAAGGGTTAATATCTCAAGATTAAAATAACAGATTTACACCAAAAACTATACAGCTCGCCACATCAGTAACCTGAACATAAATTTAAATTAGCTTGACAATCCAAGAAATAATTTTCAAGTTATCGAATGCCAAAGGGATTGGAGGAATTTTCAATTTGAAGGATAAAGGGTTAATATCTCAGGATCAAATTATCAGATTTACACCGAAAACTATACAGCTCGGCACATCAGTAACCTGAACGCAAATATAAGGTAACTTGATAATCCAAGCAATATTTTTCAAGTTATCGAATGCCAACGGGATTGGAGGAATTTTCAATTTGAAGGATAAAGGGTTAATATCTCAGGATTAAATTATCAGATTTACACCAAAAACTATACAGCTCGACAATTCAGTAACCCGGAAACAAATATAAAGTAACTTGATAATCCAAGCAATATTTTTCAAGTTATTGAATGCCAAAGGGATTGGAGGAATTTTCAATTTGAAGGATAAATATCTCAGGATCAAAATAACAGATTTACACCAAAAACTATACAGCTTGGCTCATCAGTAACCTGAACACAAAAATAAAGTAACTTGACAATCCAACCCATATTTTTTCAAGTTATCAAATGCCAAAGGGATTGGAGGAATTTTCATTTGAAGGATATAAAAGGTTAACATCTCAGGATCAAATTATCAGATTTACACCAAAAACTATACAGCTCTGCACATCAGTAACCTGAACACAAATATAAAGTAACTTGACAATCCAAGCAATATTTTTCAAATTATCAAATGCCAAAGGGATTGGAGGAATTTTCAATTTGAAGGATAAAGGGTTAATATCTCAGGATCAAATTATCAGATTTACACCAAAAACTATACAGCTCGGCACATCAGTAACCTGAACACAAATATAAAGTAACTTGACAATCCAAGCAATATTTTTCAAGTTATCGAATGCCAAAGGGACTGGAGGAATTTTGAATTTGAAGGATAAAGGGTTAATATCTCAGGATCAAAATAACAGATTTACACCCAAAACTATACAGCTCGGAACATCAGTAACCTGAAGATACATATAAAGTAACATGACAATTGGATTGATATTTTTTGAGTTATCTCATGCCAAAGGGATTGGAAGAATTCTCAATTTGAAGGATAAAGAGTTAATATCCCAGGATCAAATTATCAGATTTACACCAAAAACTATACAGCTCAGTGCATCAGTAACCTGAACACAAATATAAAGTAACTTGACAATCCAAGCAATATTTTTCAAGTTATCAAATGCCAAAGAAATGGATACGGACGCCGGACAAACAGACGGATGGACGGACAGATAGATGGACAGACAAAGGATGGACAAACGATGGATGGCCACACCGGATGCCGGCATTATGTGTACCATACATGGTATGGGTACACATAAAAAAGTATCACATTTGTTTCAAAGGGTTAAAATTGAGAAAAATAACCTGCAAATGTCACAGTAACCACAATGGCAATATGCCAGTAAGCTGAAACTCTACTTGTAACATATCCACTTGGAAGAAAAAAAAGACAAACCTCAAAACCTGCACACAAAAGTCAATAAAGTATCACATTTGTTTCAAAGGGTTAAAATTGAGAAAAAATACCCTGAAATGTTCAGGTAACCACCATGGCAATATGCGAGTAAGGTAAAACTATACATGAAGACAAAATTTCAAAACCTGTATACAAAAAACAAAAACCTGCAAAGGAAAGTCAACCTGCACACAAAAGTCCAAAATTCAAGTAACTAAGCATAGAAAGGGTTGAATAAAATATTACTATCCCTGAAAAGCATGCTGACATAAAAAAAAAAGCAAAATAGAAAAAATAAATCAAAACCTGTACACATAAGTTCAAAATGTATGAAACCGAATGCCGACAACGCCAACATGAGGGCTGTGCCATAGGCTCACACAACTATCGTTGGTGAGCCAAAAAGGTGGAGGGCCTAGGACTTCAGAATTAGTAGACCAACATAGTTCCAAGCCTGTAATCCAAGGTGAAAGGAAATTAAATTTGAAAGGAATTACATGTATGTCTCTCTGTACAGTAATAGTGAAGACACATCATAAATAAGGAGCCAAATTCAAGTAATTCCGCATTCTTAGCATGAAGACTATGCTAATTTGGATGTAACGAGTTCCCAATTTTTAAGGCTAGTCCGGACTAAGCCCCAAAAATTAGGATGGCGTATTTGAAAATGAGACCATATCCCCCACAAACCTATGCCATATACAATAACACAGAAGCTGTATCCAGGATATAATTACAGAAAAAACAGCTTCACTCATAGTTACATACTTATCAAGCCAGAGGAGAGGTAAAAAATCACCCCCTCCCCTTTTTTTTAAGGAATCTTCTTCAAAAAGAAAGAGGGGAGCACTCTGGAATCAGTAAATGTGGTACCAAATAACAATATAAATATTCATAGAACAGGCACCCAGGTATTAATTATTATTAATAAATTTGTGCTTAACGCCACTTTAAAAGCTAAGGCTATAGTGGCAATCCCAGTAATTAATATTGCCCTCTGGTAACGTATACCTGAGTCAGCAAAAAGCAGATAGGTCGACAAGTGATATAATATATAACATACACACGCCCAACAGAAGCACAATGGACGATCTCTGGAGAATAAACACACTTCCGAGGTAACCCACAGGCGACCCCATTCAGGTGTACAATAAATTCCAGTAATAACACTCCCTGACATGTACTATCCGATATCTTTGTTTCTAGAAACCTGCGAATACATGAGAGTGTAAGACAAGGTGTATTCAATTGGGTACCGAAATTAATACAAACCTGGATCTGGAAATGGAATGAGCTATGATTAACAGACTCGACACGGACCACCCCAGAAATAGTTCATTGTTTCTAAGGTCCATAACATACAATAATGTGTCTGCCTAATAATGCATTTAATATGCGCGTGAGCATTGAAATCCTGCATGTAATCATCTGAATACCAGTTAACTGACTTGACAGCCTCCCAGGTACCCAAAGGCTAGCAATTTATTAATGATGAATCATATGCTTGTATATGACATATAGACGAACCACAGGAAACAAACCAACTAAAAAGTGGATGTGCCCATGAGGTTGCCATAGAACACGGCCCAGCCGCCAATCGAGAAGTCATGAAATGCATGCATGTATTTAAATGCATGGGAGGCTTACGGGAAGAAAACTACATCTTGCCCGGTGATGGCCTCTTAACACATTGGTGGAGGGGCAGGTGGGGGAATTCTAAGTCATATCGACACCCCCCCCCCCCCCCCGCCCCCACCTCACCTGCATTACTTGAATCGTTCTTGTGTTGGTCATCAAATAGCATAGGAACCGCAAGGCTCCCTCACGTCTAACTGAGATAATGCCACTAAGGGCAGAGAAGGACACAAAGAACAAATACTTCCCCTGATAAAGACGGTCCTCTCGTGGAGGAAGCTTCCGGGGAACGTCCCATAACAGACACCTGAGAAGACTGATCCAAGGTTTCTGTGATGACAGAGGTGCTACTAGCAGGATCTCGCAACAAGACTGTTTGATCTAAACAGAATCTGCTGAATCAACGGAGTTGGAGGATATGCATATCCTATCATTCCTTCCCATGAGATCGACAGAGCGTCTACTGACGTTCGATGATCTGTGCATGGCGACACGAACGTCGGTAACTGATTGTTCCGATGTGTCAGATCTATCGTGGGACAATTCCACTGGTAGCAAATCTGCCTGAATATTCGCTTGTTGAGAGTCAACTCCGATGGCAACAGGCGACCTTTCGAGAGAGCAAGTCTGCTAGTACATTCAGACGACCCAGTATATGATGGACAGAAAGATGTGAACATGGACGTTCGCTATAATGTGATTCCAATGTTTAAGAGCTAGCCATATTGACATCATCTCTTTGATGTTTATGTGTTTCTCTAGGAACCGAGGCTCCCAAAGACCTTGACACTACAAGTCTGCAGGACCTAGGGTCGCGCCCCAACCCATCTGACTCGTATCCGTCATAATCATGAAAGCCGGATCTGGCAGTTGCAGCGGAACTCCCTGAGTTAGCCACTGAAAATCTGCCCAAATCTGGATTCTTTGTTTTACTAGATCCGTTAAAACAATACTGGTTTCGAGCAAATGCGTCTTCACACTCCAGTTCTGAGTAAAGCCTATCTGGAGGGGACACGTGCGTAGACGGCCCATCGGAATAAGATCCGCAGCCGCATTGCACAACCCATCAGTCGCATGAATTCCCTCGCTGTTAATGCATCTGAGTGTAGACAAAAGCGAGCATAAGAACTAATTTCGCTCTGGGTAACGGCAGTCGAACCAGATTGTTGTGAGTCTCGAAGCTCATCCTCAAGTGAGTGAACAACTTGGATGGAGCTAGATCCAACTTTTTCTCGTTAACGATGAAACCAAGATGTCAGAGTAATAGAAGCAGACTCTGAACATTGAACTGAAGAATAATTTCGTTGCCGTATCTCTGCAGAATGTCGTTTAAGTAAGCCAACGTTACAGCAGACGAATGAGCTCAGAAATATGACATTACTGAGTTCATTATTCGAGTGAATGCCCAGGGAGCCAGGTTCAGACCAAAGCACATTGCTTTGAACAGATAAACCTTCCCTTGTACGGTGAACCGAAGGTACTTTCTGAATGCCAGATGTACCAGGACATGAAAGTATGCATCCTGTTGATCTATGCTATCCGCATAGTCGTTAACTCGATTGCTCGCTCTTACCGACCGAATGGTCTCCATATAGAATTTCAGAGCCACGATAAGCTTATTTATCCAGCTCAAGTCTATTACAAGTCGGAACGAGCCGTCTGGCTTCGGTACGAGGAACAGGTGACTGTAAAAACCCTGAGAATCTTAATTCTCGACGACCTCTATTGCTTCCTTTAATAAGAGAGCCTGTACCTCTGCTAGAAGAAACTCTCTTTTGAAAGGATCAGACGGAAGATTTGTCCAACGCGGACATCTTGTTAGTGGGGGGTTCCACTCGGAATGATAGCCACAGGCCGTCTGAGACTATGCTTCTCACCCACTGATCTTCCGTGACTGCTATCCAGTTTCTCGATAAGTTTGATACCCTTCCGCCAATTGGCAAGCAACAGAGGTCTTGAACATCACCTGCATGACCTGAGAGACTTACGGGAGGAGAAACTACGTCCTCCCTGCGAAGAACCTCGTCCCGTCGGCCTAGGGGCGTCTGACCAATAGACCGATCAGACCTACGCCCCTTTCCCCGAGTCGCTATATTTACAACCTCCAGAGTAATTGCAAGAGGGTTTCTTGTACCCTCGTGAGGAGTTCCCTTTTAACGTTTAGATCTGGAACATCCTCCTTTACTTTTGTCCGCTGAAGCAGGTTGTTGAGATGCCGACTTCAATAGCAGAGCACTTGACACTTTCTTAGTAGCCTGTTCATAGACTAACGAAAGCTTGTCAAAAATAGTATGTCCGGAGACCGGAGCGACCCGGAGAGAGCTTTTCACCTTGTTATCTATAAGTGATGACGACACAAGGGCAGCATCACGTCTGATTAACTCCAGATTAGCCACTGCTAGGGCGGAGTAATACATGGCATACAAATTGCCCTGGAAAGAAATCTAAGAGAGGTACAAACGTCCTCAAATTCCTTCCCGTGAGACGTTGCGCCATAGCTCTGGTAAGGTGATCTGCGTAAGACATTGCGTCCACTTGATGAAATTGCCGTTTTAATTGTGTCTGAGCAAATAGTGAATGATGCAGGCAAGGATACATCTAGATCTACGGCATGCTCATCCAAACGCAGAGGAGCTCTCTGAACATCTTCTCCAACCATTTTAAATGAATGTGATCCAATAAACGGTATGTTTGTGGAAGATGTAGTTAAGAAACCGCCTTTTTCCTTGCACTCGAGAGGTGAATACGGCGTCATCTACACCTGCCTAGACTGAATCGGAAAAGAAAGAACTTCTTCCTTTGTCCGCATAATGTCTGCGTCTAACGATGCCAGAGGTTTCTCTCTTGTTGTCGCAGCACTCTCATTCGTCAGAACAAAATCAGGGTAGTATTGATGGATGAAATCCATCGCAACCATGTGCTGTTCCGAAAGGGAAGGGTAGTCCTCTTCCTATTCCCTTTCACCATCCGAGAGAATCAGTTGCGAATCTCGGTCCATTGCATCTGCGTGAACAGATGACTGGACCGACCCAGCACCGTCCGACAGCTCAGGTTCTGTGTCTGAGGGAGGCTGCACCTGCACTTTCTGGGATGCTGTGATCAGCAGCGACAGCAAGTCCGTCATCGAGGCCTGAGGAGCAGCAGTCTTCTGTTTCTTAGCCACTTGTTGCTCCTGGAATGGTGTGGATCTCTTCTCCGAATGTCCTGATGATCAAGGCCTCGTCTCCCTAGCTACCAGATGGTCCGACTTCACGGGCAAAGAGTGGTCCCCTCTTCACGTAGCAGGCTGGATATCCGAAGTCGGGTAGCTAGGATGCGGTCATGTGTGCTTTAATAATGTAGCGGAGGAAGCCGTGACTGAAGCCAACCCTGGCTGCAGATTAGACGGAGCGTCCCGAGCAGTGGGCGGATGTATGCTCCGTCTCGTGCAAGTTTCCAACCAGAAAACTTCATTTCGGCTTGTGAAACGTAGCAGAGGAAGCCTTGACTGAAGCAGACCCCGGCTGCAGACTAAACAGAGCGTGCCAAGTGGAGGGCGGACATATGCCCCGGCTTGTGCAAGTTTCTCAAAACAACATCTGACCCAAGACGCTGCTATATTAGAGAGGGGGGCCTCTCCGGCTCGCAATCTATCAGACCTCGCCGAGTACAAGAACTTGCAGACTCCTCCCTATTTCTGTCGTTACTCCCACTGACGGAGTAACCGCTTCACCGGTCAAGCTAGCTGCTTGCAAGAGATTAAAACCTTTAACAAAAGGCCCTAACTCTTGCAATCATGAGCACTGCAGGTAGCTCTATATGCTCAATGGAGCGTGACGACAATAGCACACTTGGATGGGTGTCAGAATATCATCACCATGTTCATGTTCCTCTGAAATAGAAACTGAACTAGAGGCTCTACAGAGCCTGTAATCGCTCACCTGGAACTACATATAAAAATGTGATTCCCCATAGTCTTTCAATGGTAACTATGAGCTGCAATTGTGGCTATGTTTGCAACATTACATCAAAATTACATGAGGATCATTGGTAGAAGGTGTCCCTGTCTTCAATGTCGTGAAGTTTCAAAACCTTTGAATCCACCAAACAGAATCATAGAATGTCTCTGGTGGCCATATTTTCCAACCAACAGGAACAAAAAAAGGATCGTTTGTAGAGGGCCTCCTATTGACCATTCTTGCCAAGTTTTGGTTCATGTCGGCTCAGTAGTTCCAGAGAGAAGATGAAAATGTGATTTCCCATAGGGGTTTTCTATAGTAACTATAAACCACAATTGTGCCCATGTTTGCAAAACTATCAACATTAAATGAGGATTGTTGGTAGAGGGTGTCCCAGTCATCAACCATGCAAAATTTCAAAACATTTGACCCTGCAGTTTCAGAGGAGAAGAGTTTCCAAAATTGACCAATCAGAATCAAAGAATGCTTCTGGCTGCCACGTTTTTCACCCAACAGGAATAAAATGAGTAACAGTTGTAGAGAACCTCTCATAGACCATGCCTGCCAAGCCTGGTTCACATTGGCTCAGAACTTTCAGTGAAGATGATGAAAATGTGATTTCCTATAGGGTTTCTATAGTAACTATAAGCCACAATCGCAGCCATAATTGCAACCGATGAAGATTAAATGAGGATCATTGGTAGAGGGGGTTAGAGTCATCAGTCACATTAAGTTTTCAAACCATTTGGCCTTGTAGTTTCAAAGAAGATTTTCTTGAAAATGCACACATTTATGATTCTGTTTCAACAAAAAAATCAGTAAAAAAGGGTTAAATATTTTGTAAATTACAATTTTTTCAGACAGTATTCTCTTTCAAAATAGCGTTGGATAGGTAAAGGGTTACAGGAAACACATTTTACTCCAATTTGGTCAGATCTTAAAAGATATATATAATTACTGTCATCTAAGCTGACATGATGGGAACAGAATATAAACAAACTTCCATTCTTTCCAAACACCTGTCATCAATCAGTATTTTCTGATAAGTACGAGAGAATAGATAATTAGTTTACAGTTGAAGTTGTTTACAGTACAAGTCAAAATAAGTTGTAGGTTAATCCTATAAACTATGTATCTTTCTCTTCCTACACTGATAAGACCAGAAGCTGAAACCATTTTCTGGAAAGTGCTCACTGATCTCTTTCCAGAAAATGTCAGATTCTGATCTTGTCAGTACAGGAGTAGCAGTTTACTTAGTTTATTGCAGTTATGCTACAGCTTATTTTGACCTGTACTATATACACAATATCTTTGGGTTTTTTCCCCAGTTCTCAGTGGAGAAAACTGGAACCAACCCTTACCAGATTCTCAAAAAACAAGTATTTTGCTGACAGTACCGATCTTCGTGCAAACAGGAGAGGCATTGGGTCACGCATTAGAATATAGCCTCTGGTGGCCACATATTTCCATCCTCTCATAGACCATTCCTGCAAAAATTGGTTCACATTGGCTCAGTAGTTCAAGAGAAGAAGATGAAAATGTGATTTCCCATAGGGTTTCTATAGTAACTATAAGCCGCAATTGTGGCCATGTTCACAACCCGATCAACATTAAATGAGGATCATTGGTAGAGGGGGTCCCAGTCATCATTTATGTGAAGTATCAAAACATTTGGCCTGGCAGTTTCAGAGGAGAAGATTTTTGAAAATCCACCAATCAGAATCAAAGAATGCCTCTGGCAGTCATGTTTTTCAATCCATGGGAACAAAATGAGGATCGTTTGTAGAGGACCTCCCATAAACCATCCCTGCCAAGTGTGGTTCACATCGGCTCAGTAGTTCCGGAGAAGAAGATGAAAATGTGATTTCCCATAGGGTGTCTATAGTAACTATAAGCCTCAATTGTGGCCATGTTTGCAACCCGATCAACATTAAATGAGGATCTTTGGTAGAGGGGGGTCCCAGTCATCATTTATGTGAAGTATCAAAACATTTGGCCTCCCAGTTTCAGAGGAGAAGATTTTTGAAAATCCACCAATCAGAATCAAAGAATGCCTCTGGCGGCCATGTTTTTCAACCCATGGGAACAAAATGAGGATCGTTTGTAGAGAACCTCCCATAGACTATCCCTGCCAGGTTTGTTTTCACGGCACCTTGGTTTTTCCAGAGAAGAAGAGGAAAATGTGATTTCCCATAGGGTTTCTACAGTAACTATAAGCCGCAATTGCGGCCAGGTTTGTGGCCCAATCAACATTAAATGAGGATCGTTGGTAGCGGGAGTCCCAGTCATCATTTATGTGAAGTTTCAAAACATTTGGCCTGGTAGTTTCAGAGGAGAAGATTTTTGAAAATCCACCAACCAGAATCAAAGAATGCCTCTGGAAGCCATGTTTTTCATCCGATGGGAACAAAATGAGGATCGCTTGTAGAGGACCTCCCATAGACCATTCCTGCCAAGTTTGGTTCACACCGGCTCAGCTGTTACAGAGAAGAAGATGAAAATGTGAAAAGTTTTCGGACGACAGACGACGGTCGCCAAGTGTTGAGAAAAGCTCACAAGGCCTTTTAGGCCAGGTGAGCTAAAAAATGAATTATAACACAGTGAGAGACCTGGCCTCAGAACCTCCCCACCAACAACGTACCGCGACACCCATCTCCAACATTAGTCATCCCAGTGAACACAAGAATGACAAGCGTCTGAAGGAGTGCATCGACTCAAGTTGATATCATTCCTCCAAACTCCACAACAAAATATTTAATTAAGATACATGAATAATAGCAACCAAAATTAAATTCAAAATATTTTTAAAAAAAAATTTTTTAGGGAAAAAACGCCCAAGTTCCCAAAGGAAACATTAAGAGCCCAAGGGTATCTCGAAAGAGCCTAAGTGTGAACAAAATCCAAATTTATTGAGCTACACTACCGGAATAATAATCCATTATCCTACAGTAATTCTACAGTAATAGAATATAAAATACTACCTATATATAAGGACGTTGTCAATGTAAACGTCAATGAAAAAAATGGAAACAAGACATCAGACACACAAAAAAGGCCCAAAGTCAGAAGCCAATTTAAATGCTACCAGATGCAAAGCTAGATCTTCATACGAAGAAAAAACGATACATCGGATAGAAGATGCAAGACTAAACGACCTAACACCCCTAGGGTGAGGACGTAACTATGGGGAAAGACGGAATAAATATTCTGGAATACATGTTAAACTCCCAAGAAATTTAATAAAAAATTTAAATAAAAAATAGCCAAAAAGCTTAAGAGTTTAACAGGAAGGGTTCATGGAAGGATAGGGAAGGAATACTTAACAAACAGTGGAATAATCATTATCAAATATGATGTCGTCAGGCATATGTCCCGAAAATGGGAAACATAAAATAATTTTATAACTAGAGGTACTGTGAGCAAACTCACAAAGTGATACCCCCCCCCCCCCCCCCCACGCCTGAAATGTATAAGTTAGATTATCTCCCCTTGGAAATGTCAGAACGGAATTATATTGCTTCATGCACATCTTCATATGGAGTTCTTCCATTGTGAAAAGTTTCATGAAAATTCTTCAGACGGTTTAGGAGGAGTTACGCTTACAAGGATGGACAGACGGACAGACAGACAGACAGACGGACAGGGTGATTCCTATATACCCCCCAAACTTTGTTTGCGGGGGGGGGGGGGGGGGGGTATAATTATTATAAAGTTACAGCCCTGAGCGTTAAAAACCACAGGCGAATACTTCCAACATCCAATAACAGCCTTGGATCCACCAATTCTTGCATTGATTTGTGTCTGGCATCCCCAAATGAAAGTGTCAATGACACTGTAGCTTAACTTGTGTGTTGTGTTTGATGAAAAGGATAATGTTCAATGTTTATAAAAGGATTATGAAATAAGACAAGAATTGTGATAATTGGGAATATGTTCATTTCTGTTCCCTGTATGCTATGTTTATGATAAAAATAATATGAGGTGTACACTGTACTAAAGATCTGAGGGGTGGGTTAATATGACCTCACAGTTAATATATGTGGCCCTCACAGTTAACATATATCAACAAAATTACAATGAAATTATTCCAAAATGAGTCATCCTATCAAGTTACATTAAAATCCCTTCATAAATATGGCCTGTAGACTGTGCTAAAGGTTTTCGGGCTTCGGGCCCCTGTAGCCGTCAGTTTCCCAATTGCGTCCAAAGGGGACGTTCTCATCTAGACATTATATGAAGTCAACCTACCAAGTTACAATGAAATCCCTCCATAAATACGACCTGTAGACTGTGCTAAAGGTTTTCGGGCTTCAGGCAGCCATCAAGGCTGAATGATCGTGACGTTCTCATCTGGACACTATTTGGAGTCATCCTACCAAGCTACAATAAAATCCCTTCATAATTATGACCTGTAGACTGTTCTAAAGGTTTTCGGGCTTTGGGCCCCTGAAGCCGTCACAGTTGCCCTCTCGTGTCCAAAAGGGGACATTCTCATCTAGACATTATATGAAGTCAACCTACCAAGTTACAATGAAATCCCTGCATAAATATGACCTTAGACTGTGCTAAAGGTTTTTGGGCTTCGGGCTCGGCTAGCCATCATGGTTGAATGATCGCAACCAAAGGGGACAATCTCATCTGGGCATCATCTGGAGTGATCCTGCGAAGTTACAATGAAATCCCTTCATAAATATGACCTGTAGACTGTGTTCAAGGTTTTCGGGCTTCGGGCACCTGTAGCCATCACAGTTGACCAATCACGACCAAAAGGGGATGACATCATCTAGGCATTATATGGAGTCAACCTAACAATGTTACAATGAAATCCTTCTATAAATATAAACTTTTGCCTATGCTAAAGGTTTTTGGGCTTGGGCACCCATCAAGGCTGAATGATCACAGCCAAAATGGGACGTTCTCATCTTGACCTTATTTGGAGTCAACCTACCAAGTTACAATGAAATCCCTTCATAAATATGACCTGTAGACAGTGCTAAAGGTTTTTGGGCTTCGGGCACCTTTAGCCGTCAAAGTTGCCCAAACATGTCCAAAAGGGGACGTTCTCATCTAGGCATTATATGAAGTCAACCTACCAAGTTACAATGAAATCCCTTCACAAATATGACTTGTAGACTGTGCTTAAGGTTTTCGGGTTTCGGGTTCGAGCAGCCATCATGGTTGAATAATCGCAACCAAAGGGGACAATCTCATCTGGGCATCATCTGGAATGATCCTATGAAGTTACAATGAAATCCCTTCATAAATATGGCCTGTAGACTGTGCTCAAGGTTTTTGGGCTTCGGGCACTTGTAGCCAACACAGCTGACCAATTACGACCAAAAGGGGATGTCATCATCTAGGCATTATATGGAGTCAACCTAATAGGTTACAATGAAATCCTTCCATAAATATGACCTTTTACCTATGCTAAAGGTTTTTGGGCTCGGGCACCCATCAAGGCTGAATGATGGCGATCAAAAGGGGACGTTCTCATCTAGACATTATTTGGAGTCATCCTACCAAGTTACAATGAAATCCCCTCATAAATATGACCTGTAGACTGTGCTAAAGGTTTTCGGGCTTCGGGCACCTTTAGCTGTCACAGTTGCCCAATCATGTCCAAAAGGGGACGTTCTCACCTAGACATTATATGAGGTTAACCTACCAAGTTACAATGAAATCCCTTCATAAATATGACCTGTAGACTGTGCTAAAGGTTTTCGGGCTTCGGGCTCGGGCAGCCATCATGGGTGAATGATCGCACATTCTCATCTAGACATTATATGAAGTTAACCTACCAAGTTACAATGAAATCCCTTCATAAATATGACCTGTAGACTGTGCTAAAGGTTTTCGGGCTTCAGGCTTGGGCAGCCATCATGGTTGAATGATCGCAACCATAGGGGACAATTTCATCTGAGCATCATCTGGAGTGATCCTAAGAAGTTACAATGAAATCCCTTCATAAATATGACCTGTAGACTGTGCTCAAGGTTTTCGGGCTTCGGGCACTTGTAGCCATCACAACTGACCAATCACGACCGAAAGGGGATGTCATCATCTAGGCATTATATGGAGTCAACCTAACAGGTTACAATGAAATCCTTCCATAAATATGACCTTTTGCCTATGCTAAAGGTTTTTGGGCTCGGGCACCCATCAAGGCTGCATGATCACGATCAAAATGGGACGTTCTCATCTAGACATTATTTGGAGTCATCCTGCCAAGTTACAATGAAATCATTTCATAAATATGACCTCTAGACTGTGCTAAAGGTTTTCGGGCTTCGGGCTCCTGTAGCCGTCACAGTTGCCCAATCACGTCCAAAGGGGGACTTTCTCATCTAGACATTGTATGAAGTCAACCCACCAAGTTAAAATGAAATTCCTCAATAAATATGACCTGTAGACTGCGCTAAAGGTTTTCGGGTTTTGGGCTCGGGCAGTCATCACGGTTGGCTGATCATGCCCAAATGGGGAAATTCGCATCTAGACATCATAAGGAGTCATCCTACCAAGATACAATGAAATCCCTCCACATTAAACATGACCTGCAGACTGTGTTAAAAGTTTTTGGGTTTTCGGGCTTGGGCAGCCATCACGGTTGATAGATCATGCCCAAAAGGGGACATTCTCGTCTAGGCACTATACAGAGGCATCCTACCAAGTTACAATGAAATCCCTTCATAAATACGACCTGTAGACTGTGCTAATGGTTTTCGGGTTTTGGGCTCGGGCAGCCATACCGGTTGCCCGATCGCGACCAAAAGGGGACGTTCTCATCTAGACATGACCCCAAACCTGCATATGAAATTTTGTGACGATCAGACAAGAACTGCGGGGTGTAGCCCGTGCTAAAGGAAATGTGAACAGACGTCACAGACTCACAGACTCACAGACTCACAGACTAACAGACTCACAAGACTCACAGACTCACAGACTAACAGACTTCCGCACGCGTGATGGCAATAGCTTATCTTGACTATGTCAAGTTAAGCTAAAAAGGAGATTTTAAAGCACAGATGTCACTTCGTTGTTGCTGACTTTAGGGCCAAACAAAGAATGATGTTGGCACCAATTCCGGTCACTTCCTGACGGCTGCGCATGCTCGGAGAGTAAAAGTATGGAGGACCAGATTTTACTTTTAATTTTTGGTTTTGCAAGCAAATTTTGGGGATTGGGGGGGTTCAAAATTTGTGTTTGGTCCTTGATAACTTGTTTGCAACAGCTAGCTAGTCTGGGCCATTGGTTTATAGTATAAAAATATAAAATGTTCAGGTCCACACTCATGAGGTAATTCCCAATATTCACTAAAATAGCATAGATATCCTGCATGTTTTTCCGACAGAGTAAGAAAACAAGAGGCCCCAGGGGGCCTGAGGGTGCTCACCTGACATGGTAGTCTAAATATCAAACCAGGGACTTGGACTTCAATAAGCTGCATACGCCCCTCCTAAGAAAAGCATATACCAACTAGATGAAGCAGTTGTGCCCACACAATACACAGGATTTTCCTTCTATTTTCAGTTCCTGCACTTTACGTCCCAAAATTGAGATAAACGCATAAAAACAGATTTTTTTTTATTTTTGTTTGGAAATTTTCCCAAAAAGTCCCAAACAAAATATTTTCAGCCTAAAATTCTTTTTTCTTCTTAAAATTGACCAAAACGCATAAAAACCCCAAAAAACTAATTTCCGGATTTTGGTCCACCCGGCCCCCAAATTTTCCGTGTAAAAAAAAAAAAAAATTTTTGTCTCACAATTGACCGAAACACATAAAAAAAACCAAAACAAAAATTTCCGGATTTTGGTCCAAAATTTCCAAGTCCGCAACGGGACTCAAATTTTCAGCCTAAATATGAACCCAGGAACTTGGCTTGAACAACTTGAATCTCACCCCCTTAAGGATGCTGCATATCAAATATCAAAAGATTCTTATTGGTAGATCTGATGAAGAAGATTTTTAAAGAATATTCCTCACACTGCACTAATTTAAACATTTGGGCTCCCATAGAGAGCCCAAATATGGACCCAGGGAATTGATTTCAATAAACGTGTGAAACAATCTTCCAAAGATGTTATATGTGAAATTTGAAAGCTTTTGGAGCAGTGGTTTGGGAGAAAAGTAGTTTTAAATGTTTTTCCCATTACCCACAGAGTTAAAAAATGCAGACTCAGCACTTTTTAAAAGTCCCAGAAATGTACAGCATGATAAAACCGATAGCAATTTTTTTGGACCATTCCATTCTGTTGGTCCTAACGAAGCTTCAAACCAAATAAGAATTCTCAGTGCCATGTAGTTTTGGAGATATGGGTGTTTTAATTTTTTTCTATTTTTAGCTCCTGCGGTTCCCATGGGGCAACGGGGAAAAAAAATTGGGCATAAATTAAGTACTTATGACCCAATAAGCCCTCATATCAAATCTGGTCCAAATCTGCCTCTCGGTTTGGAAAATAGAAATTTTGGGAGGGGCAAAACTCCTTGCCCCTCCCATAACATTGGCAAATAGAAAGCCCCACAAACTTCTCTTGAACAAATCTGAGTCTACACCTCAAAAGGAAGCTGCACACTAAATATCAAGTCTCTGCTACTTCTGGTTCATGAGAAGAAGATTTTTTAAGATTTAAGCACACTTTTTGGGCGTGGCCCTACCACGGGGCGAGGCAACTTGATTTGAACAAAATCAAATTGCGATGTCATAACAAACTATTATCTCAAATATCAATTGAATTGGTTCAGCGGTTTGGGAGGAGAAGATGCAAACACCATGTTCACGGACGACGGACGGTGAGTGATCACTATAGCTCTCCTGACTGAAAGTCAGGTTAGCAAAAAATTGTTCCATTCACAATGTTTTCAACTTTTTAAATGCAGATGAATTGTGTAATTTCCGGACCTGAAATTAGATAGTCTATTATTCACAAAAAAACATTTATTTTTTGAATTATAAACTTATGTTCGGCAAACCTTTTAAAAGCATCAAGTTTGGAGTGCTTGCATTCTGTAAGAAGATGAATCAAACTAATCATCTTTACATTTTTATTAACAATGTAAGAATGTATGCCTTACTATGCAAGGTAAAAATTGCGAGTTCACACCAAAACTGTGACAGATGTTGAAAATGAAACAAATTACAAATCAATAAAAGACAAATACTCTGAAAAAAATACTCCGAATAACACCCGCAATGAACAGTGAGCTAAACATCTATCAAATACACTTGGATGCCAAATATAATGTAATTCCACCAAATATTTTAAAAGTTGATGAATTTGAAACTTGCTGGTCACAGTTGATCAAAGACTGAGGACTGATCAAGACAAACCAACAGCTGACATTGAGACATATAGAGATGCTTGTTGCAGCTAAAAATCATTTTGTTCCTCTCATTATTGTGCAATGCCTCATGTGAGAACATAACATGTATTCTTTTCTGAAATACGGAATGAAATATTAACTCTGAGAATTTTACAAACTCATCTGTCAAAAAAGTGTAAGAGACCGCCTCAACCCTTTGCATTCTGATGGTGCATATTCATGACCAAGACTCCATACTCTTGGTGTTGACATTTGTATTATTTTTAACACGATTATCCGAACATCATCTCGATGTATAATTTTCAGTTGGATAACTGCGGTTTCTGACATAACTGATCTGAAAACTGAACAAGAGCTATTGCTGAAGGGAATTATACCCCCACTGCAGTGCTGGGCTGATGAAGCATAAATAAATTCAAAACAAAGTAAGGACAGTAAAAAGGCAGGCAACTTTTTTATAACATGTGTAGGAGCGGCTTGTCATAAGGATCCCTCATACCAAATTTCATTGAAATCCATCAACTTTTAACATGATTATACAAACATCATCTTGATTTCTAATTTTCAATTGTATAACTGATCTGAAAACTAAACCATCGTCAAAACAAGAGCTATTGCTCAAGGCAATTATACCCCCACTGCAGTGCTGTACTGATAAAGCATAAATGAATTTAAAACAGAGAAAGGACCGTAACTCTGTTAAAAAACACGTGCTGGAGCTGCTTGTCATAAGGATCCCTCATACCAAATTTCATTGAAATTCATCCACTCACTGGTAAGGTATTGCTGCAGACAGGCACACAGATGGATGCATGGATGGATGCATGAACAGATGCATGGATAGATGGATGGACACATGTAATCCAGTGTACCCCCATTCTCTTCAAGAGTAGGGGTATATTTACACAATTTACCTACACTTGCATTCAAATATTTGCTAGAACTTTGCATAACAATGCATGAAAACAAGAAACAGATGTTGGTATTTTGAAGGGGAGGAAACCAAGGTTAGTTCAGAGATAAAAAAAAAAAAAAACATTCCACGACTTCATAAAAGATGCAGAATTCTCCAAAAATAGGGAAAAATTTATATCTTTGATTTATGACTTCAATGGCATTTAAGGACATTTTCAGCTTCCATGGCAATATTGTGCGAAAAATTATAAATTTACAGTAATTTGTATATTTTTATACTTACCAATGGTCCAGACTAGCTGGTGCTTAACTCAAAGTTACTAAGGGCCAAACACAAATTTTGAACCCCCAATCCCCAAAATTTGCTTGCAAAACCGAAAATTAAAAGTCCTATCTGGCACTCCATGCATTTACTCTCCACGCATGCGCAGACATCAGCAAGTGACAGGAATAGGCGCCAACATCATTCTTTGTAAAAGAGAGTACCACATAAAAAATTCAGCGGGGAGGTATGAGTGGCCACTCATGGGAGGGCCATCTCCGTCTGGGCCATTGGTAAGTAAAATGAAAGTGTCAATGACACTGTAGCTCAACTTGTTAAGACATGTACATGTATAGTATGTGACACAGCAAAGACAAACATCTAGGTAATGACCTGATAACAAAGGTACATATAAAGTATTGTAATGGTCTGTACATAAATACTGACCGTAGCCTGTAACAAATGTATAGGTAAAGTATTGTAAAGGTGGGTGACAGTCAGATGCTAAACTAGAAAAGAAATATTTGAGTCCCAGAGTGGGTCTGACTGAATCCCAAAATATTTGTTCTCATAGCACAGTGATAAGAAAGGCACCACAAAACACACTCGTTCCTGTCCCAAGGTGATAACAAAGGTACCCAAGAAGTTTCGTGAAGATCAGTTCATAAATACGAGCCGTTTAGAAGTTGTGACAAAAAACTGATTGGACCTAATTTCGGTACAAAATGGCCACTGGCAGCCATCTTGAATTTTGGATCGCACCCATAAACACTCGTTCTTGTCCCAAGTTGATAACAAAGGCACCCAAGAAGTTTCGTGAAGATCGGTTCATAAATATAGACTCTAGCCCGAGCCGTATTGAAATGTGTACTTACTGTGTGTAAGTAGCACTGAAAAAATCAAAGTTCATCTAATTTGCATAATTTCTGCACGAGAAAAAAACCCATATTATATGTGATGTATCCCATGGTACTAAACATTCACACAAAAAATTATTCAAATCTGCGCTTTCATATGGAAGTTCTGTACAAAAATCTGATTGCACCTAATTTTGTACAAAATGGCTGCCATCGGCCATCTTGAAATTCGGACCGGAACCCAAAACACTTGTTCTCGTCCCACGGTGATACAAAAGGTATGCAAGAAGTTTCGTAAAGATTGGTTCATAAATACGGCCTCTAGCCCGAGCCGTATTGGCATTTGCACAGTGCTGAAAGTAACACTAAATACATCAAAGTTAGTCTAATTTGCATAATTTATGCACGAGAAAAAAACCCGTATTATATGTGATGTATCCCATGGTACTAAACATTCATACAAAAAATTATTCAAATCAGAGCTTTTATATGGAAGTTCTGCACAAAAATCTGATTGCGCCTAATTTTGTACAAAATGGCTGCAAGCGGCCAATTTGAATTTCGGATCAGATCACAAAACACTTGTTCTCGTCCCACGGTCATAACAAAGGTACCCAAGAAGTTTCGTAAAGATCAATTCATAAATACGGCCTCTAGCCCGAGCCGTATTGAATTGTTGATGGACAGGACGGAACGACGGCCAGACGGATGATTGTCCATGGCATCATAAGCTCAAATTTGACTTACATCAAAGTTGAGCTAAAAATATACAAATTACTGTAAATTTATAATATTTTTACATTGTAAACCAATGGCCCAGACTAGCTGAATCATAAAAAGGTGGAGGGCCTAGGACTTCAGAATTAGTAGATCAACATAGTTCCAATCCAGTAATCCAAGGTGAAAGGAAAATAAAATTATTAGGAGTTACATGTATGTCTCTCTATACAGTAATATAGAAGACATATCATACAAAAGGAGCCCAGTTCAAGTAATTCCGTATACTTAGCATGAAGACTATGCTAATTGGATGTAACAAGTTCCCAATTTTGAAGGTTAGCCCGGACTAAGCCCCAAAAATTAGGATGGCGTATTTGAGAATGAGAGAATATCCCCCCACAAACATACACCATACACAATAAAACTCCAGCTGTATGCAGGATATAATTACGGACAAAACAGCTTCCTTCATAGTTACATACCTATCAACCCAGAGGAGAGGTAAAAAATCCCCCCTGCTTTTCTTTCTTCAAAAAGAAAGAGGAGAGCACTCTGGAATCAGTAAAATCGGTACCAAAAAACAATATATTTGTCGAACAGGCAATCAGGTATTAATTTATTATTAATAAATGGTGCTTAACGCCACTTCAGAAGTTAAGGCTATAGCGACGATCCCGGTAATTAATATTGCTCGCTATATAACGTACACCACAGTCGGCATATGCAGATATGTCGAAAACCGGTGATATAATATATAACATAGACATGTCCAATCGAACCATAATGAACGATCTCTGGAGAGTAAACACACTTCCGAGGTAACCCACAGGCGACCCCATTCAGGTGTACAATAAATTCCAGTAACAACACTCCCCGATGTGTACTATCCGATAGCTATGACACTATCAGCATGGGAATATATGAGATGAGTACAGACATTAATAGAAACCTGGATCTAGAAATGGAAGTAGGTATGATTAACAGGCTCCGACACGGACCGCCCCCGAAATAATTCATAATTTCAAAGGTCTGTAATATACAATAAAGCGTCAGCCTAATAATTATTATGTGCGTGAGCATTAAAATCCTGCATGTAATCATTTGAATACCAGTTAACTGGTTATGCAGCCTCTGAGGCTCAATCGTCTGGGTATGGCGACACAAACGACGGTAAGTGATTGTTCTGGTGCGTCACAAACGGATCTATCATGGGGCAATCCCTCTGGTAGTAAAACTGTCCAAATACTCACTTGTTGAGCGTCCATTCCAATTGCAACAGGCGACCTCTCTGAGAGAGCGAGTCTGCTAGTACGTTCAGACGACATGGTATATGACGGATAAAAAGATGAACATGATGAATCATGACGTATTAAGAAACATTTTTCCGTTAGTTGGCATAACGGAAATGAATGGGTGTCGCCCTGATTCCCGATGTACGCTACTACTGTTGAGTTGTCCGACCAAATTGAACATGGACGTCCGTAATTACGTGAATCCAATGTTGTAGTGGTAGCTAATTAACATCATCTCATTGATGTTTATGTGTCTCTCCTGGAACCGAGGGTCCCAAAGGCCCTGACATCTCAAGATTGTGGGACTTAGGGCTTAGGGTCATGCCCCAATCCGTCAGACTCACATCCGTCAAAATCGGGAAAGCCGGATCCGGCAGTTGCAGTGTAACTCCCTGAGTTAACCACTGAATATCTGCCTGATTGAACCCTTGTTTTACTAGGTCTGTTAAAACAATACTGGTTCAAGCAAAAGCGTCTTCACACTCCAGTTCTGAGTAAAGAATATCTGGAGGGGATGTGTGTGCAGGCGGCCCATCGGAATGAGATCCACAGCCGCTCCGCACAACTCCAACAGTCGCATGAATTCCCTCACTATTAATGCGTCTGAGTGTAGACAAAAGCGAGGATAACAACTGACTAATTTTGCTCTGAGTAACGGCAGGCGAACAAGATTGCTGTGAGTCTCAAAGCTCAATCCCAAGTGAATAGACGACTTGAGTGTACGGAGCTAGATCCGACTTTTTCTTGTTTACGATGAAACCGAGATGTCTGAGTAATAGAAGCAGAGACGTCTGAGTAATAGAAGCAGACTCTGAACAACGTTCTGAAGAATAATTCTGTTGCCGTATCCCTGCAGAAGGTCGTCCAAGTAAGCCGACGTTACCGCAGACAAATGAGCATGTAAGACATTACCGAGTTCATTATTCGAGTGAAACGCCCAGGGGGCCAGATTCAGACCAAAGCATATTGTTCTGAACTGGTACACCTTCCCTTGTACGGCGGATCGCAGGTACTTTTAGAATGCCAGATGTACCAGGACATGAAAGTACGGATCCTTAGATCTATGCTTGCCACATAGTAGATCACTCGAACGCTCGCTTTTACCGACTGAATGATTTCCATAAATAAACTTTTAGAACCAGAATAAACTTGTTATCCAGCTCAAGTCTATTACCAGTCGGAACGAGCCGTCTGGTTTTGGTACGAGGAACAGGTGATTGTAAAAATCTTGAGAATCCTGATTCTCCATGACCTGCATTGCTTCCTTGATAAGAGAGCTTATACCTCCGGTAGGAGAAACTCTCTTATGCAAGAATTTACTGGAAGATTTGTCCGACGCGGACAACTTGTTAATGGGGTTTTACTCGGAACGATAGCTGTAAGCCGTCCGAGGCTACACTTCTCACCCACTGATCTTCCGTGATTGTTATCCAGTTTTTTGCGGAGCTTGATAACCTTTTGCCAACTGGCCAGCAATAGAGGTCTAAACCATCACCTGTATGACCTGCGAGGCTTACGGGAGGAGGAACCACATCCTCTCCGCGAAAAACCTCATCTCGTCGGCCTAGGGGTGTCTGACCTATAGTCCCGATCAGTCCTACATCCCTTTTTCGAGTCGCTATACTGACGACCTCCAGAGTAATTATAAGAGGGTTTCTTGAACCCTTGTGAGGAGTTTCCTTTTGACGATTTTTGTCTGGAACGCCCTCTTTTACTCGTCTGCTGAAGCGGGTCATTGATACGCCGACTTCAAAAGCAGAGGACTAGAAGCTTTCTTAGCAGCCTGTTCATAGACTAACAAAAGCTAGTCGTCGAAAATAAAATGTTTTCGGAAATCAGAGCGACTCGGAGAGAGCTTTTCACCTTGTCATCTTATCAGTGATGATGACGCAAGGGCAGCTTCACATCTGATTAACTCCAGATTAGCCACTGTTAGGGCGGAGTTATACGTGGTATACATAATTGCCCTGGAAAGAAATCTAAGAGAGGTACGAACGCCCTCAAAATTCCTTTCCCCTGAGACGTTGCACCATAGTTCTTGTAAGGTGATCTGTGTAAGACATAACATCCAAATTCGCTCTATTTGAAGAAATTGCCGTCTCAATTGTGCAGAGCGAATAGTGAATGATACAGGTAAGGATACATCTAGATCCCCGGCCTACTCCTCCAAATGCAGAAGAACTCTCTGAACATCTTCCCCGACCGTTTTTAAATGAACGTGGTCCAAAAAAAGGTATGTATACGGAAGATGAAGATAAGAAACCGCCTTCTTCCTCGCACTCAAGAAGATAAATACGGCGTTGTCTATATGGCCGAAGGCATAAAATGAACCAGAAAAGAAAGGACTTCCTCCTTTGTCCGGATAAAGTGTGCGCCTAACGACGCCAGCGGTTTCTCTCTTGTCGTTGCAGCATTCTGATTCGGCAGAACAAAAGCAGGGTAGTATTCATTATGTGTACAGTCCATTAAAGACCCAGTTTCCATCACCCTTGATTTCTGGTGCAAAACTAGGGGTGACGAACCCGGTTTGCGTTGCTATCTATAGCACTGGGAAAATACCAAGTGTAACCAATTAACCACACTATCAGTACGGCCTCACAAAAAAATCACACTTCGCAAACTAAATGTCGAGCAGGCAAGATGTGAATCAATCAAAAGAAAACTATTTTGTTCGAAAATGCATAACCATAAGAAAATTATTAATTTGACAGGCCTAAAAAAGTGTCAATAATACGACATTTTAATCCGCGGAGTATTATTCTGTTTTTGACACACTGACATGACCGTAATCCTTCCCATTAATTATTACCAACCAATGAGGTGCCGGCAAATATGTGTGACATCCCACCAATGCTCACTGCATACTGTTAGAAACAAAATTTGTAGAACATCTCAGCATGGATCCACGGTGGTTTGTATTCGCAGCAGAAATGTGTATCTTTAAAAAATAAATTGGTTGTGTTTGTGTTCAATGCCGTTCATTTAAATTCAGTCACGCTTCTGTTTTTATTTTACCTGTGGAAAAATATGCATGTGCGAATGGTAAACTTTATCGAGGGGTCAGCAGCACACATTACAATTTAAGCCTACCAGGTGAAAATTTGATAAACGTCGTTGTAGATGACACATTCACACAAATAAATACGGGAATACTGGTACTCTAAGTGTATAACGGCAAGCTAAAATTTAATAGAAATAAGTTTTAAAAACAAAAAACGAGGCCTGTTACTGGTACACATTATGGCCTACATACACCGGGGAAGGTCCAACAATAAACAGGTTGGGTATATCTCTATTATTTACCGGCTGTTGGCAACATCCAGACCCCCACCCCCCCGCCGAAAAGTTAAAAAATTTATAGTAATTTATATATTTTTTATACTTACCAATGACCCAGACATAGCTGGTGCTAACTCTTAAAATATAGGGCCAAACACAAATTTTGCCCCCCAATCCCCAAAATTTGCATCTAAAACTAAAGAAAACATGTCCTGAAAGGCCCTCCACACTTCGCCCCTACTGCGCATGCGCAGTGTCAAGGACGTTCCGAAATTGGCGCCATTTATCATTCTAATAACCAGTGCCTGGTAAGCGCTATGTACTCAGCGGGGAGGCAAGAGTTCCCAACTCCTGGGAGGGCCATCCCCGTCTGGGTCATTGGTAAGTATAAAAAATATATAAATTACTATAAATTTTTTAACATTTTTATACTGTACCAACGACCCAGACATAGCTGAATAGTAAAAAGGCTGGAGGGCCAAGGACATAGAGCAAAATGGAATACGCTCAATAAAATAAAATAGAGTCATCCCCTGTAGGGAAAAGAAGTAATAGGCCTTACATGTATCTTTCTTATTTATGATAAATTAGAAAGATACAACACCTTCCAAAAATTGAGCTTCATACATCCATGTACTCTATTAATATCCAATAATCCTTATACTAATAATTTTTAAAGTAAGCCAATAATAAAGTAAGTCTAGAGAATAGAGACTCTTATACTCCTAAAAGTGTGTGAGAATTGCATAATCATGTCCGTTGACATATGCAATATTCAAAAGCTATACTTTAAAAACTAAGACTTGAATGAATTTTATAAACTTAAACTTCTCACTAAACAACCATCCCAATAACAGCTCAGAATTACTAACTCCGGAGGAGGTATCCCCTTGTTTTCATAGTAAAAACAGGTGACCCAAGGGAACACCCTCCCCCCCCCCCCCCCTTTTTCTTGCCCTGGGTCAAATAGCCCAGAGCGAAGAGGGCAGCCGAACGGAGACACTGCCGAAACAGACAGCCTACCTAGCTATAGTAGCAACTGTTAAGTGAATGACATTCTGAGCAGTAGATAATAGACCTAACAATAGAGGCCTCCAGAAATGGACTCGATATTTCTGAGATAAAATTCATGAATGTGGATGGCTGAGCACAATGAGCAGCCTTCAAAAATCTATAATAGCAACACTATTAATGTAAGCCCAAGAAGTAGAAGAACTCTTACTTCATGAGCCGAAATCTTAAGCACAACTGCTAAGCCAATGATATACCATAAGCAGTACGCTAGTTAATAGAATCCATTAACAATAAAATGGAGCGTAACGTCCTTCTACTAGACATCAAAGACAGAAGAAGCTTACGCCCTTGTAATAAACAGATATCTGTTTATAAATACATAAACTGTACCCGGAAAGAGTAAAGGCCTATGCCCATACGAAGACGGAAGGACCTTAAAATAATAGGTTCCGGATAATAGGAGCCTAACTCTTATGCAACAATCCAACCTAAATAGTAACGGAAGTATTGATTCCGAAACTATGAAAGTGAAAATCATCCATCGATAGTGCATGAAACTCACTGACTCTACAGTAAAAGAGAAACCAACAGAATTACTGTCTAAAAGGTCAGAATTTGAAAACTACTGTTTCCAGAGGCTCAAATGATTACTTAGCTAAATAAGAACCGAAGTTAAAATCCGTATAGGAATTTAATCTAAAGATTCTAAGTCTATTTATCAAAAAGTTACTAACTGACTTAGATAAAGAGACAAAAGACTCAATTGTAAATTATCGTAGAGTGCATAGGTATGAGGTAACATAAACCTATAACCGAAATAACAACAGGCTGCAGAAGATCTTGTGAAACAAGTATACTAAAAAAAAATAGCAATGAGTAGTATGGAGGGATCAACAATATGAACATAATGATCCCTACACCACAACGGAAGAGCCTCCACTTTAGTCGCATAGAATAGCGAAGAAGAGGATCTCCTATAGTAAGAAATCGCGTCCAAAGCTCGTCCAGTACAGTGCTTACAATGCAATACGGACCACACAACGGAATACATGAAGGTTGCGACCTTGCTGGTTGTGATAAAGATGACACGATTTACCCCGTGAAAAAAGATCCTCACATAGAGGAAGATTTCACGTTAAGATCCACAGTAGACAAGAGAGTAAATTACTCATGATCTCTGTGAAGATAGAGATGCTATCAACAGAAATGTATTGTGGTTGTTTATCTTAGCAATACCTGCTAAAACAACAGCGCCGGAGGATACGCGTATCCTATCATTCCGTCCTATAGATCAATAGAGCGTTAACAGTATTAGCTCAGAGATCTGGACAAGTCAACACATACGTCTGCAATTGATTAGCAAGCTGTGTCATAAATAAAACATCATTGGGCGCTCCCATAGATAGCAAATCTGATTGAATACTTGTTTGTTGAGAGTCCATTCTGACAGCAACAAGCGACCCGTAAGAGAACGGGAGTGCGATAAAACAATCAGACGACCCAGAATATGACGGACCAAAACTGAACTTGGTGTACTATAACCAACAGACGGATTCTTTCCATTAAATTGAATAACGGAAACGAAAGAGTGCCTCACTGGTTCCGGAGATACGCCACTACTGTCGAATTAAAGGACAGGAATTTGGGCATGCGTTTCTGAATAATGTTCATGCAATGACATAAAACAAGCCTAAAAAACATTATTCCGCGGAAGTTAAACTGATAGCTAAAAGACTGCGGAACCCAAAGACCCTGGCACTTCGAATCCGTAGGGATCAGTATATATCCCAATCTGTTTGACTGGCAACCGTCATAACAGCCACACTCGGGTCCGGCAACTGCGGCGGCACTCTCTGAGTCAACCACCGAATGTTTGCCCCAGTCTGAATCTCTTGTAACACTAGATAGACAAGAGAATGTATAAATCGAGCAATTCATGGATTGCCGAAAAGTTGCCGTCGAAGAGAAGCTCCTCCGAGAACGAAGCGACTCTGAGAGAGTTCTTAACCTACTATCCACGCGTGGATGTAGCTAGGGCTGCGTCACGTCTAACCAACTCCAATCAGCCACTGAAGGGCGGAGTTATACGTGAACAAACTACTGCCCTCAAAAGAAATTACATTGAGAATAATATCCCGTAAATCTTTTCTTGAAGACGTAATGATAACGCCTCAGTAAGGCGGATTACGTATAATAAAGCGTCTAAGTTAAGTCTACAATACTTAATGTCGTTCCCAACATTGAAATTGGAAAAGACATAAACGGCGAAAAAGAATATATGCAGTCTTTAATCACACCGTCTAGACGCATATGAACTCTCGGTATGCCCTGCTCTGCCAAAATAAACTATTTGTAAAAAAGATAAAATGGCAGAAATGAGCCACGCGGACAAGAAACTAAACTATCATGCTTAGTAGCAGGCTTGTATATATATATAAATATATAGCGTCGAAAAATAAAACACATGTTGTAATGACAATATTGGACTGCGTCGGTAAGTCAGGGACAAAGTCCCTGTACCGATCGAAAAATTCGAGTCCAATGACGCTATAAGTCTCTTATCCAAGATCGCAGCAATGAAGTCCGAAAAATAATCACTGGAAGAAAAGCCAGAAGATATGAAAGGCATCTTCCGATACTACTAAAGGGAAAACTCGAAATCTTTCGAATCCCTTTCGCCATCCTGTCGGACCCTATAAAGCGTTCGGTCGTCCGTAGCTTGATGCAACCGCGGACCGCACCGACCCAGCGCCGTCGGATAATTCCTGATTCGACCGAGAAACTGTCAATTGCTGGGATGCTGCGAAACAACTGTGCTAACTCGGATAGCACGTCCGTCACTGAGGCCTGAGGAGCAGCGGTCTTACGATGCATTGCCGCAGGAAGCTCCGAGATCGTTACCCCGTGCATACTTCCAATATGCGAGCGAACGGAGTGTATAGGCCTCGTGTCCCTTGGCTACCGGATGGCGCGACCTATTCGCTGTGGAATCACTGAATGCCGAAACTGATCGGATACTCGAGGTCACGTAGCCAATGTGCAGTCGTGTGCCCTGCTGTGAGGATGAGGAAGCATTAAAGACAGTCTCTCGGACTGTCAATATAACAGAGCGTCCCGAGCAACGGACATATGCTCCGAATGTAAAATATCTGAACCACAACATGCGGTCCCCTATGTTGTTGGCTTCCTCCGATCTGTCCTCAATCTGCCGTCACTGGGTGAGTACTAAAGTAATTAAAGTGCTCGCATCACCCAAATTTCTTTCCTAGACCGCAACGGACGAACCCGGCAGCCGAACCATTCGATGAATGTACGCTACACCGGGTGAGCTAGCGAATGTCACTCCGTAAGCGATAGACATATTCCATGAGCACTTATTGCCGCTAACTCTTCATTAACTATGACGACAGAGGCACACTTTTGAAAGACATCTCCATAACTCTTCGAACAAGAAACCAGAAATGCTTGTATAGCAAGCATAAAATAATAATATATATAGCGTCGTTCAATAATTCGAAAGTTTGTGTGACATTATTGGACTATGTCGGAACTGAGGGACGATGTCCCTGAACCGAACCAAAAATTTCTAAGTCCACCGACGCTATCAGTTTCTTATCCGGCATCGCAGCATATGTTGTTCCGAAAGGGAAAGCTTGAAATCCTCCGAATCCCTTTCGGTATCCCGTCGGACCGGATGAAACTTTCGGACGTCCGTACCCGCTTCCGCGGAGCGTCCCGACCCAGCATCGTCGGATAAAATATATGCGACAGATTCAGTTGATGCTGGGATGCTGCGATAAACTGTGCTATTAAGGAAAGCATGTCCGTTCCCGAGGCCTGTGCAGTAGCGGACTTACGATGCACTGCCGCTGGAAGCTCCGTGTACGTTGACTCCCGCACACTTCCTATGCGAACGTCCGGAGTCTGCAGGCCTCGAGTCCCCGGCTACCGACCCAGCGCTGTCGGATAATTCTCGATCCGACACCGTTTCTGTCGGCTGCTGGGATGCTGCGATAAGCTGTGCTATGTGCACAAGAATGTCCGGCGTCGAGACCTGCGGAGGCGCAGTCTATCGCTGCTTCGCCGAGGGCAGCTCCGCATCAGATGGCTCCCGCATACTTTTCCTATGCGAACGTCCGGAGTCCATCGGTCTCGAATCCCTGGCTGCCGGATGGTGTGACCTGGTCGCCGAAGAATCCTTGATCGGCGAAGCTGGTAATATATCGGCGGTCACGCAGCCAAGGTGCGGTCGTGTGCGCTGACGAGAAGAGGAAGCCTTAGCAGTCTCAGCGGACTGCCTATACAACGGAGCGTCCCGAGCGACGGACGTATGCTCCGCTAGCGACACATTTGTACCACAACATCTGGGGCCAGATGTTGTTGAACGAGAGAGGGGCCTCTCTCGCTTGCCGTCCGGATGGACCGGAACGAGCTATGAACCGGACTAAAAGGCTTCCTCCGTTCTCCCCCCGATCCGCCGTCACTGGGTGTGCATTAAGTTAATTTTATAGTGCTCGCATCACCCCAAAATTCCTTCTAGACCGCAATGGACGAACCCGGCTGCCGAACCATTCGGTGAATGGACGCTACACCGGGCGAGCTAGCGGACGTCAAAGGCCGTCGAACCTACTAGGGTCCTCTTAGGCAATTGGCGTATTACATGAGCACTTTTCCGCTAGCCCTTCATTAATTGTGACGACGGAGGCACACTGTTGGAAGACATCACAGATACATCACCCTAATCTTGATCGTCTGAAATAGAAATTGATAAAGTAGAGTGACCCTGCGGGGAAAGGACCGGAGTGTCCAAATCCCCAACAACATACCGTGACATACGCTTCCCATATTGTCATCGAAATCATACGATACAGAACAGGAGTTAATGCGAGTACACTGACCACATATAGAATGATAATAAGGTCAGAGGAAGACTTCCTCTTAAAACAATTGATCAATATCCTTTCAATGTGAAAAGAAAACAAGTCCTGGTACTCGCACTAACCCCTGGCAATCAAAATACATAATAATAATATGATCCATTAATATAGAAAAAATAATTGAAATCAAAATATTTTGAAAAAATATTTTTTCAGAACAGCCCAAGTTTCTGAAAAGTAACGTTGAGCCCCAATGGATCCCAAGCCTAAGTGTGGACAAAAATTTTAAAAATATTTTAAACAATTTATTCAACACTTACGAACAATAATAATGTATCTAGTTATGATTAAAATAACATAAAGATATTATTATTTAGAAATCCCCCCCCACACAGAGGGCTGTTGTAAATGTAAACAATGAGTGTAAAAACACTAAAATAAGACTCCAGGCACCCAGGCCCGAAATCAGTTACCAAAAATACACCATCTGATGCAAAACAGAGACTTCCAGGGAAGAAACTGCAGAACATCAGATGGTAGATGCAGAACACAACGCCTAACCACCCGTAGGTGAAGACGTAAACATGGGGAAAGAACAGAATTCATTCTGTTATTCAGCTAAAACTCCCAAGAAATTTTAGTAATAATAATTACAGAAACTATGCCAAAAGCATGGGAGAATAGCAAGGGGGAACTTAAAGGACAGGGAGAGAGGAAAACACTTGAAAAAACAGTGTAACTAAATAATCAGAATGACAACAAAATGGCTGCTGCCTTGAAAATAGGTAACTTAACATAATTTCATTAAAAAATTTTAAGTTACAGCCCTGATAATATTCTGTCACACATTCTTTTCCTCTCCTCCTTTTCTATCCTCCTTAGAATCACCATTTCACTAATATTTATGTGTCTGGCATCATTTAAACTGAGATTTAAAAGCACAAAGATCAGTCAGATGTTAACTGATGAAGGGCCAAACTTAGAATGATAAATGGCGCCAATTTCGGAACGTCCTTGACACTGCGCATGCGCAGTAGGGGCGAAGTGTGGAGGGCCTTTCAGGACATGTTTTCTTTAGTTTTAGATGCAAATTTTGGGGATTGGGGGGCAAAATTTGTGTTTGGCCCTATATTTTAAGAGTTAGCACCAGCTATGTCTGGGTCATTGGTACAGTATAAAAATATTAGGTTTTACCATCAACCTTTAATACCATCATAAACCCTACCTATTCCCACCAGCGAGATATCACTTGCCGGAGAATCAACAAATTAAGGCTTGAATTTAATCACCCAGGTTTTGGACCCCCTCTTTATAATTTGTACGAATCTGTGCTTATGATATATTGACATCCTGTTCGCTTTCATTAACTGGAATCGAATAATTACATTTTCCAACGATAACCCCCACGTCACCCCACCCACCCCCAAAAAGAAAGACCACCAACAATTTTAATTATTAATTCGCCATAATAATGTTGAATACAGCACTTGTTTTAACTTAATTTAAAGTCAAAACACTGTCTGCCAGATCAAGTCGACCTTACGTATCAAAGTCGTTACTCATCATGTGCATTTTAGTTTGATTACCATTAATTCACTGTGTGTGTGTGTGTGGGGGGGGGGGAGCAACAATTATAAAATTTATAAGTTTAAAAGATTAGCAAAAGGGCTCGCCATCTTTAAATGGTCGTGGGCGGCTCCTAAGATTTTATCTAGAAATGTTAAAAGATTTAGACGCCACAACCAGTGACGTGGAAATCCCCCTCCTAGAAAAAAATAAATAAATAAATACAATATTATAACACTCTCGTGACTTTTATCGCTCCTCCCCACCTCCATTGTTGATTTTTTCTGAAGTTTATCCCAAGATTATAAACTGAGAGAGAGGTCTAAAAGTTAAAAAATTTATAGTAATTTATATATTTTTTATACTTACCAATGACCCAGACTTAGCTGGTGTTAAACTCCTTAATTCAGGGCCAAACACAAATTTTGCCCCCCCCCAATCCCCAAAATTTGCATCAAAAACTGAAAAATACATGTCCTATATGGTCCTCCATACATTTACTCCTCTGCGCATGCGCAGTGTCAAGGAGGTCCCGAAATTGGCTCCAATTATCATTCTTACAACCAGTGCCTGGTAAGCGTTATGTACTCAGCGGGGAGGTATTAGTTCCCAACTCCTGGGAGGGTCATCCCCGTCTGGGTCATTGGTAAGTATAAAAAATGTTAAAAAATTTATAGTAATTTATATATTTTTTATACTTACCAATGACCCAGACTTAGCTGGTGCTAACTCTAACAAAACCAGGGCCAAACACAAATTTTGCCCCCCAATCCCCAAAATTTGCATCCAAAACAAAAAGAAATCATGTCCTAAAGGACCTCCATACTACGCCTCTACTGCGCATGCGCAGTGACGCAGTCGTCCCGAAATTGGCGCCAATTATCATTCTTACTGGCAGTGCCTGGTCAGCGCTATGTACTCAGCGGGGAGGCAAGAGTTCCCAACTCCAGGGAGGGCCATCCCCGTCTGGGTCATTGGTAAGTATAAAAAATATATAAATTACTATAAATTTTTTAACATTTTTATACTGTATCAATGACCCAGACTTAGCTGAATAGTAAACAGGCTGGAGGGCCTAGGACATAGAGGAAAATCCAATAAGCTCAACTATATAGTAAAGAGGTAACCCCTTAAGGAGAAAAGGAGTATCTTTCTTATTTAATATTAAATTAGAAAGATACACTACCCTTAATAGTTGAGCACAATAACATTCATGTTCTCTATTAACATCCAGTATAACCCTTATACTAATTATTTTTAAAGCAAGCCAATAAATAAAGTAGTCCAGAGAATTGAGACTCTTTATAATCATTTAAAAGTGTCCTAGTATTGTATATTAAAGCCCGTTTGACACTTGACATATACAAATGCTTCACACCGAGCTACACTTTAAAAATAAGACATGAATGAATTTAAACATTAATATTACACTTTAAAACCATCCCGGAAGCGACTCAGAAATACTGACTTGGAGGAGGCATTCCCTTGCTTTTCACTATAAAGCAGGTGACCTAAGGGAACACCCGCCCCCCCCCCCCCCCTTCCCCTTGCCCTGGGTCAAATAGCCCAGAGCGAAGAGGGCAGCCGGACGGAGTCACTGCCGGAACAGAAAGCCTGCATAACTATAGTTGCAACTGTTTAGTGGACGACATTCTGAGCAACAGATAACGGACCTAAACAATGCAGGTCTCCAGAAATGGACTCAATATTTCTGAGATAAAAATTCGTAAATGTGGATGGCTGAGACCAATACGCAGCCTTCATTAAATCTGTAATAGCAACACTATTAGCATAAGCCCAGGAAGTAGAAAGAGCTCTTACTTCATGAGCAGAAATCTTAAGCACAGACTGCTGAGAAGAAGATAAATCTTCATAAGCAGTACGGATAGTTAACTGAATCCATCTAGCAATAGAATGGACTGAAATGTCCTTTCTATTAGGCATCAAAGACAGAAAGAAACGTTTCCGTCCCTTTCTGATAAACTGAGATCTCTGTTTATAGATACGTAGTGCTCTAACAGGACAGAGTAAAGGCCTACGCCCGTCTGAAGACGGAAGAGCCTAAATAACAATAGGTTCCGGATATTTATTAGGAGCCTGATTCTTAGCTAAAAAACCCACATTAGTAGTGAAGGTGATAGTGTTCCCAACACTACGATAATGAGAATCATCCACCGATAGTGCATGAAGCTCACTGACTCTTCTGGCAGAAGAGAAAGCTAAGAGAAAAGCTGTCTTATAAGATAAGAATTTGAAATCTACTGTCCCAAGAGGTTCAAATGGCTTTTCCTTCAATTTAAGGAGAACCCAAGCTAAATTCCACTTAGGAATTAATCTAAGAGTTCTGGGTCTATTTATCGAAAAGTTTCTAACCAACTTCGATAAAGAGACATTAGATCCAATTTGTAAACTATCATGATGTGCATAGGTATCAGATAACATAGATCTATAACCCTTTATAGTAACAGGCTGCAGTTTGATTTCGTCAAACAAGTATACTAGAAAGTTTGCAATGTCTGGTATAGAGGGATCCAATATATCTACAGAATGATCCCTACACCAACGACGAAAAACCTTCCACTTAGCCGCATAGTTTAGCGAAGAGGAGGTCCTCCTACAGTTAGAAATCGCGTCCACTGCTCGTCCTGTAAAGTGCTTGCCATGCAAGAAGGACCGCACAACGGAAAAACGTGAAGGTTGAGACCTTGCGGGTTGTGATGGAGTTGGCACGATTTCCCCTGCGAAAGAAGAATCTCTCGTGGAGGAAGCTTCCGCAGTAGGTCCCACAACAGACACCTGAGTAGATTTATCCACGGTCTCTGTGGCGACAGAGATGCTACCAACAGAATCTTGCATTGAGATTGTTTTATCTTTAGCAATACTTGTTGAATTAACGGCACTGGAGGATACGCATATCCTATCATTCCGTCCCAAGGGATCGACAGAGCGTCTACTGCAAATGCTCTTGGATCCGGACACGGAGACACATACGTCTGCAACTGATTGTTGAGATGTGTCGCAAATAAGTCTATCATTGGCCGTTCCCATTGGTAGCAAATCTGATTGAATACTTGTTTGTTGAGAGTCCACTCCGACGGCAACAAGCGACCCTTTCGTGAAAGGGAGTCTGCTAGCACATTCAGACGACCCGGTATGTGACGGACCGAAAGAAGAACGTGATGTTCTAACGCAAACAGAAGGATTCTTTCCGTTAGATTGAACAACGGAACTGAATGAGTGCCTCCCTGATTCCGTATATACGCCACTACTGTCGTATTGTCGGATAGGATTTGGACATGAGCATCGTGAATAATGTCCATCCAGTGACGTAACGCAAGCCAAATTGACATCATTTCCTTGATGTTTATGTGTTTGCACAGGAATTGCGGATCCCAAAGACCCTGGCATCTCGAATCCGTTGGGATTAATGATGCACCCCAACCTGTTTGACTGGCATCCGTCATAACGGTAAAACTCGGATCCGGCAACGGCAGCGGAACTCCTTGAGTTAACCACTGAATGTTTGCCCAAGTCTGAATCTCTTGTTTCACTTGATCTGACAAGAGAACGTCTACATCGAGCGAATGAATTTTCACACTCCAATTCTGAGTCAGGAAAATTTGAAGAGGACATGTGCGTAGCCGCCCCATCGGAATGAGATCCGCGGCGGCTCCGCACAGACCTATCAGTCTCATAAATTCTCTCGCCGTGACTTTGTCTGCGTGCAGACAATAGCGAGCGTAACAACTGACTAATTTCGCTCTGGTTAACGGCAGACGAACGAGATTGTTGTGCGTCTCGAAGCTCATTCCCAGATGAGTGAATGACTTGGACGGCACCAGATCCGACTTCTCCTCGTTTACTATAAAACCGAGACGTCGGAGCAATAGAAGAAGATTCTGAACATCGTTCTGAAGCGTTAACTTGTTGCCGTACCTCTGAAGAATGTCGTCCAGGTAGGCCGACGTTACCGCAGACGAATGAGCTCGGAAGTAGATCATTACCGAGTTCATTACCCGAGTGAAAGCCCAGGGTGCTAGATTCAATCCGAAGCATATCGCCCGGATACACCACTCCCTGGACTGCAAAGCGTAGATACTTTCGGAATGTCGGATGTACCATGACGTGAAAGTACGCATCTTTGAGATCTATGCTCGTTGCATAATCGTTCACCCGAATACTCGCTCTGACCGATCGAATCGTCTCCATATAAAACTTCGGAGCGACGATCAGCTTGTTTATCCAGCTCAAATCTATGACTGGACGGAACGAGCCGTCTGGTTTCGGAACCAGAAACAGATGGCTGTAGAATCCCAGAGATTCCTGGTTTTCTACGACCTCTACCGCGTTCTTCATTAAAAGAGACTGCACCTCTGATAACAGAGCGTCTCTTTTCTGTGGATTTGACGGAAGATGAGTCCACTTTGGACTTCGAGTTAATGGAGGCTTTCGTTTGAAGGATATCTTTAGACCTTCCGAAGTCACTCCTCTCACCCAAGGGTCGTCCGTAATCGACGCCCACTCTTGTGAAAAACTCGACAACCTTCCGCCAACCGGAACGCGATAGAGGTTTAAGCCATCACCTCCTGGACCTGCGAGGCCTGCGGTAGGAGAAACCACGTCTTCCACGACCCGCACCTCGCCTCGTCGACCTCGGGGCGTCCGACCGATTGTCCCGGCCTGAAGGACGTCCCGAACGAGAGTCGCTATCCTGACGGTCTCTCGAATAAGACCAAGAGGACGCACCGGAACCTCTATAGGAACCTCTCTTCGGCGCATTAGACCCAGAAGTGCCTGTCTTATTCGTGTCTGCTGTATCCGACTTCTTAGGAGCCGATCTGAACAACAGAGAATCATTAGCGTTCTTTTTAATTTTATCATAAATAGCGGAAAGCTTGCCGTCAAAGAGAAGTTCTCCTGAGACCGAAGAGACTCTAAGAGAGTTCTTCACCTTAGAATCCACTAGTGTGGATGTAGCTAGGGCTGCGTCACGTCTAACCAACTCCAGATTTGCCACTGAAAGGGCGGAGTTACACGTGGAATAAGCTACTGCCCTTGAAAGAAGTCTTAAAGAGGATTGTATATCCTGAAACTCTTCCCCTTGAAGGCGCAGTGATAACGCCTTAGTAAGGTGATCTGCGTAAGATAAGGCATCTAAATTGGCTCTGTTAGACGCAATAGCTGTTTCCAACACCGCGGTTGGAATAGAAGCTGACGACGGTAATGATAGCTCTAAGTCTTCCACCTCGTCGTCCATACGCAGAGGAACTCTCGGTATACCCTCTCCTGCCGTATCGAATTTATTCCTTGCATTAATGAAAGGCAGGTTGAGAGTATTAGCGGACAAGAAACCTGCTTTCCCCTTCCTGGAAGCAAGTTTAAATATAGCGTCGTTCAATAATTCAAATGTTCTAGCAACATTATTGGACTGCGACGGAAACTCGGGAGCGATGTCCCTGAACCGCTCAAAAAATTCAGAGTCCAATGACGCTATAATTCTCTTGTCCGGAAGCGCAGCAGTCTGGCCCGACGGAACAACTTGAGGGAGAAAGTGCCGGATGAAGTCCACGGCAGCTTTATGTTGTTCCGAAAGGGATAGCTCCAAGTCATCCGTATCCCTTTCACCATCCGGTCGGACCTCACGATGTTCCCGGTCGTCCGCCCCCGATGCTTCGGCGGGGCGTACCGACCCAGCACCGTCGGATAATTCTCGATCGGACACCGTTTCTGTCGGCTGCTGGGATGCTGCGATAAGCTGTGCTATCTGCACAAGAATGTCCGGCGTCGAGACCTGCGGAGGCGCAGTCTTTCGCTGCTTCGCCGAGGGCAGCTCCGCATCAGATGGCTCCCGCATACTTTTCCTATGCGAACGTCCGGAGTCCATCGGTCTCGGATCCCTGGCTGCCGGATGGTGTGACCTGGTCGCCGAAGAATCCTTCATCGGCGAAGCTGGTAATATATCGGCGGTCACGCAGCCAAGGTGCGGTCGTGTGCGCTGACGAGAAGAGGAAGCCTTAACAGTCTCTGCGGACTGCTTATACAACGGAGCGTCCCGAGCGACGGACGTATGCTCCGCTAAAGACACATTTTGTACCACAACATCTGGTCCCAGATGTTGTTGTACGAGAGAGAGACCTCTCTCGCTCGCGGCCCGGCTGGACCTAGACGAGCTATGAACCGGACTAAAAGGCTTCCTCCGTTCTCGCTTACTATCCGCCGTCACTGGGTGTGCATCTATTATGTTTATAGTGCTCGCATCACCCAAAATTTCCTCTTGGACCGCATCGGACGAACCCGGCTGCCGAACCATTCGGTGAATGGACGCTACACCGGGCGAGCTAGCGGACGACATTTGTCTAATCTCCATGAGCACTTTTGCCGCTAGCTCTGAATTCATTTGTGACGACGGACGCACACTTGAAGAAGATAACATGGAAACATCACCCTGTTCTGGTTCCTCTGAAATAGAAACTGAGAGAGTAGAGTGACCTTGCGGAGAAAGAGCCGGCATCGCTCTTTCTCCAGAAACAACATATCGTGACACACGTTTCCAATGTTTCTCATCCCAATGTTCACATATAGGACAGGGATTAATGCGAGAACACTGACTACAATTAATACAATGATCATGAAAGTCAGAGGAAGATTTCTTCCTATTACAATTTGAACAACGTCCCTTCATTGTGAAAGAACAACAGTAAGTCCTAGTTACTCGCAAAAACCCCTGACACAAAGATACATAATAACATGATCCATTAATAAATGAAAAAACAATTGCAAAACAAAATAATTTTGAAAAAATATTTTTTCAGAGAAGCCCAAGTTGCTGAAAAGTAACGTTGAGCCCCGATGGATCCGATGGCAAAGTGTGGTCAAAAATTTTAAATTTATATAAAATAATTAATGAGACACTTTCGGATAATATAAATGTATCTTATAATGAGATAAACTACCACAAAGGCAAACAGCCCCCCTCAAAAAAGGCTGTTGCCAATGAAAACAAACAGTGTAAACACACTAGAAAACATGACTCCAGGCACTGAAAAAACTGGCCCGGAATCAGTCATCAATTACACTCTATCTGATGCAAAACAGAGACTCCCAGGGGAGAATCTGTAGAACATCAGATGGAAGATGCAGAACACAAACGTTATACACCCATGGGTGAAAACGTAACTATGGGGAAAATAACAGAAAACATTCTGTAACCAAGCAACTCTCCCAGGAAATTTTAGAAATGAAATTTCTCAAAAATATGCCAAAAGCATGGGAGAATTGCCAGGGGGGACTTTAGAAGGCTAGGGGAGAGGAAACACTGAATAAGCAGTGCAACAATTAGCAAGAATGACAACAAGAGGCCCATGCCTCGAAAATAGGCAACTTAACATAATTTCATCAAAAAATTTTAAGTACAGCCCTGATTATTTTTTTTGCCACTTCTTTTTCCTCTCCTCCTTCTATCCTCCTTAGAATCACATTTTCTCCAAAAATTACGTGTCTGGCATCCTTTAAACTGAGATTTACAAGCAGAAAGATCAGTGAGATGTTGACTGATGAAGGGCCAAACAGAGAATGATAATTGGCGCCAATTTCGGGACGACTGCGTCACTGCGTCACTGCGCATGCGCAGTAGAGGCGTAGTATGGAGGTCCTTTAGGACATGATTTCTTTTTGTTTTGGATGCAAATTTTGGGGATTGGGGGGCAAAATTTGTGTTTGGCCCTGGTTTTGTTAGAGTTAGCACCAGCTAAGTCTGGGTCATTGGTACAGTATAAAAATATATAAATTACTATAAATTTTTTAACATTTTTATACTGTACCAATGACCCAGACTTAGCTGAATAGTAAATTGGCTGGAGGGCCTAGGACATAAAGGAAAATCCAATAAGCTCAATTATCTATAATAGAATATCCTCTCCAGGAGAAAAGAAGATATAGGCTTTACATGTATCTTTCTTATTTATAATAAAGAAGAAAGACACAATACCGATCAGTAATTGAGCATAATAATAATCAATGATCTCTATTAACATCCAGTATAACCCTTTATACTAATATTTTTAAAGGTAAGCCAATAAATAAAGAAAGTCCAGAGAAATGAGACTCTTTATATTCATTAAATTAAAAGTGTCCGAGGATTGTATATTAACGCTCGTTTGACACACGACATATACAAATGCTTCACACCGAGCTACACTTTAAAAATATTACATGGAAGAGTAAACATTAGCTTTACACTTTAAAACCATCCAGGTACCGACTCGAAATTACTGACTCTAGGGGAGGTATTCCCTTGCTTTTCACTATAAAGCAGGTGACCTAAGGGAACACCCCCCCTCCCCCCCCTTCCCCTTGCCCTGGGTCAAATACCCCAGAGCAAAGAGGGCAGCAGGACAGAGGCACTGCCGGAACAGAAAGCCTACATAACTATAGTTGCAACTGTTTAGTGTTTAGCAACTGATAACGGTCCTAAACAATGGAGGTCTCCAGAAAAAGACTCAATATTTCTGAGATAAAAATTAGTGAATGTGGAAGGTTGAGATCAATATGCAGCCTTCATTAGATCAGTAATAGCAATACAATTAGCATAGGCCCAAGAAGTAGAAAGAGCTCTTACTTCATGAGCTGAGATCTTGAGTGCCGACTGCTGAGAAGAAGATAATTTTTCATAAGCAGTACGAATAGTTAATTGAATCCATCTAGCAATAGAATGAACCATAATATCCTTTCTTTTAGGCATCAAAGACAGAAAGAAACGCTTACGTCCCTTTCTGATGAACTCAGATCTACGTTTGTAAATATGTATTGCTCTAACAGGACACAGTAAAGGCCTACGCCCATCAGAAGATGGAAGGGCCTTAATAACAATAGGTTCAGGATACTTATTAGAAGCCTGATTCTTAGCCAAAAATCCAACATTGGTGGTAAAGGTAATAGTATTACCAACACTACGGGAGTGAGAATCCTCCACAGATAGTGCATGAAGCTCACTAACTCTTCTAGCAGAAGAGAAAGCTAAGAGAAAAGCTGTCTTATATGTTAAGAATTTGAAGTTCACTGTGTCAAGAGGCTCAAAAGGCGCTTCTTTTAGCTAAAGCAGAACCCAGGCCAAATTCCACTTGGGAATTAATCTAAGGGTTCTAGGTCTATTTATCGAAAAATTTCTAACTAACTTGGATAAAGAGACATTAGTTCCAATCATCAAGCTATCATGATGTGCATAGGTATCGGATAGCATAGACCTATAACCCTTAATGGTGAGAGGCTGCAGATTAATCTCATCAAACAAGTATACTAGAAAGTTTGCAATGTCTGGAATGGAAGGATCATAAATATCTACAGAATGATCCCCAAACCACTGACAAAAGACCCTCCACTTAGCAGCATAGTTTAGCGAAGAGGAGGTCCTCCTACAGTTAGAAATCGCGTCCACTGCTCGTCCTGTAAAATGTTTTCTGTGCAAGAAGGACTGCACAACGGAAATACGTGAAGGTTTAGACCTTGCGGATTGTGATGGAGGATGCGCGATTTCCCTTGCGAAAGAAGATCTTCCTGTTGAGGAAGCTTCCTCGGCATGTCCCACAACAGACACCTGAGTAGATTTATCCACGGTCTCTGTGGAGACAGAGATGCTACCAACAGAATCTTGCATTGCGATTGTTTTATCTTGAGCAATATCTACTGAATCAACGGCGCTGGAGGATACGCATATCCTATCATTCCATCCCAAGAGATCGAGAGAGCGTCTACTGCGAACGCTCGAGGATCCAGACAAGGTGACACATACGTCTGCAACTGATTGTTGAGATGTGTCGCAAATAAATCTATCATTGGCCGTTCCCATTGGTAGCAAATCTGATTGAATACTTGCTTGTTGAGAGTCCATTCTGACGGCAAAAGGCGACCCCTCCGTGAAAGGGAGTCTGCTAAGACGTTCAGACGACCCGGAATATGACGGATGGAGAGAAGAATCTGATGTTCTTGTACAAACAGAAGAAATCCGATGGGCTCAGTGTCGCGCCCCAGCCTGTTGACTGGCATCCGTCATAATCGTAAAACTCGGATCTGGCAATTGCAGTGGAACTCCGAGTTAACCACTGTATGTCTGCCCAAGTCTGAATCTCTTGTTTCACTTGGCTTTACAAGAGGATGTCCGTCTCGAGCGAATGAATCTTCACTCTCCAATTCCGAGTCAGATAGACCTGGAGAGGACGAGTGCATAGCCACCCCATTGGAATGAGATCCACGGCAGCTATGCACAGACCTATTAGTCTCATGAATTCCCTCGCTGAAACTTTGTCTGAGTGAAGACAATAGCGAGCAAAACAACTGACTAATTTCGCTCTGGTTAACAGCAGACGAACGAGATTGTTGTGCGTCTCGAAGCTCATCCCCAGGTGGGTGAATGACTTGGGTGGCACCAGATCCGACTTCTCTTTGTTTACTATGAAACCGAGACGTCGGAGCAATAGAAGCAGATTCTGCATATCGTTCTGAAGCGTTAACTCGTTGCCGTACCTCTGAAGAATATCGTTCAGGTAAGCCGACGTTACCGCAGACGAATGAGCTCGGAAATGAGTCATTACCGAGTTCATTACTCGAGTGAAAGCCCAGGGGGCTAGATTCAGACCAAAGCACATCGCTCAGAACTGATAAACAACACCTAGGACAGCGAAGCGAAGATACTTTCTGAACGTCAGATGTACCAAGACGTGAAAGTACGCATCCTTGAGGTCTATGCATAGTCGTTCACTCGCATGCTCACTCTGACCGAACGAATGGTCTCCATATGGGCACGATCAGCTTGTTTATCCAGCTTAAGTCGATCACTGGACGGAACGAGCCATCTGGCTTCGGAACCAGAAAGAGATGGCTGTAGAAACCTGGAGATTCCTGGTTTTCTACGACCTCTATCGTGTTCTTCGTTAAAAGAGACTGGACTTCTGATAGAAGTGCCGTTCTTTTCTGACAACTTGATGGAAGCTGAGTCCATCTTGGACTTCGAGTTAACGGAGATTTGCCTTTGAAGGACAGTTTTAGTCCTTCCGAAATAACCCCTTGAACCCAAGGGTCCAAAGTAATGGTTTCCCAATTGCTTGAGAAACTCGACAGTCTTCCGCCCACCGGAACGCGACAGAGGTCTAAACCCTCACCTCCTGGATCCGCGAGGTTTGCGGAAGGAGAAACTACGTCCTCCGCGACCCACACCTCGCCCCGTCGGCCTAGGGGCATCTGATCGGTTATTTCGGCCAGCGTAACGGCCCCTACTCGAGTCGCTACTCTGCCGGTCTCTAGAGTAAGACCTAGAGGATGCATAGGAACCTCTATAGGAACTTCCCCTGGACGAACTCGTCCCTGAAGTGCCTGGCCTACTCCTGTCTGCTGGTTCTGATTTCTTGGAAGCCGACTTAAACAGCAGAGATCCGAAGCTTTCTTTGTTAATTTATCATATATATCAGAAAGCTTGCCACTGAAGAGAAACTCTCCAGAGACCGGAGCGACTCTAAGAGAGTTTTTCACCTTACTGTCCACACGTGTGAAAGTAGCTAGGGCCACATCACGTCTAGCTAACTCCAGATTTGCCACTGAAAGGGCGGAGTTATACGTGGAAAAAGCTATGGCCCTGGACAGAACTCTTAATGACATCTGTACGTCTTGAAATTCTGGTCCTTCAAAGCGTAATGACAATGCTCTAGTAAGGTGATCTGCGTAGGAAAGACCGTCTAAACTAGCTCTGTTAGACGATATCGTTGTTTTCAACATTGACGTTTGGAAGTGACATAGACGACGGCATGGATATATCAAGGTCTTCAGCCTGGTCATCTAAACGCAGAGGAACTCTCTGGATGCCCTGACCTGCCATATCAAACTTGTTCCTTTGATTGATAAACGGCAACTGTAGAGCAGATGCCGGTAGGAAGGCTGACCTGCCCATCTTGTTGGCAAGTTTATCAATAGCGTCCTTCAATAATTCAAATATCCGAGAGACATTCTTGGATTGTGACAGAAATTCCAGGATAATGTAAAAAAATCGGTGTCCAGTGGCGCATTCACCCTCCTATCCGGCTGTGCAGCATTCTGGTCCTGCGGAACAACTTCTGGAAGGTAATGCCGGATGAATTCTACGGCTATTTTATGTTGTTCCGAAAGGGAAATATCTAATTCATCGGAATCCCTTTCGGACCTCATGGAAATCTAGGTCGTCCACACCCGATCCAGAGGCGGAACCTACTGACCCAGCTTCGTCTGATACTTCATGTTCCGACAGAGTCTCTGCCGGGTTGCTGGGATGCTGCGATTATCTTTGCTATCTGTGATAGCACATCCGTTACAGAGGCCTTGGGAGCCACGGTCTTACTGGATTTAGCCGCCGGAAGCTACCTGGACGTTGCATCCTGCATACATCTTTTATGCGAATGTCCGGATGTAGAAGGCCTCGTATCCCTGGCTACCGGATGGCATGACCTGGTCGCCGTGGAATCCCTGGTCGGCGAAGCTGGCTGTAAATCACTGGTCACGTAGCCAAAGTGCGGTCGAGTGTGCTGCTGTGAGGATGAGGAAGCCTTATAGGTAGCCTCGCCGAACTGCCTATATACCGGAGCGTCCCGAGCGGTGGACGTATGCTCCGACTGCGTAACGCTACGGACTACAACATCTGGTCCCAGATGCTGCTGTATGAGAGAGGGACCTCTCTCACTTGCAGCTCGTGCCGAGCTGGACAAGCTAAACACCGGACTATCAGGTTTCCTCCGATCCATCCTCCTTTCCGTCGTCACTGGGTGTGCTCATGGATGTTTTATAGTGCTCGCAACACCCGACTCTCTCAGCTGGATTGCAACAGATGAACCCGGGTATTGCCCCATTCGGTGAATGGGCGCAACCCCAGTCGAGCTAGCGGACGTCAACCCCTTCAGGTTCCTTTCGGGTAATTGACGGATCTCCATGAGCACTTTTGCCGCTAGCTCTTCGCTTGTATGTGACGATGGAGGTACACTTCTGGACGACATCACGGAAGTATCACACTGTTCTTGTTCCTCTGAAAAAGAGAGTGAAAGACTAGAGTGACTCTGCGGAGAGAGAACCGGCATGGACCTTTCTCCAGTAACAACATACCGTGACACACGTTTCCAACGTTTGTCATCCCATTTGAAACACACAGAACAAAGATCAGTGCGAGTACAGAGAGTATAATTAATACAGAGATCATGAGAATCATAGGAAGATTTCCTCCTATTACAATTTGAACAATAATCATTCATTGTGAAAGGTAAACAATCATAGTACTCGCACTAATCCTTGCAAATAAAGATACATAATACAACAATCCATTGTAGTCATTAAGAAATAATGATTCGAAATGAAAAAATTTAAAAAAAAAAAAAAAATTTTCAGAAGAGCCCAAGTTCCCAATGGGAACCCTGAGCCCAATGGATCCCAAAAAAACTAAGTGTGGACAAAAATTCAAAATCATTTTGAAAAAATTAATGAGACACTTACGGACAATATTAATGTATCTTGCTATGAATATGAGATGCAGAAGACAAATAATCAATGTCAGCAGTAACTGTTGTCAACCTAAGCAAAAGTGTCAACAAACCGGAAACATGACTCCAGGTACTGAACAAACCTGCCCGAAATCAGTTACCAATTTAAAACACTATCTGATGCAAAACAGAGGCTTCCAGAGAAGAAACTGTAGAACATCAGATGGTAGATGCAGACCAAAACACCTAAACACCCCTAGGGTGAGGACGTAAACATGGGGAAAAAACAGAAATAATTCTGTTACCAAGCCAAAACTCCCAAGAAATTTTAGTAATGAATATTACCAAAAAATAAACCAAAACATGGGAGAATAGCTAGGGGAGAATAAGGAAGGTAGAGAGGAAACACTGATCAAACAATGGTACTTCATAGCAAGAATGACAACATCAGGGCTATGCCTTGAAAAAAGGCAACTTGAAATAATTTCATAAAATAATTATAAGTTACAGCCCTGAACATTTTCTTGCACTATTTTTCCTCTCCTCCTTATATTTCCTCTTTATTTCCACCATTTCTCTCATCAAAATGTGTCTGGCATCATGAAAACTGAGATTTGGAAGCACAAATAATAGTGAAGTTTAACTGTTTTGAGGGCCAAACAAAAAATGATAATTGGCGCCAATTTCGGGACCTCCTTGACACTGCATATGCGCAGAGGAGTAAATGTATGGAGGCCCATATAGGACATGTATTTTTCGGTTTTTGATGCAAATTTTGGGGATTGGGGGGGCAAAATTTGTGTTTGGCCCTGAATTAAGGAGTTTAGCACCAGCTAAGTCTGGGTCATTGGTACAGTATAAAAATACTAATTTTCTCTGTTAAATGAATGTAGAGTTAGGTTATTCATGATTGGTCGGAATGGTTTTAGCGCACTAAGGCACACAGGGATGCTGTGGGGCAAGCCCCTTTCGACCCTCAGTGACTGTTTATGATCTGTTAGTTTCATGTCTAGGTTATTCATGTGATCCTGTTCGACTGTTAATTTGAAGTTAACAAGTACAAAACAATAGGCCGCTGAGAGTCGGTGAACAAAAGAAGCTTTAAACAATAACAAGTAGTAGTTTGATTATGTCACTGGTCGCTAATACCCCTGTCTTGATTGTCTTATTAAAAGGTTATTGTCACAGGCTTAATTACTGAACAAACTATTGTAATCATCTTCACCTGTGCAAGTTCAATAGACTTTGCGAGGAGTAACTTCTGCATCCACAGTTGATTTTTATTGGGAGTTTGTGACAAATTTGTTAATGGAATCCTGCAAACCAAGAATGTAACAAATGAATGAATGAAAAGTTTCTTTAAGCAATATTAAGCTGCAGCATGGCATAACATGCTAACCATGCTTGTGTGGAGTTAGTATAGTATAGACATCTATGGACTTAACCCTTTACCTAACGTAACGGCCAAAACCGGCCAGCGCTATTCTAAAAAATCGCCAATTAATTTTCATCAATTTTTGTCTCAAAAGTTAAAAAATTTATAGTAATTTATATATTTTTTATACTTACCAATGACCCAGACATAGCTGGTGCTAACTCTTAAAATATAGGGCCAAACACAAATTTTGCCCCCCAATCCCCAAAATTTGCATCTAAAACCAAAGAAAACATGTCCTGAATGGCCCTCCACACTTCACCTCTACTGCGCATGCGCAGTGTCAAGGACGTTCCGAAATTGGCGCCATTAATCATTCTAATAACCAGTGCCTGGTAAGCGCTATGTACTCAGTAGGGAGGTAAGAGTTCCCAACTCCTGGGAGGGCCATCCCTGTCTGGGTCATTGGTAAGTATAAAAAATATATAAATTACTATAAATTTTTTAACATTTTTATACTGTACCAATGACCCAGACTTAGCTGAATAGTAATCAGGCTGGAGGGCCTAGGACATAGAGGAAAATCCAATAAGCTCAACTATATAGTAAAGAGGTAACCCCTTAAGGAGAAAAGGAGTATTAGGCTTTACATGTATCTTTCTTATTTAATATTAAATTAGAAAGATACACTACCCTTAATAATTGAGCACAATAACATTAACATTCATGTTCTCTATTAACATCCAGTATAACCCTTATACTAATTATTTTTAAAGCAAGCCAATAAATAAAGTAGTCCAGAGAATTGAGACTCTTTATAGTCATTTAAAAGTGTCCGAGTATTGTATATTAAAGCCCGTTTGACACTTGACATATACAAATGCTTCACACCGAGCTACACTTTAAAAATAAGACATGAATGAATTTAAACATTAATATTACACTTTAAAACCATCCCGGAAGCGACTCAGAAATACTGACTTGGAGGAGGCATTCCCTTGCTTTTCACTATAAAGCAGGTGACCTAAGGGAACACCCGCCCCCCCCCCCCCTTCCCCTTGCCATGGGTCAAATAGCCCAGAGCGAAGAGGGCAGCCGGACGAAGTCACTGCCGGAACAGAAAGCCTGCATAACTATAGTTGCAACTGTTTAGTGGACGACATTCTGAGCAACAGATAACGGACCTAAACAATGCAGGTCTCCAGAAATGGACTCAATATTTCTGAGATAAAAATTCGTAAATGTGGATGGCTGAGACCAATAAGCAGCCTTCATTAAATCTGTAATAGCAACACTATTATCATAAGCCCAGGAAGTAGAAAGAGCTCTTACTTCATGAGCAGAAATCTTAAGCACAGACTGCTGAGAAGAAGATAAATCTTCATAAGCAGTACGGATAGTTAACTGAATCCATCTAGCAATAGAATGGACTGAAATATCCTTTCTATTTGGCATCAAAGACAGAAAGAAACGTTTCCGTCCCTTTCTGATAAACTGAGATCTCTGTTTATAGATACGTAATGCTCTAACAGGACAGAGTAAAGGCCTACGCCTGTCTGAAGACGGAAGAGCCTTAATAACAATAGGTTCCGGATATTTATTAGGAGCCTGATTCTTAGCTAAAAAACCCACGTTAGTAGTGAAGGTGATAGTATTCCCAACACTACGATAATGAGAATCATCCACCGATAGTGCATGAAGCTCACTGACTCTTCTAGCAGAAGAGAAAGCTAAGAGAAAAGCTGTCTTATAAGATAAGAATTTGAAATCTACTGTCCCAAGAGGTTCAAATGGCTTTTCCTTCAATTTAAGAAGAACCCAAGCTAAATTCCACTTATGAATTAATCTAAGAGTTCTGGGTCTATTTATCGAAAAGTTTCTAACCAACTTTGATAAAGAGACATTAGATCCAATTTGTAAACTATCCTGATGTGCATAGGTATCAGATAACATAGATCTATAACCCTTTATAGTAACAGGCTGAAGTTTGATTTCGTCAAACAAGTATACTAGAAAGTTTGCAATGTCTGGTATAGAGGGATCGAATATATCTACAGAATGATCCCTACACCAACGACGAAAAACCTTCCACTTAGCCGCATAGTTTAGCGAAGAGGAGGTCCTCCTACAGTTAGAAATCGCGTCCACTGCTCGTCCTGTAAAGTGCTTGCCATGCAAGAAGGACCGCACAACGGAAAAACGTGAAGGTTGAGACCTTGCGGGTTGTGATGGAGTTGGCGCGATTTCCCCTGCGAAAGAAGATGCTCCCGTGGAGGAAGCTTCCGCGGTAGGTCCCACAACAGACACCTTAGTAGATTTATCCACGGTCTCTGTGGCGACAGAGATGCTACCAACAGAATCTTGCATTGAGATTGTTTTATCTTTAGCAATACTTGTTGAATTAACGGCGCTGGAGGATACGCATATCCTATCATTCCGTCCCAAGGGATCGACAGAGTGTCTACTGCAAATGCTCTTGGATCCGGACACGGAGACACATACGTCTGCACTGATTGTTGAGATGTGTCGCAAATAAGTCTATCATTGGCCGTTCCCATTGGTAGCAAATCTGATTGAATACTTGTTTGTTGAGAGTCCACGCCGACGGCAACAAGCGACCCTTTCGTGAAAGGGAGTCTGCTAGCACATTCAGACGACCCGGTATGTGACGGACCGAAAGAAGAACGTGATGTTCTAATGCAAACAGAAGGATTCTTTCCGTTAGATTGAACAACAGAACTGAATGAGTGCCTCCCTGATTCCGTATATACGCCACTACTGTCGTATTGTCGGATAGGATTTGGACATGCGCATCGTGAATAATGTCCATCCAGTGACGTAACGCAAGCCAAATTGACATCATTTCCTTGATGTTTATGTGCTTGCACAGGAATTGCGGATCCCAAAGACCCTGGCATCTCGAATCCGTTGGGATTAATGATGCACCCCAACCTGTTTGACTGGCATCCGTCATAACGGTAAAACTCGAATCCGGCAACTGCAGCGGAACTCCTTGAGTTAACCACTGAATGTTTGCCCAAGTCTGAATCTCTTGTTTCACTTGATCTGACAAGAGAACATCTACATCGAGCGAATGAATTTTCACACTTCAATTCTGAGTCAGGAAAATTTGAAGAGGACGTGTGCGTAACCGCCCCATCGGAATGAGATCCGCGGCGGCTCCGCACAGACCTATCAGTCTCATAAATTCTCTCGCCGTGACTTTGTCTGCGTGCAGACAATAGCGAGCGTAACAACTGACTAATTTCGCTCTGGTTAACGGCAGACGAACGAGATTGTTGTGCGTCTCGAAGCTCATTCCCAGATGAGTGAATGACTTGGACGGCACCAGATCCGACTTCTCCTCGTTTACTATAAAACCGAGACGTCGGAGCAATAGAAGAAGATTCTGAACATCGTTCTGAAGCGTTAACTCGTTGCCGTACCTCTGAAGAATGTCGTCCAGGTAGGCCGACGTTACCGCAGACGAATGATCTCGGAAGTAGATCATTACCGAGTTCATTACCCGAGTGAAAGCCCAGGGTGCTAGATTCAATCCGAAGCACATCGCCCGGAATTGATACACCACTCCTAGGACTGCGAAGCGTAGATACTTTCGGAATGTCGGATGTACCATGACGTGAAAGTACGCATCTTTGAGATCTATGCTCGTTGCATAATCGTTCACCCGAATACTCGCTCTGACCGATCGAATCGTCTCCATATAAAACTTCGGAGCGACGATCAGCTTGTTTATCCAGCTCAAATCTATGACTGGACGGAACGAGCCGTCTGGTTTCGGAACCAGAAACAGATGGCTGTAGAATCCCGGAGATTCCTGGTTTTCTACGACCTCTACCGCGTTCTTCATTAAAAGAGACTGCACCTCTGATAACAGAGCGTCTCTTTTCTGCGGATTTGACGGAAGATGAGTCCACTTTGGACTTCGAGTTAATGGAGGCTTTCGTTTGAAGGATATCTTTAGACCTTCCGAAGTCACTCCTCTCACCCAAGGGTCATCCGTAATCGACGCCCATTCTTGTGAAAAGCTTGACAACCTTCCGCCAACCGGAACGCGATAGAGGTTTAAGCCATCACCTCCTGGACCTGCGAGGCCTGCGGTAGGAGAAACCACGTCTTCCACGACCCGCACCTCGCCCCGTCGACCTCGGGGCATCCGACCGATTGTCCCGGCCTGAAGGACGTCCCGAACGAGAGTCGCTATCCTGACGGTCTCTCGAATAAGACCAAGAGGACGCACCGCAACCTCTATAGGAACCTCTCTTGGGCGCATTAGACCCAGAAGTGCCTGTCTTATTCGTGTCTGCTGTATCCGACTTCTTAGGAGCAGATTTGAACAACAGAGAATCCTTAGCTTTCTTTGTAATTTTATCATAAATAGCGGAAAGCTTGCCGTCAAAGAGAAGTTCTCCTGAGACCGAAGCGACTCTAAGAGAGTTCTTCACCTTAGAATCCACTAGTGTGGATGTAGCTAGGGCTGCGTCACGTCTAACCAACTCCAGATTTGCCACTGAAAGGGCGGAGTTACACGTGGAATAAGCTACTGCCCTTGAAAGAAGTCTTAAAGAGGATTGTATATCCTGAAACTCTTTCCCCTGAAGGCGCAGTGATAACGCCTTAGTAAGGTGATCTGCGTAAGATAAGGCATCTAAATTGGCTCTGTTAGACGCAATAGCTGTTTCCAACACCGCGGTTGGAATAGAAGCTGACGACGGTAATGATAGCTCTAAGTCTTCCGCCTCGTCGTCCATACGCAGAGGAACTCTCGGTATACCCTGTCCTGCCGTATCGAATTTATTCCTTGCATTAATGAAAGGCAGGTTGAGAGTATTAGCGGACAAGAAACCTGCTTTCCCCGTCCTGGAAGCAAGTTTAAATATAGCGTCGTTCAATAATTCAAATGTTCTTGCAACATTATTGGACTGCGACGGAAACTCGGGAGCGATGTCCCTGAACCGCTCAAAAAATTCAGAGTCCAATGACGCTATAATTCTCTTGTCCGGAAGCGCAGCAGTCTGGCCCGACGGAACAACTTGAGGGAGAAAGTGCCGGATGAAGTCCACGGCAGCTTTATGTTGTTCCGAAAGGGATAGCTCCAAGTCATCCGTATCCCTTTCACCATCCGGTCGGACCTCATGATGTTCCCGGTCGTCCGCCCCCGATGCTTTGGCGGAGCGTACCGACCCAGCGCCGTCGGATAATTCTCGATCCGACACCGTTTCTGTCGGTTGCTGGGATGCTGCGATAAGCTGTGCTATCTGCACAAGAATGTCCGGCGTCGAGACCTGCGGAGGCGCAGTCTTTCGCTGCTTCGCCGAGGGCAGCTCCGCATCAGATGGCTCCCGCATACTTTTCCTATGCGAACGTCCGGAGTCCATCGGTCTCGAATCCCTGGCTGCCGGATGGTGTGACCTGGTCGCCGAAGAATCCTTGATCGGCGAAGCTGGTAATATATCGGCGGTCACGCAGCCAAGGTGCGGTCGTGTGCGCTGACGAGAAGAGGAAGCCTTAACAGTCTCTGCGGACTGCTTATACAACGGAGCGTCCCGAGCGACGGACGTATGCTCCGCTAAAGACACATTTTGTACCACAACATCTGGTCCCAGATGTTGTTGTACGAGAGAGGGGCCTCTCTCGCTCGCGGCCCGCTGGACCTGGACGAGCTAGGAACCGGACTCAAAGGCTTCCTCCGTTCTCGCTTACTATCCGCCGTCACTGGGTGTGCATCTATTATGTTTATAGTGCTCGCATCACCCAACATTTCCTCTTGGACCGCATCGGACGAACCCGGCTGCCGAACCATTCGGTGAATGGACGCTACACCGGGCGAGCTAGCGGACGACATTTGTCTAATCTCCATGAGCACTTTTGCCGCTAGCTCTGAATTCATTTGTGACGACGGACGCACACTTGAAGAAGATAACATGGAAACATCACCCTGTTCTGGTTCCTCTGAAATAGAAACTGAGAGAGTAGAGTGACCTTGCGGAGAAAGAGCCGGAATCGCTCTTTCTCCAGAAACAACAAATCGTGACACATGTTTCCAATGTTTCTCATCCCAATGTTCACATATAGGACAGGGATTAATGCGAGAACACTGACTACAATTAATACAATGATCATGAAAGTCAGAGGAAGATTTCTTCCTATTACAATTTGAACAACGTCCCTTCATTGTGAAAGAACAACAATAAGTCCTAGTTACTCGCAAAAACCCCTGACACAAAGATACATAATAACATGATCCATTAATAAATGAAAAAACAATTGCAAAACAAAATAATTTTGAAAAAATATTTTTTCAGCGAAGTCCAAGTTGCTGAAAAGTAACGTTGAGCCCCGATGGATCCGATGGCAAAGTGTGGTCAAAAATTTTAAATTTATATTAAATAATTAATGAGACACTTTCGGATAATACAAATGTATCTTATAGTGAGATAAACTACAGCAAAGGCAAACAGCCCCCCTCAAAAAAGGCTGTTGCCAATGAAAACAAACAGTGTAAAAACACCAGAAAACATGACTCCAGGCACTGAAAAAACTGGCCCGGAATCAGTCATCAATTACACTCTATCTGATGCAAAACAGAGACTCCCAGGGGAGAATCTGTAGAACATCAGGTGGAAGATGCAGAACACAAACGTTATACACCCATGGGTGAAAACGTAACTATGGGGAAAATAACAGAAAACATTCTGTAACCAAGCAACTCTCCCAGGAAATTTTAGAAATGAAATTTCTCAAAAATATGCCAAAAGCATGGGAGAATTGCAAGGGGGGACTTTAGAAGGCTAGGGGAGAGGAAACACTGAATAAGCAGTGCAACAATTAGCAAGAATGACAACAAGAGGCCCATGCCTCGAAAATAGGCAACTTAACATAATTTCATCAAAAAATTTTAAGTACAGCCCTGATTATTTTTTGTCACTTCTTTTTCCTCTCCTCCTTCTATCCTCCTTAGAATCACATTTTCTCCAAGAATTACGTGTCTGGCATCCTTTAAACTGAGATTTACAAGCACAAAGATCAGTGAGATGTTGACTGATGAAGGGCCAAACAGAGAATGATAATTGGCGCCAATTTCGGGACGTCTGCGTCACTGCGCATGCGCAGTAGAGGCGTAGTATGGAGGTCCTTTAGGACATGATTTCTTTTTGTTTTGGATGCAAATTTTGGGGATTTGGGGGCAAAATTTGTGTTTGGCCCTGGTTTTGTTAGAGTTAGCACCAGCTAAGTCTGGGTCATTGGTACAGTATAAAAATATAGGTCATCGAGTAAACTCTTAATTGAATAGAAAAATCTTGTAATCTGCTGGAGAATTACTCTGACAATCACTGAATTCCCTGTTGTAATTCCCAATGTTTATACGCCAACTCAGTCTTGGTAATTCATCCTTGTTTCCTCAACAAAAAACTGCTGTGGAAAACTGGTGCTTCTACGGCAATTGCTGTAAAAATCATCAGGGGGCTGGGCAGAATCTCAATTGCCATGTATATGTAGTACGCGGCAAATTGAAAACTTTCAAGTAACTTTAACATGTGAAAGTAGTCCAAGATACATGTGTATATAATCACAATCAATGTGCAGTATCTTTCACTCAATTAGATCATGCCAATATCACGAACCATGTGAATGCGGAGAAACAATCTTAAGTAGGCAGGCAACTTGCTCAATATGTAGAGTATGAGTGAACATAAGATGCAGCATAACCAGCAGCCAACTAAGTATCTCACTGCTTCTTCGTTGATAACACCAGAGTCTGACATCAGTTTCTGGAAAGCTCTGTAACAGCATTCCAGAAACTAATGTCAGATTCTGGTGTTATCAACATAGAAGAAGCAGAACACAGTTTCTAGTGGTTATGCTGCATCTTGTACTGTAAATTGTAAGATTAGCAATACAGCGTAGTGCAACCTACATGGTTTGATTCCCTGCGTAACCTGGAAGTTGTGTAATTTCTGCCACCACAAGGCTTTCTGAAGAAGCCATCCTCGGCAGTATTTTTGCTATGGATAATTTTCGTTTCCTCGGCATTTTCCTAGGTACTGCTGATTGCTGAGGGTGAATTACCAGGGCTGCCAACTTAGACTCAGAACACCCCAAGTGGGTATTTAATCTATTATATCTATGATATATCCATGAGCTCTGTCAAACAAGATTAATAGAATAAATGATCAGTTTAATAGCAGAATGAAGAAAACAAATTCCTGCTAAAAGACTACTCTCATTAACTGACTACATTTCAATGGAAAAGTGATTATTCAATTAACAGCATTTTACTGTACTAGTGGACAAGACATTCCTTTCCCAAACTAATCAAGCTCTGCTACACTTCCGAGGGTTCCCCTGTCTAGTCATCGGGAACTGTCAACCTAAATTGCAATTTTATTTATAAGCTTGAGCAAGATACTTCATTGCACTTGTTTTAGTGTTAATAAGGTACAATAAAGTATATTCATTGGTTGATGGTATGGTTAACATTGGTTGATGGTATGTGTAGCATTGATGTGCTGTAAATCTACAGTCTACATGCCGTGTGCCTTGGGTACTCTTCCCTTCAATAAATGCTAAGCCTGCTTGTGCTGGGATAATAAATTGGAAAGGCCAATAGTTACTTATATATGCTCAGTAGTTCTCTCTGGGTACTCTGTAAAATTGTATAATATATGACCAAGGCTGTTGAAAGTGTCATTGCAACAAAAAACAAGAGGCCCCAGGGGGCCTGAGGGAGTTCACCTGACATGGTAGCCTAAATATCAACCCAGGGAATTGATTTCAACAAGTTGCATCTGCCCCACCAAAGAAAAGCTTATACCAAATATCCAAAGATTCTGACCAGTGGATCTAAAAAATGAAAGTGTCAATGACACTGTAGCTTAACTTGTCTGTGTGTTGTGTTTGATGAAAAGGATAATGTTCAATGTTTATGAAAGGATTATGAAATAAGACAAGAATTGTGATAATTGGGAATATGTTAATTTCTGTTCCCTGTATGCTATGTTTTTAATAAAAATAATACGAGGTGTAGACTGTACTAAAGAACTGAGGGGTGGGTTAATGTGACCTTCACAGTTAATGTATTTGGCCCTCACAGGTAGCATATGTCAACAAAAGTTACCAAGTTACAGTGAAATTATTCCAAAACGAGTCATCCTATCAAGTTACAATGAAATCCCTTCATAAATATGGCCTGTAGACTGTGCTAAAGGTTTTCAGGCTTCAGACCTGTGTAGCCATCACCCTCATCTCGAAATTATACTGCGTCATTCTACCAAGTTACAATGAAATCCCTTCACAAATATAACCTGTAGTCTGTACTAAAGTTTTTTCGGCTTTTGGGCTCAGGGAGCCAACATGGTTGAATGATCGCGACCAAAAGGGGGACATTCTCATCTGAGCATTATCTGGAGTCATCCTACCAAGTTACAATGAAATCCCTTCATAAATAAGACCTGTACACTGTGCTAAAAGTTTTTGGGCTTCGGGCCCCTGTAGCTGTCACAGTTGACCAATCACGACCAGAAGGGGATTTCATCATCTAGGCATTATATGCAGTCAACCTAACAAGTTACAATGAAATCCTTCCATAAATACGACCTATAGACTATGCTAAAGGTTTAGGGGTTTTGGGCTCGGGCAGCCATCACAGCTGAATGATCACGACCAAAAGGGGACGTTCTCATATAGACATTATTTGGAGTCATCCTACCAAGTTACAATGAAATCCCTTCATTAATATGACCTGTAGACTGTGCTAAAAGTTTTCGGACTTCGGGCCCCTGTAGCCCTCACAGTTGACCAATTGCGTCCAAAAGGGGACGTTCTCATCTAGACATTATATGAAGTCAACCTACCAAGTTACAATGAAATCCCTCCATAAATATGACCTGTAGACTGTGCTAAAGGTTTTGGGGTTTTGGGCTTGGGTAGTCGTCACGGTTGACAGATAGTGACCAAATGGGGAAGTTCTCATCTAGACATCATACAGAGTCATCCTACCAAGGTACAATGAAATCCCTCCATACTAAACATGACCTGCATACTGTGCTAAAAGTTTTTGGGTTTCGGGCTTGGGCAGCCATCACGGTTGACAGATCATGACCAAAAGGGGACGTTCTCATCTAGAAATTATACAGAGGCATCCTACCAAATTAGAATGAAATCCTTTCATAAATATGACCTGTAGACTGTGCTATTGGTTTTCGGGTTTTGGGCTCGGCATATCGGTTGACCGATAGCGACCAAAAGGGGACGTTCTCATCTAGACATGACTCCAAACCTGCATATGAAATTTTGTGATGATCAGACAAGAACTACGGGGTGTAGCCTGTGCTAAAGGAAAATGCGAACAGACTCACAGACTAACAAACAGATTTCCACCCACGTGATGGCAATAGCTTATCTTGACTTTGTCAAGTTGAGCTAAAAAAAGATTTTTAAAGAATATTCCTCATATTGAACTAAGTAATAATAAGAGCCCAAATATGAACCCAGGGACTTGGCTTCAACAAACTTGAATCTCACCTTCCCCCCCTCCCCCACCCCCCCCCCCCCTCCTCCGAGGATGCTGCATACCAAAAACATTCTGACTTCTGGATCTGAAGAAGAAGAGTTTTAAAGAAAATTCCTCATTTTGAACTAAGTTATAATTCGGGCTCCCACAAATATGAACTCAGGGACTTGGCTACAAACTTGACCCCCCCCCCCCTCAAGCATCCTGCTATCAAAAGATTCTGATTTGATTGGTAGATCTGGAGAAGAAGATTTTTAAAGAATATTCCTCATACTGCACTATTTAAACATTTGGGGTCCCATAGAGAGCCCAAATATGGACCCAGGGATATGATTTCAACAAACCTTTGAAACAATCTTCCAAGATATAATATGTGAAATTTGAAAGCTTTTGTGGTTTGGGAGAAAAGTAGTCTTAAATGTTTTTCCCATCAATCACTCTGTTAAAAAATGCTGACTCAGCACTTTTCTAAAGTCCCAAAAAAGTACCCCATGATAAAACCAATAACAATTTTTTTCGACCATTCCATTCTGTTCTATTGGTCCTAAGGAAGCTTCACACCAAATAAGAATTCTCAGTGCGTGCCGTGTAGTTTTGGAGATATGGGCGTTTGAATTTTTTTTTATTTTTAGCTCCTGCAGTTCCCATGGGGCAACAGGAAAAACTTTTTTGGCATAAATTAAATACTTACGACCCAATAAGCCCTTATATAAAATTTGGTTCAAATCCGCCTCTCAGTTTGGAAAGTTAAAAAATTTATAGTAATTTATATATTTTTTATACTTACCAATGACCCAGACTTAGCTGGTGCTAACTCTAACAAAACCAGGGCCAAACACAAATTTTGCCCCCAATCCCCAAAATTTGCATCCAAAACAAAAAGAAATCATGTCCTAAAGGACCTCCATACTACGCCTCTACTGCGCATGCGCAGTGACGCAGACGTCCCGAAATTGGCGCCAATTATCATTCTTACTGGCAGTGCCTGGTCAGCGCTATGTACTCAGCGGGGAGGCAAGAGTTCCCAACTCCAGGGAGGGCCATCCCCGTCTGGGTCATTGGTAAGTATAAAAAATATATAAATTACTATAAATTTTTTAACATTTTTATACTGTACCAATGACCCAGACTTAGCTGAATAGTAAACAGGCTGGAGGGCCTAGGACATAGAGGAAAATCCAATAAGCTCAACTATATAGTAAAGAGGTAACCCCTTAAGGAGAAAAGGAGTATTAGGCTTTACATGTATCTTTCTTATTTAATATTAAATTAGAAAGATACACTACCCTTAATAATTGAGCAGAATAACATTCATGTTCTCTATTAACATCCAGTATAACCCTTATACTAATTATTTTTAAAGCAAGCCAATAAATAAAGTAGTCCAGAGAATTGAGACTCTTTATAGTCATTTAAAAGTGTCCGAGTATTGTATATTAAAGCCCGTTTGACACTTGACATATACAAATGCTTCACACCGAGCTACACTTTAAAAATAAGACATGAATGAACTTAAACATTAATATTACACTTTAAAACCATCCCGGAAGCGACTCAGAAATACTGACTTGGAGGAGGCATTCCCTTGCTTTTCACTATAAAGCAGGTGACCTAAGGGAACACCTGCCCCCCCCCCCCCCCTTCCCCTTGCCCTGGGTCAAATAGCCCAGAGCGAGGAGGGCAGCCGGACGGAGTCACTGCCGGAACAGAAAGCCTGCATAACTATAGTTGCAACTGTTTAGTGGACAACATTCTGAGCAACAGATAACGGACCTAAACAATGCAGGTCTCCAGAAATGGACTCAATATTTCTGAGATAAAAATTCGTAAATGTGGATGGCTGAGACCAATAAGCAGCCTTCATTAAATCTGTAATAGCAACACTATTAGCATAAGCCCAGGAAGTAGAAAGAGCTCTTACTTCATGAGCAGAAATCTTAAGCACAGACTGCTGAGAAGAAGATAAATCTTCATAAGCAGTACGGATAGTTAACTGAATCCATCTAGCAATAGAATGGACTGAAATATCCTTTCTATTAGGCATCAAAGACAGAAAGAAACATTTCCGTCCCTTTCTGATAAACTGAGATCTCTGTTTATAGATACGTAATGCTCTAACAGGACAGAGTAAAGGCCTACGCCCGTCTGAAGACGGAAGAGCCTTAATAACAATAGGTTCTGGATATTTATTAGGAGCCTGATTCTTAGCTAAAAAACCCACGTTAGTAGTGAAGGTGATAGTATTCCCAACACTACGATAATGAGAATCATCCACCGATAGTGCATGAAGCTCACTGACTCTTCTAGCAGAAGAGAAAGCTAAGAGAAAAGCTGTCTTATAAGATAAGAATTTGAAATCTACTGTCCCAAGAGGTTCAAATGGCTTTTCCTTCAATTTAAGAAGAACCCAAGCTAAATTCCACTTAGGAATTAATCTAAGAGTTCTGGGTCTACTTATCGAAAAGTTTCTAACCAACTTCGATAAAGAGACATTAGATCCAATTTGTAAACTATCATGATGTGCATAGGTATCAGATAACATAGATCTATAACCCTTTATAGTAACAGGCTGCAGTTTGATTTCGTCAAAAAAGTATACTAGAAAGTTTGCAATGTCTGGTATAGAGGGATCGAATATATCTACAGAATGATCCCTACACCAACGACGAAAAACCTTCCACTTAGCCGCATAGTTTAGCGAAGAGGAGGTCCTCCTACAGTTAGAAATCGCGTCCACTGCTCGTCCTGTAAAGTGCTTGCCATGCAAGAAGGACCGCACAACGGAAAAACGTGAAGGTTGTGATGGAGTTGGCGCGATTTCCCCTGGGAAAGAAGATCCTCCCGTGGAGGAAGCTTCCGCGGTAGGTCCCACAACAGACACCTGAGTAGATTTATCCACGGTCTCTGTGGCGACAGAGATGCTACCAACAGAATCTTGCATTGAGATTGTTTTATCTTTAGCAATACTTGTTGAATTAACGGCGCTGGAGGATACGCATATCCTATCATTCCGTCCCAAGGGATCGACAGAGCGTCTACTGCAAATGCTCTTGGATCCGGACACGGAGACACATACGTCTGCAACTGATTGTTGAGATGTGTCGCAAATAAGTCTATCATTGGCCGTTCCCATTGGTAGCAAATCTGATTGAATACTTGTTTGTTGAGAGTCCACTCCGACGGCAACAAGCGACCCTTTCGTGAAAGGGAGTCTGCTAGCACATTCAGACGACCCGGTATGTGACGGACCGAAAGAAGAACGTGATGTTCTAACGCAAACAGAAGGATTCTTTCCATTAGATTGAACAACGGAACTGAATGAGTGCCTCCCTGATTCCGTATATATGCCACTACTGTCATATTGTCGGATAGGATTTGGACATGAGCATCGTGAATAATGTCCATCCAGTGACGTAACGCAAGCCAAATTGACATCATTTCCTTGATGTTTATGTGCTTGCACAGGAATTGCGGATCCCAAAGACCCTGGCATCTCGAATCCGTTGGGATTAATGATGCACCCCAACCTGTTTGACTGGCATCCGTCATAACGGTAAAACTCGGATCCGGCAACTGCAGCGGAACTCCCTGAGTTAACCACTGAATGTTTGCCCAAGTCTGAATCTCTTGTTTCACTTGATCTGACAAGAGAACGTCTACATCGAGCGAATGAATTTTCACACTCCAATTCTGAGTCAGGAAAATTTGAAGAGGACGTGTGCGTAACCGCCCCATCGGAATGAGATCCGCGGCGGCTCCGCACAGACCTATCAGTCTCATAAATTCTCTCGCCGTGACTTTGTCTGCGTGCAGACAATAGCGAGCGTAACAACTGACTAATTTCGCTCTGGTTAACGGCAGACGAACGAGATTGTTGTGCGTCTCGAAGCTCATTCCCAGATGAGTGAATGACTTGGACGGCACCAGATCCGACTTCTCCTCGTTTACTATAAAACCGAGACGTCGGAGCAATAGAAGAAGATTCTGAACATCGTTCTGAAGCGTTAACTCGTTGCCGTACCTCTGAAGAATGTCGTCCATGTAGGCCGACGTTACCGCAGACGAATGAGCTCGGAAGTAGATCATTACCGAGTTCATTACCCGAGTGAAAGCCCAGGGTGCTAGATTCAATCCGAAGCACATCGCCCGGAATTGATACACCACTCCTAGGACTGCGAAGCGTAGATACTTTCGGAATGTCGGATGTACCATGACGTGAAAGTACGCATCTTTGAGATCTATGCTCGTTGCATAATCGTTCACCCGAATACTCGCTCTGACCGATCGAATCGTCTCCATATAAAACTTCGGAGCGACGATCAGCTTGTTTATCCAGCTCAAATCTATGACTGGACGGAACGAGCCGTCTGGTTTCGGAACCAGAAACAGATGGCTGTAGAATCCCGGAGATTCCTGGTTTTCTACGACCTCTACCGCGTTCTTCATTAAAAGAGACTGCACCTCTGATAACAGAGCGTCTCTTTTCTGCGGATTTGACGGAAGATGAGTCCACTTTGGACTTCGAGTTAATGGAGGCTTTCGTTTGAAGGATATCTTTAGACCTTCCGAAGTCACTCCTCTCACCCAAGGGTCGTCCGTAATCGACGCCCATTCTTGTGAAAAGCTCGACAACCTTCCGCCAACCGGAACGCGATAGAGGTTTAAGCCATCACCTCCTGGACCTGCGAGGCCTGCGGTAGGAGAAACCACGTCTTCCACGACCCGCACCTCGCCCCGTCGACCTCGGGGCGTCCGACCGATTGTCCCGGCCTGAAGGACGTCCCGAACGAGAGTCGCTATCCTGACGGTCTCTCGAATAAGACCAAGAGGACGCACCGGAACCTCTATAGGAACCTCTCTTGGGCGCATTAGACCCAGAAGTGCCTGTCTTATTCGTGTCTGCTGTATCCGACTTCTTAGGAGCAGATTTGAACAACAGAGAATCCTTAGCTTTCTTTGTAATTTTATCATAAATAGCGGAAAGCTTGCCGTCAAAGAGAAGTTCTCCTGAGACCGAAGCGACTCTAAGAGAGTTCTTCACCTTAGAATCCACTAATGTGGATGTAGCTAGGGCTGCGTCACGTCTAACCAACTCCAGATTTGCCACTGAAAGGGCGGAGTTACACGTGGAATAAGCTACTGTCCTTGAAAGAAGTCTTAAAGAGGATTGTATATCCTGAAACTCTTTCCCCTGAAGGCGCAGTGATAACGCCTTAGTAAGGTGATCTGCGTAAGATAAGGCATCTAAATTGGCTCTGTTAGACGCAATAGCTGTTTCCAACACCGCGGTTGGAATAGAAGCTGATGACGGTAATGATAGCTCTAAGTCTTCTGCCTCGTCGTCCATACGCAGAGGAACTCTCGGTATACCCTGTCCTGCCGTATCGAATTTATTCCTTGCATTAATGAAAGGCAGGTTGAGAGTATTAGCGGACAAGAAACCTGCTTTCCCCGTCCTGGAAGCAAGTTTAAATATAGCGTCGTTCAATAATTCAAATGTTCTTGCAACATTATTGGACTGCGACGGAAACTCGGGAGCGATGTCCCTGAACCGCTCAAAAAATTCAGAGTCCAATGACGCTATAATTCTCTTGTCCGGAAGCGCAGCAGTCTGGCCCGACGGAACAACTTGAGGGAGAAAGTGCCGGATGAAGTCCACGGCAGCTTTATGTTGTTCCGAAAGGGATAGCTCCAAGTCATCCGTATCCCTTTCACCATCCGGTCGGACCTCATGATGTTCCCGGTCGTCCGCCCCCGATGCTTCGGCGGAGCGTACCGACCCAGCGCCGTCGGATAATTCTCGATCCGACACCGTTTCTGTCGGTTGCTGGGATGCTGCGATAAGCTGTGCTATCTGCACAAGAATGTCCGGCGTCGAGACCTGCGGAGGCGCAGTCTTTCACTGCTTCGCCGAGGGCAGCTCCGCATCAGATGGCTCCCGCATACTTTTCCTATGCGAACGTCCGGAGTCCATCGGTCTCGAATCCCTGGCTGCCGGATGGTGTGACCTGGTCGCCGAAGAATCCTTGATCGGCGAAGATGGTAATATATCGGCGGTCACGCAGCCAAGGTGCGGTCGTGTGCGCTGACGAGAAGAGGAAGCCTTAACAGTCTCTGCGGACTGCTTATACAACGGAGCGTCCCGAGCGACAGACGTATGCTCCGCTAAAGACACATTTTGTACCACAACATCTGGTCCCAGATGTTGTTGTACGAGAGAGGGGCCTCTCTCGCTCGCGGCCCGGCTGGACCTGGACGAGCTAGGAACCGGACTCAAAGGCTTCCTCCGTTCTCGCTTACTATCCGCCGTCACTGGGTGTGCATCTATTATGTTTATAGTGCTCGCATCACCCAACATTTCCTTTTGGACCGCATCGGACGAACCCGGCTGCCGAACCATTCGGTGAATGGACGCTACACCGGGCGAGCTAGCGGACGACATTTGTCTAATCTCCATGAGCACTTTTGCCGCTAGCTCTGAATTCATTTGTGACGACGGACGCACACTTGAAGAAGATAACATGGAAACATCACCCTGTTCTGGTTCCTCTGAAATAGAAACTGAGAGAGTAGAGTGACCTTGCGGAGAAAGAGCCGGAATCGCTCTTTCTCCAGAAACAACATATCGTGACACATGTTTCCAATGTTTCTCATCCCAATGTACACATATAGGACAGGGATTAATGCGAGAACACTGACTACAATTAATACAATGATCATGAAAGTCAGAGGAAGATTTCTTCCTATTACAATTTGAACAACGTCCCTTCATTGTGAAAGAACAACAATAAGTCCTAGTTACTCGCAAAAACCCCTGACACAAAGATACATAATAACATGATCCATTAATAAATGAAAAAACAATTGCAAAACAAAATAATTTTGAAAAAATATTTTTTCAGCGAAGCCCAAGTTGCTGAAAAGTAACGTTGAGCCCCGATGGATCCGATGGCAAAGTGTGGTCAAAAATTTTAAATTTATATTAAATAATTAATGAGACACTTTCGGATAATACAAATGTATCTTATAGTGAGATAAACTACAGCAAAGGCAAACAGCCCCCCTCAAAAAAGGCTGTTGCCAATGAAAACAAACAGTGTAAAAACACCAGAAAACATGACTCCAGGCACTGAAAAAACTGGCCCGGAATCAGTCATCAATTACACTCTATCTGATGCAAAACAGAGACTCCCAGGAGAGAATCTGTAGAACATCAGATGGAAGATGCAGAACACAAACGTTATACACCCATGGGTGAAAACGTAACTATGGGGAAAATAACAGAAAACATTCTGTAACCAAGCAACTCTCCCAGGAAATTTTAGAAATGAAATTTCTCAAAAATATGCCAAAGGCATGGGAGAATTGCAAGGGGGGACTTTAGAAGGCTAAGGGAGAGGAAACACTGAATAAGCAGTGCAACAATTAGCAAGAATGACAACAAGAGGCCCATGCCTCGAAAATAGGCAACTTAACATAATTTCATCAAAAAATTTTAAGTACAGCCCTGATTATTTTTGTCACTTCTTTTTCCTCTCCTCCTTCTATCCTCCTTAGAATCACCATTTCTCCAATAATTACGTGTCTGGCATCCTTTAAACTGAGATTTACAAGCACAAAGATCAGTGAGATGTTGACTGATGAAGGGCCAAACAGAGAAATGATAATTGGCGCCAATTTCGGGACGTCTGCGTCACTGCGCATGCGCAGTAGAGGCGTAGTATGGAGGTCCTTTAGGACATGATTTCTTTTTGTTTTGGATGTAAATTTTGGGGATTGGGGGCAAAATTTGTGTTTGGCCCTGGTTTTGTTAGAGTTAGCACCAGCTAAGTCTGGGTCATTGGTACAGTATAAAAATATAGAAATTTTGGGCGGGCAAAAATTCTTCCCCCTCCCATAACGAAGGCAAATATAGCTCCTCAAACTTCTTTTGAACAAATCTGAGTCTACACCTCAAAAGGAAGCTGCACACCAAATATCAAGTCTCTACTACTGCTGGTTCATGAGAAGAACCTTTTTTAAGATTTAAGCACACTTTTTGGACGTGGCCCTACCGAGGGGCGAGGCAACTTGATTTGAACAAAATCAAAATGCGATGTCATAACAAACTGTTATCTCAAATATCAATTAAATTGGTTCAGTGGTTTGGGAGGAGAAGACGCAAACACCATGACGACGGATGGTGAGTGATCACTATAACTCCCCTGACTGAAAGTTAGGTGAGCTAAAAGCAAACAAACGTAAACATATACACATTTACCTGTTTTTTTAACAAATATTGAGATGAATAGGGGGCAATCCCAAGCAAAATGCGATTGGTATATTTTGCGCTTGTTAATTATTTACAATTTATGAAAGCAGCACAAAAATGACTAGCAAGGTTTTTCCCAGGAAGTTGGTCCCCTCAATGTGTCATTCCCTTTTGTTGCCTGTTCAAGAAACCCCCACAATTTCAAGAACAAAATTCAAGGACTTTCAAAGACCCTTTTGCAGGCTGAATTCAAGGATTTTCAAGGACAATATTACACCAAATTCAAGGACTTTCAATGTACGAATTACAACATTAGAGTATACATACAGTACAGTGGAGCCATGTTAATTGAATAACCACTTTGCCAATGAAAATTATTCAATTAAAGGGGGTACTCAATTAACAGGGATTGTGTCACTTTCCTGTAGTCTAGAGATAAACTTAGCATTTATTCTATTACACCTTGTTTGACAGAGCTCCATGAGATCTGTCAAACAAGATTTTATAGATTAAATGCCTGTATTGGATGTACTGAGGCCAAATAGGTCAATAAACAAAGGAAAACTGGGGAGAGTCAGGGTAATTTCGCGACAGGTTACAAAATGTTTTATTCAGTTAACAGGAGGTTACTCTATAACCTATATTCAATTAACAGGTCAAATTTGTACTGGAAGTATGGTAATGGTTTTACGTTGGGAAATTATATTCAATTAACAGGGTTATTCAGTTAAAGAGATATCCAATTAAGTGGGCTCCACTGTATTAGCTGAACGAAGTTGCAGGATAGGCACGAGAATATTTCTGGCACATTTGTGCTTTGTTGGTGCAACTAAAATTGTTCCTAGAAAGGCTTGAGTACCATCTAACTGCATATGTTCTCAAGTACTTTCAAGGACATCTGGGGTTTTTGGCCCATTATCAAGTACTTGCAAGGCCTTGAAAACAAATTTTTGAATTCAAGGAACTTCCAAGGACTTTGAAGGACCCACAGCTACCCTGTCTTTTCTCAACCAAAATGTACCTTATTTAAACATATGTATATCAGTACCATTACAGGGCAGCTCACAGCCTCCATGCACTTGCATGTAGCTTTGATCGTGCAACTAATGACACAAGTTAAGCCACTGTGACAGAAATAATTATCTCATGCAATCAGCATAAAACCTGGGGTGTGGAGGTCATGCCACATTTTGTGTGATTACATTCAGCAGACAAAATTTTGTTTTCAATATCAAGGTTCTTGTAGGCAAGGACTGATAAAATTTAAGGCTATTCAAGGCTGTTTCTCGACATTTTTAAGCATTTTTCATGGCCCTCAATAGTTAAATTCAAGGATTTTCTACTCCTTCACTAGTCCTAACTGGGACCTTTTAATGGAAAGTGGGAGGAGGAACTAACAACTGGAGGGTCCTAGTTAGGACTATGCTTTTACGAACTATGGCATATAAACCTCTACATTTATGATTCTGTGCTTCATCAGTGTTTTTACTTCAAGAATATTCATGGCTATTCAAATCTGTCTGGCCCATTTTCCAGGATTTCAAGGTCTTCGATAGCCCTCAAGCAAATTTCTGCAGGAATCCTGATGTTCATCTTTTCAAATTCATCAAATCGGCTGTGTATGTGCATTGCACATCCACAATAGTCAGTAATCTACCCAATCAAAAAGTAAGATTCTGTTGTCTGAGGTGCCAGCATATAGTGGTTCAGTTGATCAAAATAAAAAGAAAAAAGAAAAATCTTCTTTGAAAAATCCTCTGTGATTATAAAACACACTTTTGATTGTAATGCACGGAGGAGATAGTACTGTGAACTACTTATTTTGTACAAATGGAAGAAACATCAAACTTATGAGGTAGCAATTGGTAGCAATTGGTGCTAGTCAAGTGTCATCTTTCAATGCAGGCATATGATACTTGACTAGATGCAAAAGCTCAGATTAAGTAACTTTTTTTGTACAAATGGAACAAACATCAAACTTATGATACAGCAATTGGTTTTAGTTAAGTGTCGTCTTTCAATTCAGGTATATGATACTTGATTAGAAACAACTCCTCACATTAGGTAACTTTTGCTGCTCACTATTATTCAAAACAGCAGTTGCAATGCACTTGCCCAAACAACACTGGGGACTTTATAATCACTTTAGACTTGGTGTTAAAAAATTCCCAATTTATTCCACATGTGCAGTGGCAAATACCAAATCACGCTTTGTATGCCGTTGGCTGATGACATATACTTATATTATTATAACACATACCGAACAATAGGGAATAAAGCCATACGATCCTTTTTTCCAGAAGTATGTGAAGTGACCAAATCCAGTAAGAAATAAATAAGCTGATACCAACACTCTTATATGCATATAGATTGGAAGCACCTGAAATCAACACAAAAGAATAACAAATTGTTTCCTTGATTGAATTTTCATTCAAGTAAAACCACCATTGCACCAGTAATTCTTATTTTTCATGAACAAACATGGTCCCAGCTTTTAAACACAGAAATCTCAATTAACGGAAGATCCATGAAGATGCAACTGTTTGAATTTAATTTATATTGCCTTTGTCAAGCAGGAGTTCTACCAGGCATCGTCCTAACACTGGGCCACTGGATTAAAAAATTGTGAAGGTTTTTTTGGAAGGTGGCCTCGACAGTAGTCGATCCCGGGTCTACGACACTCAATTGCCTGGCCATAAATGTTCTGCCACCATACAAACTGAGTCAACGACAATCCCTGACACCCAATCGCCTGGCCATAAATGCTCTGCCACCTCAGTTGTCATTGGCTCAGTTTGTAGGGACAATGAATTAGCAGTGAAATGTGGATTCAATGTTGTGAGGTGCATTAGGAAATGAAATGCACAAATTATGAAGGCAAATGCTCCACTGAAGTTGCATTTCATGTATTGTACCAAACTCAAATAAATTTGATTACTGTTGCAACAACCTTATTTGAAATGAAAGTGTCAATGACACTGCAGCTCAATTTGTGTAAGACATGTACATGTATAGTATGTGACACAGCAATGACACACATCTAGGTAATGATCTGATAACAAAGGTACATATAAAGTATTTTAACGGTCTGTACATGAATACTGACCGTAGCCTGTAACAAATGTATAGGTAAAGTATTGTAAAGGTGGGCGACAGTTAGATGCTAAACTAGAAAAGAAATCTTCATGGGGTTAACGTTACAATGGGGATCCTTGTATGGCACATCATAAGCCAAATGTTAGCAATTGTTTTGGCTTGTTTGGTTCAAACCCTTCTAAGGTTGACTCATACTAATTAATAAATATTTGTCCAGTCCTTCTTAAAATATAGGTATTTGAATTTTTTATCTTTAGCTCATATGGTTCCCATGGGTGAGGAGGTTTTATTTTTCTCATTGTAAATAGAAAATCAGGTTGTGCTAATAATGTTTACCCTCCCCAAACAACAACAAATATTGACACTATACCCCCCCACCCCCATTTTCTTCAAAAGTTTTCAACAATTTCCAACAATTTCTAAGTCAAAAGGTATGGTAAATTGTTTGGTGTTTGGAAGTTTTATGCAATGAGGCAGAAGCCTTTGTCATAGGCAAACTGCATGCCATATTTCACTGAAATCCGATAACCCATACCTGAGATACAGGCTGAACAGACAAAAGATGTCTATTTCCTACAATTTCTAAGTCAAAGAAGGAGGATAACTTTAAAAACGCGAATGTGAGAAATATCGTTGAATCCTTTTTTTAAAGCCTATACCATAAGCAGTGTTCATGGCAAATTTCATTGCAATAGAACATTCGATACCAGAGATACAGGCTGAACAGACAAAATTTGGCTCAGACGGACACAATTTCTACGTGAACAAGTAATAAAAAAAAAAAATAACTAGTGTGGGCATACCTATGACCAACAAATATTATAAAAAATAATAATTTACTTAAGTTATGAATATTCTCGAAAAGACTCACACACGGATGCGCAGACGGATTGACGGATGGACGGACGGACGGACGGACGGACGGACGGAAGGATGGATGGATGGATGGACAGACGGACGGACGGACGGACGGATGCATGTAATCCAGTATACCCCCATTTTCTTCGAATGTGGGGGTATAAAATCTTCTTTACAGGTTTTGTACAAGAAATGTAATACACAGAATTCCCGTAAATATGACTGCCAACAAGCATTTTGAATTTTTGGCCGAGCCACAAAGCACTCATTACCAGACCATGATGATAATAAACGTAGTCCTAGAAGTTCTGTACAAAAAACTGCTTGCACCTAATTTCAGTATAAAATGGCTGTCGGCAGCCATCTTGAATTTCGGAGGGCACCCAAAACACTCGTTCCTGTCCCAAGGTGATAACAAAGGTACCCAAGAAGTTTCATGAAGATCGGTTCATAAATACAGCCTCTAGCCCGAGCCATATTGACATGTGCACTGTGTAAAAGTAGCACTGAATAAATCAAAGTTCATCTAATTTGCATAATTTCTGCACGAGAAAAATACCCGTATTATATGTGATGTATTTCATGTTACTAAACATTTATTCAACTTAGATGTGAGTCTTCCATGGAAGACATGTGTCGCCTGCACTTTATTTTAATATTTCAGACAGAATTCTAAGTGGAAAAGGGGCATAACTCTGGAAAAAATACAGCGGATCCAAAAATAAAATAGGAGGTGCACAATGCCATTATGTGATAAAGAATCACTGAAAGTTTCATCAAAATCCATTCATAGGTTAAAGAGGAGTGGCGGATAAGAGAAAGTGTGACGCGGACGACGCAGACGACGCGGACGACGCAAGACAACAAAAGTAATCCCTATATGTCGCTCCACACTTCGTGGGGCAGGCAACACAAAAATTTATTCAAATCAGAACCTTCATATAGAAGTTCTGTACAAAAGACTGACTGTACCTAATGTTGGTACAAAATGGCCGCTGGCAGCCATCTTGAATTTCGGACCGCACTCCAAAACACTCGTTCTCGTCCCAAGGTGACAACAAAGGTACCCAAGAAGTTTCATAAAGATCGGTTCAGAAATATGGCCTCTAGCCTGAGCCATATAGAAGTTATGTACAAAAAACTGATTGGACCTAATTTTGGTACAAAATGGCCTCTAGCAGCCATCTTGAGTTTTGGACCGCACCCAGAAACACTCGTTCTCATCCCAAGGTGATAATAAAGGTACCCAAGAAATTTCGTGAAGATCGGTTCATAAATACAGCACCTTGCCCGAGCCATATTGACACGTGTACTTACTGTGTATAAATAGCACTGAATAAATCAAAGTCCATCTAATTTGCATAATGTCTGCACGAGAAAAAAACCTGTATTATATGTGATGTATTAGATGTTACGAAACATTCATACAAAAATTTATTCAAATCAGAACTTTCATACAGAAGTTCTGTACAAAAAACTGATTGCACTAAGTTACAATATGGCTGCCAGTGGCTATCTTGAATTTCAGACCGCACCCAAAAACACTCGTTCTCGTCCCACGGTGATAACAAAGGTTCTCAAGAAATTTTGTAAAGATCGGTTCATAAATACAGCCTCTAGCTCGAGCCGTATTGAATTGTTGATGGACAGACGGACAGACGGGCCATGGCATAACCTCAAATTGGACTTACGTCAAAGTTGAACTAAAAACGGGTAAGTTTTGGAATCCCTGTTTACTGTGCACTGGTAAAACAAGAGCTATTGCTGAAGGCAATTTATACCCCCACTGCAGTGCTGAAATGATGAAGCATAAATGAAATATTCTTAGATGGACTCACACACAGGCGGACACACGGACGGACACACGGATGCAAATGGTCATTCCAACATTTCGGGTTTGTGGGCTACCAAAAAAACATTCTATAAGTCTAAAACCTAGAACTTATATTTAACCCTAACCCCACCCCCTCCACCCAAAACCCACACCCTAACCCACCCTGACCATAAACCCTAAAACCCCACCCCTGACCTAACCCCCCGGGACCTACCCCCCCCCCCCAAACCTAAGCCCTACTCTGGGGCTACACCTAACCCTAACCCACCCCTGACCCTAACCCCTCCCTAGCCAGACCAACAGGATTAGGGGCTATTTTTCGGTTTAGGGGCTACTAAAACTAAAACCCCACCCCTGACCCCAACCCCCACAGGACCTAACCAACCTTAAGCCCTACTCTGGGGCTACCCCTAACTCCACCCCACTCCTAACCCTACGCTAATTTGGAGGTAGCCCCTAATAATAATAGCCTCTAAACTCCCAATGTTCGCCTGGACGGATGCATGTAATCCATTATACCCCCACCCCCTCCCCCCGCATTTCTTCGAAAGTGGGGGTATAATGAATGGTGTGCAGACTGACTTTTGGAAATGAATAACACTAATATGTTTTGTAATTTAATTCCAAAGAAAATGATCAGATACACCAATGCCTACAAGTTTCTTTCTAACAAATGGTCAGTATCTCGGATCTCTTAACTTAATGTACATAGTTGACTAAAATGCAGGGAAGTTAAAAAATTTATAGTAATTTATATATTTTTTATACTTACCAATGACCCAGACTTAGCTGGTGCTAACTCTAAAACATCTAGGGCCAAACGCAAATTTTACCCCCCAATCCCCAAAATTTGCATCTAAAACCGAAAATTGCATGTCCTATATGGTCCTCCATACATTTACTCGTCTCGAATTATCATTCTTACAACCAGTGCCTGGCAAGCATTATGTACTCAGCAGGGAGGTATGAGTTCCCAACTCATGGGAGGGCCATCCCCGTCTGGGTCATTGGTAAGTATAAAAATATATAAATTACTATAAATTTTTTAACATTTTTATACTGTACCAATGACCCAGACTTAGCTGAATAGTAAAAAGGTTGGAGGGCCTAGGACATAAGGAAAATCCATTAGACTCAATTACCCATAACAGACCTATTCCCGTAAGGAGAAAAGGAGAGATAGGCTTACATGTATCTTTCTTATTTGTATCAAAAAAGAAAGACACAACACTATTCTGTTATAGAGCACAATAACATCAATGATCACTATAACATCCAGTATAAACCTTTATACTAATATTTTTTAAGGAAAGCCAATAAATACGGGGGTCTAGATAAATGAGACTCTATATACTCATTTAAAAGTATTCAAGGATTGTGTATTAACGTCCAATTAATCATGTGATATATACAAATGTTTCACACCAATCAATACTTAAAAATTATTACACAGATGAGTAAACATAGGCTTTACCCTAAAAATCATCTCGGAACTGACTTGGAATTCTGACTAGGAATTACTGACTCCAAGGGAGGTATTTCCTTGCTTTACACTATAAAGCAGGTGACCTAAGGGAACACCCCCTCCCCCCCCCCCCTCCTTTCCCTTGGCCTGGATCAAATACTCCAGAGCAAAGAGGGCAGCAGGACAGAGTCACTGCCGGAACCGAAAGCCTATACACACATAGTTGCCACTGTTTAGTAGACGACATTTCAAGTAAAAAATAACGGACCTAAGCAATGTAGATCAGCAGAAAAGGACTCAATATTCTCAGATACAAAATCGTGAAAATATGCAATATGCAGCCCTCATTAGACTGTAATAGCAACATTATTAGCTTAAGCCCATGATGTAGAAGAACTCTTACTTCATGAGCTTAAAACTAAAGCACAGACTGCAGATTGAAGAAATCATCATAAGCAGTAATGATAGTAAATTGAATCCATCTGGCCATAGAATGGACCGAAATGTGGAGGAAGCTACCACGGCATGTCCCACAACAGACGCCTAAGTAAATTTGTTCACAGTCTTGGTGGAGCTAGAGAAGCTACCAACAGAATTTGCATTGAAAAAATTACACTAGAGCAATATCTGCTGAATCAACCACGCTGGAAGATATGCATATCTTATTATTCCGTCTCACAAGATCGATAGAGCGTTTACTGCAAACGCTAGAAGATCCAAACATGACACATACGTCTGCAACTGATTGTTGAGATGCGTCGCAAATAAGTCAATCATAGACCACTCTCCTTGGTAGCAATCTGATTGAATACTCGTTTGTTGAAAGCCCATACTGGCGGCAACAAACGGCCCCTCCGTGAGGGAGTCCGCTAATACGTTCAGACGACCCGGAAAATGGCGGACCGATAAGAGAACTTGATGTTCTAGTACCACCCGAAAGATTCATTCCGTTAACATGAATAACAGGATGGAATTAGCGCCTCTTTAATTCTGAAAATATGCTAATACCGTCGAGTTGTCGGACAGAATTAGCATATGAGCATTCTGAATAACGTTATCCAATAACGTAGCGCAAGCCAAAAAGACATCATCCTTGATGTTTGAGGGCTTGATAAGGAACTACAGAATCAAAAGACCCTGGCACTTCAAATCCATTGGGCTCAATGAAACGACCCAACGTGTTTGACTGGCATCCGTCAAAACTGTAAAACTCGGATCCGGCAATTGCAGTGGAACTACCTGAGTTAAGCACTGAAAACTTGCCCAAGTCTGAAACTCTTATTCACTTGATTTGACAAGAAGATGTCGAACGAAAGAATTCTCACCCTCCAATTCTGAATTAAAAGAAACTGAAGAGGACCAATGTGTAACCGCCCCATCGGAATAAAATCGCGGCAGTTCCGCATAAGCGTATCAGTCTCATGAGATCTCTCGCTGAGACCTTGTCTTTTGAAGACAATAGTGAGCATTACAACTGATTAATTTTGCTCTGGTTAACGCAGCGAACAAGAATGTAATGCACCTCGAAGCTCATCCCCCGGACGGTACGAGCTATTATGAGTGGACGGATGGACAGAACGAGCTGTCTGGTTTGGAACCAGAAAGGATGATAGTAGAAACCTGGAAATTCCTAGATTTCTACGATCTCTATCGCGATTCCACCAGGGGGGGGGGGGGGGGGGGCATGGCAGCTCAGTAGGTAGAGGTGCAGGCTGCAAGCTGAGAGGTCCTTGGTTCGAATCCCACCTGCGGCAACCGTGTTGTATCCTTGGGCAAGACACTTCACCCCCGTTGCCCATCTGGGGGCACAGTGACGTTGTGGACTAAGGCGTACTGCACGTCGATGGTGCACTTGTCTTCAACCAATGCTAACCCTGCTGGTGTGGAGTTAGTATGTTGGGGAGCTGACTGTTGCTCGCCATTGCTCAGTGCTTCTCTCCGGGTACTCCGACTTCCTCCACCCGTAAAACTGTCATGGTCATGATTAGCCACAGTGCAGAAATATATGACCTTAAACCCCAATAAATAAATAAATAAATCGTGATTCCACCAAAAGAGACTGGACTTCTAGTGGAAGCGAGCCTCTTTCCTGCGTACTTGACGGAAACTGAGTCCAAAGTTACGTTTGAAGGACAATATAGTCCTACCGAAATCACCCTTCGAAACCAAGGGACGTCCGTAAACTACTCCCAAAAGTTTGAGAAACTCGACAGTCTTCCACTCACTGTACACGATAGAGGATAAGACCAATATCTTCTGGTCCTGCAAGGCTAGCGGAAGGAGAAACCATGTCTTCCACGGAAGTGCCTGTTCTACTTTCTCCGCTGAATCTGACTATAGGAAGCGGATTTGAATAGCAGAGAGATTAAGCTTTCTTAGTTATCTGATAATATATTGCGGAAAGCTTGCCGTCGAAGAGACTCTCCGGAGACCGGAGAGACTCTGAGAGAGTTTTTCACCTTACTATCCACACATGTGAATGTAACCAAGGCCGCGTCACATCTAACCAACTCCATATTGCCACTAAAGGGCTGAGTTCTACGTGAGGCCTTTGAAAGAATTAATAAGGAGGAAATACATCCTGGAATTCTTTTCCCTTGAGACGTAATGATAACGCTCTGATAAGGTGAACTGCATACGATAATGTTTCTAAGCTAACCGTATTAGACGATATTAACATTTCCAACATGGTTGGAATAGACATAGACGAAAGTATAGACAACTCTAGGACTTAGACCTGGGCATCTAGACGCAGAAGAACTCTCGGAATGCCCTGTCCTACCATTTCAAATTATTCCATGAATTGATGAAAGGCAGATGAAGAGCACTTGCCGATATGAGACCGGACTTGCTCTATTAATAGCAAGTTATATATAGCATCATATAAAAATTCAAATGTCTCTGAGACATTTCTGGACTGAGACGGAAACTGAGGGACGATGTCCCTGAACCGATTAAAGAAATCTGTGTCCAGTGGCGCTATCAGTCTTTTATTCGGCAACGCAGCATTTTGGTCCGGAGGAACAATGTCAGAAAATTAAAGCCGGATGAACTCCACGGCAATTATGTTGTTCCGAAAGGGAAAAATTCAACTATTCTGTATCCCTTTAGCCATCCAGTCGGACCACTTGTAATACTTGGTTGTCCATGTCTGCACCTGCAGTGGAACGTACCGACCCAGCTTCTACGGATAATTCCTGATCCGACAGAGTTTCTGTCGGTTGCTGGGAAACTACGACAATTTGTGCTAACTGCAGTAGCACGTCCGTAACTGAGGCCTGTGGAGCTGCGGTCTTACAATATTTAGCCGCTGGAAGCTCCTAAGACGTTGACTCCTGCATACTTTTTAATGCGAACGTCCAAAGTATGAAGGCCTCGTATCCTTGGCTACCAGATGGCGTGACCTGGTCGCCATGAATACCTGGTTGGCGAGATTGGCTGGATATCACTGGTCACGTAGCCAAGGTGCGGTCGTGTGCACTGCCATGAGGATGAGGAAGCCAATAAAGCAGTCTCTCTGGACTGTCTACATCATGGAGCGTCCCGAGTGGTGGACATATGCCCCGACTGAGGAACATTCTGTACGACAACATCTATACCCAGATGATGTTGTACGAGAGAGGGACCTCTCTCGCTCGCAGCCCGTGCGGAGCTGGACGAGCTAGGAACTGGACTAATAAGCTTCCTCCATACCATCCTCGTATCCGTCGTCACTGGGTGTGCACGTGTATTTATAGTGCTCGCATCACCCAAACCTCCTCCTGGACCGTAATGGACTAACCCGGGTGCCGAGCCATTCGCTGAATGGTCGCTACACCGGGTGAGCTAGCAGACGCCAAAGCCGTCGATCCTACTTGGGACCTCTTTGGCAATTGACGTATCTGCATGAGCACTCTTGCCGCTAGCTCTTCATTTGACTGTGATGACGGCAGCACACTTTGAAGACATCATGGAAACATTACTCTGTTCTTGATCGTCAAAGATACCTGTGGAGCCGCAGTCTTACGTAAATAGACGCTGGAAACTCCAGGGACATTCATTCCTGCATTTATATAATATGTGAACGTCCCAACTGGAAAGGCCTTGTGTCCTTGGCAAGCGGATGGATGACCTGGTTGACGTGGAATCCCTCGACAGCAAAGCAGGAGATCCCGGAACGTTCCTTCCTGCCTTATATCATATATGAATGTCCTCCGGAATCTATGGTCACAAAGCCAAGGTGCGGTCGTGTGTGCTGACGTGAGGATGAGGAAGCCCATAGAACAGCCGCGTCGGACTGTCTATGCGACGGAGCATCCCGAGCAGGAGGAGTGGACTATGCTCCGACTATCAAACGAACATACAACAACATCGCGGTGCAGATGTTGATGTAAGAGAGAGAGGGCCTCACTCGCTCGCGGTCCGGATGGACCTGGACGAGCTAGGAACCGGACTAACAGGCTTCCTCCGTACTATCCTCTGTTCCGTCGTCACTGGGTGTGCACATGGTATGTTTATAGTGCTCGCAACACCCGAAATTCCTTCCTGGACCGCAACGGACGAACCCGGGGGCTGACCCATTCGGTAAATGGGGGCGACACCGGGCGAGCTAGCGGGCATTGACGTCAATGCTGTCGACCCTACTAGGGGACTCTTAGGCAATTGTCGTATATCCATGAGCACTTTTGCTGCTAGCTCTTCATTGTGACGATGGAAGCACACTCTTAGACAACATCACAGAAACATCACCCTGTTCTTGTTCCTCTGAAAAAGAGAGTAAAAAAACTAGAGTGACCTGGCAGAGAGATGGCCACATGGTCCTCTCCCCACTAACAACCTACCGTGACACACGCCTCTGACATTTGTCATCCCAATTAATACACATTGAACAAGGGTTAGTGCGAGTACGTTGACTATATAATTAATACAGAAATCAGAGGAAGATTTCTTCCCATTACAACTGAACAATAAATTTTTCAAAGTGAAAAAGTAAACAGTCATAGTACTCGCACCAAACCTTGAAAACAAAGATACATAATAAAATAATCCATTATAACATTGCGAAAAAATTATTCAAAAAGAAAAATTTTTTTAAAAAAATTTTTCCGAAGAGCCCAAGTTCCCAATGGGAACCCTGAGCCCAAATGGATCCCCAAAAAGCCTAAGTGTGGACAAAAATTTAAAATCATTTTGAAAAATTAATGTAACACTTACGGATAATATTAAACTATATTACTATGAACTAAATTAAGCAGAAGACAAGTAATCACTGTCAGAAGTAACAGTTGTCAACATAAGCAAAAGTGTCAACAAACCGGAAGCATGACCCCAGGCACTGAAACAAACATAGCCCGAAATCAGTTACGAATTAAAACACTATCTGATGCAAAACAGAGACTTCCAGAGAAGAAAGTGTAGAACAACAGATGGTAGATACAGACCAAAACGCCTAAACACCCCTAGGGTGAGGACGTAACATGGGGAAAAAACAGAAAATAATTCTGTTACCAAGCCAAAATTCCCAAGAAATTTTAGTAATAAACATTACAAAAATAAGCCAAAAGCATGGGAGAATATCTGGGGGGGAATAAAGGAAAGGGAAGAGAGGAAACAATGATTAAACAATGTAACATTCATAGCAAGAATGACCACAACAAGGCCATGCCTCGAAAATAGGTAACATGAATAATTTCGTAAAAAAAATTATAAGTTACAGCCCTGAACATTTGTTTCCACTGTCTTTTCCTCTCCACCTTCTATTTCCACCATATATCCACCAATTCTCTCATAATTATGCGTCTGGCATCTTAAAACTGAGCTTTACAAGCACAAATAACAGTGAAGTGTAACTGTATTGAGGGCCAAACAAAGAATGACTTTTGGGGGCAATTTCGAGACCTCCTTGACACTGCGCATGTGCAGTGGGGTAAAAGTATGGAGGACCATATAGGACATGTAATTTTCGGTTTTAGATGCAAATTTTGGGGATTGGGGGGTAAAATTTGCATTTGGCCCTAGATATTTTAGAGTTAGCACCAGCTAAGTCTGGGTCATTGGTACAGTATAAAAATATCACGTTTGATGATGTTCTTGAAAACATTTTTCCCGATGCTGGGACTCAACAAAAGCCTGCCTCACTTCAAATGATAGCAAGTAGTACACAGTGCGCCTCTCATTTTCAAAATCGAAATACTGATAAAGACATCCTTTAAACTGGTATCCTTTTTCCTTAACATAACTTTAAACATTAACAACCCAACACAATTTTCAACATGAAAGACAGAGCTCTGTAATGAGATGGAGACCCATTTCTTATGTGATAATGCCATAACCTTGACCATAAAACTGAAGCATGTGTAGGGATTAAGGTTGGCAACTCCTGTAAGTTTACTTACACACCAGATATAAGCAGGACTTGAATTTGTCTTAGAATGGTGGATTATTAGCATGCAAGACATCTCAGACAATGCAACAAGGATGAAGTTGGAAGTGTCTTGCTGAGGGACATAATCTATTCAAACTATGTGAAACTTGCAACTTAGCAGAGATTTTCAGTCATTCCTTGGCTGCATTTGTCAGCAACCAAAAATTGAAAATAAACTGATGCTAGACTGAAAGTGCTGTATGTTAAGATAACAAGTGCCGAGTCAAATTTTTTTTATAAAACTTGATTATCTATCTGTCTCATAGCATAAAAGAATGTTACTAAGCAACTGTTTTAACTCCATTTAAAATTTAAAAGGACTCATTCCAAGTTCTGGAAGATTTCGGGTCTAACTACAAGGCCCAAAACAATCAGTCATGAGACAGTCTTTAACACAACAGTTGAGCCTTTCAACCATAACCTCCTGAAAGGTATCGTCACATCCACTACTGTCGACAACAAAATGTATCTTGTATTTGTGGAAAGGGTCAGGAATAATTCAATCCTTCAACCACATAGGGCCGTAGAATTAAATTACCAACGATCCTCCTTACTACTAGGGATTTATTGTGTTGTCTAGCAAGGACTGACAACTTTTTCTCTAACCCTTCACCTTACAAATCAGCTGCATCTGCCCACGTAATTTACAATATGAGCAAAGAAAAAAAAAATTTCAACAAAACCATATCATGTGACCCTTCACTGGCACAAGCTCATCAAGGATTTTGTTGAAATTTTCCAGAAAATTTGAGAAAAAAATGCCGATAGAATCACCAATCCAATGTTGAGTTGTGACAGCACAAAAGTGGGTTTAATCTTTATCAACTTATCGTCCGAAAACCAATTGTTTACAATTTACTATGTGAAGGGTCACTGTGACCTTGACCTTTGACCTAGTGATTCCAAAATACAAAGGGCTCTTTCTTGCACCAATGCCAACCTATCTATGAAGTTTCATGAACGTGGGTGGAACCATTGTCAAATTATCATCTCGAAACCAATTGTTTATGATTTATTATGTTCAAGGTCACTGTCACCTTGACCTTTCACCTGGCGAGTCCAAAATAAATAGGGTTCTTTCTCTTACTGATACCAACCTACCTATGAAGTTTCATGAACATGGGTCGAACCATTATCAAGTTATCATCCAGAAAACAATTTTGATTTACTATGTTCAGGGTCACTGTGACCTTGACCTTTGATCTAGTGAGTCCGAAAGAATAGGGTTCTTCCTCCCAACCAACATATGAAGTTTCATGAACGTGGGTTGAACCATAGTCAAGTTATCATCCGGAAACCAATTGTTTACAATTTAGTATGTTCAAGGTCACTGTGACCTTGAACCTTTGACCAAGCAAGTCTAAAATAAATAGGGTTCTTCCTCTCACCGATGCCGACCTACCTCTGAAGTTTCATGAAGATCGAACTGTGGACCTTGTGGCTTGAAATCTAATGCCATAACCACTGAGCCACCACACCCCTTGGCTTTTTAGTGTTAAGAATTAAACTTGTATTAACTGCCATTGAAATATTTCCTCTCATTATCATTTTCAGAAAGGGATTTTGTGTGAAAGTGGTAGTGGAATCAAGGATGACTTAAGAATTGAATGCAATTTTTAAAATCTTTATTGGAGTATAAACATGTGGGAATGGGTACAAATTATGTATGAAGGGATTCATACAATTTGTACCCATTCCCACACGTTCATACTCCAATAAAGATTATAAAAATTGCATTAAATTCTTATAATTACATTCCATAACTGTTTAAACTACTTTTTACCAAACAACAAAGCAGAAAGACGAAATAAAACATGTACGAACAAACGAGGTAAAAAACCACCCTCACACAAAATACAAAGCGCACAACTCTGATTTTTAATTTTCACAACTTTAGAAATGGAAATGAGTATTTTAGTAACGGGCTTTATGCCACAGTTGGGAAATGTCACCAAAGAAGCAGCAGCAGAGTTGATCACTGCGAGAAGTTAAAACACCGCCCAAACACCGCCCGAATTACATTCTGTCAACTGCGGTCTACGGTAAATGCAGGTGAAAGTTCGACCAAATGTATTCACTGGAAAATGAATTACATTTGGTCATGACGTTTTCACCCAGCTGACCAATGGGAATTGAGTATTTGGAAGCAAAACGCATAACTACATAAACAATGTAATTATTGTAAAATGAACATGAGTGTTACAGATTACTACTTACTTTACTAGCACCTGTAATATGATATATTAAAATAAGTAACTGCATCCACCCTTTCCACTCATCTGTCTGGTCTCTGTGTAACACGGTAGTCTGCAAGAACAAAATAAGAATAATACCTGTGTCTTGATTACTTATTTCTTGCAATATTGGCTAAAAATGTGTGCATACCCTGTGACGCAACCCAAAACTAGTCCAAGATTATACACCTTTTGATAAGGAAATAAGTTTTCATGCCAGAATATTTCTTTAAAAAAATGCTCAACTGCCATGGTCTTGGAAAGAAACGTATTACCTTGAGGTTATCACTAAACCCATATGTTTCTTGTACAGAGAAAAAGAATCTAACTTATTGCCTGGGGGAGGAGGGGATTAAGAATCCCACATATACTTGATCTAGTAAATGCATCTGTGTGTTACAACGAAAATGTATAATCAGGGTGCCATGCGTAATCCATAAAGTCATTTCTGAGATGATGTATAATCCCTCTAACTTTTATAGAATATGTATAATCCCTAAGATTTCTAGGAATATTTCATTCACAGTTTCAAACATTTTCTCTCAAAAGGTAAAGATTTATTTAGCTTGTACAGTTCCAATTTAACAAGATTATTGTCATTAATAATTCTGTTATTACAATTTATTGAAGAGTGCACTTTCTAATAAATTGTAACAAAACAACTTTGTAAATTAGATCTCACAATGTATGCCTATAGCAAGTTTGCGAAAATCTGTTTGTTGAAGTTATTGCGTTCACAAAATTTGCTGAAGGAAATGCTAATGGATGCATGCACAATGGTCCCATGGTGGTTCCCAATTCTATATCACCCACCTTTGTTTGAGTGGGGGATATAGAGGATATGGAATGAGTGTTTTTCTCATATAATATTTATGAAACGAATCTAAGAAGTTTCCGTTAGGGCGAGCCTCTGGCGAACCCAAACGGAAAATGCAGACGAGTTTCATAAATATTATATGAGAAAAACACTCATTTCATGTTCTATTTATCATATGACACACACACGCACAAATTAGCCACTTTGTATGACTTTTTAACCCATCACATAACATGAGTTGCAGACGGCACTTGAAAAAAACATCCTCGCATAACTAAAAATTTTCATTTTTTGCTTCCAAAACATAGGTTATGACTCCTCATTGGATCAAGCTCCTCGAGCTCGTTCCAATGAGGGGTCATAACCTATGTTTTGGAAGCAAAAAGTGAAATTATAAAAAAAACTGAATGGCATTTTTCTTGTGGGTAAAAGATTAATACAATATAACCCACCCTAAATAGAACAGATAACGTAAATTCTCCCTACTGAAATTATGCAAATGTGACCCAGTCGTATTTTGTTTAGCCAATCAAATTGTCCAGTTTTGAAATTGACCAATGAAAGCTCCCCATTCTAATTATGCAAATTATGAAAATATGGCCCAGTTGTATTTTGTTCAGCCAATCAAATTGTCTAGTTTTGAAATTGACCAATGAAATTGATGGAAGGCTTTATTTATCACTGATTAATATGAAAACAAAATATCAAATGTTTTAAAGTGAACAAAACGGACGAGTTATATGATAAAACAAAATAATGCACACCATGTAAAGCTACTAAATTGACTTTCAGCACTTTTCAAGAGAGCCATGTTAGTGGCTTCTAGCACTCATTCAGTCAGTTTTGTGTGATAATGTATTCTATAAAGTACAAATCAGAGTCATTTTTTTTGAAGAGGTAGAAAAATGATATGATACAACAAAATGCTTCTCAAAGATGCTAACAACAAAACACTTTATGGACTCCACCAGCTATATGGAGGTTCTTGTTTGAAAAGTCAGTGGGGAATATGGATACCTCTTGAACCTAGTTTCAGGGGTTTTTTTTCATTAACCCTTTACCAAAACGAATCAGCTGCATCCGCCGGTATAATTTTCAAATTTAGCAGTTGAAAAAAAAAAAAATTTCCAAAAGTTTTAACAAAACCATATCACGTGACCCCTTATTGGAATGAGCTCATTCCAATGAGGGGTCACATGATATTGTTTTTCAGAATTCTTGAAAAATATTTTTTTTTGTCATGTCAAGAGTTCTCAAACTTTACGTTGATGAACAATGAGTTTATCCATTTTGCATTTTTAGGGAGTTCAGCACTGGGTAACTTTAGTTCATGGAAAGTTGTGTTCTGTATTAACACCACAATTAAACTTGAAAATGAAGCTGATATTTTTAAAGAAAAATGATAAATTTAAAGTATATTTATTTATTTATTTATTTATTGGTGTTTAAGGTCACATACTTATGCACAATGGCTAATCGTGACCGTGACAGTTTTACGGGTGGAGGAAGCCGGAGTACCCGGAGAGAACCACCGAGCAACGACGAGCAGCTGTCAGCTCTCCAACATCGTAACTCTGAACTCTGCACCGCAGCACAGGCAGGGTTAGATTGGTTGAAGACATGCGCACCATCGACGTGCAGTACGCCTCAGTACACAGCGTCATCGTGCCCCCATGTAGGCAATCGGGGTGAAGTGTCTTGCCCAAGGACACAACGCGGTTGCCGCAGGTGGGATTCGAACCGAGGACCTCTCGGCTTGCAGCCTGCACCTCTACCAACGGAGCCACCGCGCCCCCATAAATTTAAAGTAATTTGTATAAATTTAAAGTAATTTGTATATTGTTTATACTTATAAATGGCCCAGATGAGCTGGAGCAAACTCAAAGTTATCAAGTGCCAAACACAAATTTTGAACCCCCCAAAATTTGCTTGCAAAACCGAAAATTAAAAGTCCTATCTGGTCCTCCATACTTTTCCTCTCCGCGCATGCACAGCCATCAGGAAGTGACCGGAATTGGTGCCAACATCATTCTTTGTAGAAGAGAGTACTACATAATAACTCAGCGGGGAGGTATGAGTGCCCACTCATGGGAGGGCCATAACCGTCTGGGACATTGGTAAGTATAAAAATATATAAATTATTTTATCATATTTTTATACTATAAACCAATGGCTCAGACTAGCTGAATTGTAAAAAGGGCGAAGGGCCTAGGACTTCAGAATTAGCAGACCAACATAGTTCCCAAGCCTGCAATCCAAGGTGAAAGGAAATTAAATTTAAAAGATATTACATGTATTTCTCTCTATACAGTAATAGAGAAGACATATCATAAATAAGGAGCCAAATTCAAGTAATTCCGCATTCTTAGCATGAATGACTATGCTAATTGGATGTAACGAGTTCCCAATTTTAAGGCTAGTCCGGACTAAGCCCTAAAAATTAGGATGACGTATTTGAGAGTGAGAGGTTAACTCCCCCACAAACATACGCCATATACAATATTACACAAGCTGTATCCAGGATATAATCTACAGATAAAACAGCTTCACTCATAGTTACACACTTATCAAGCCGGAGGAGATTTAAAAAATCCCTATTAATTATTATTAATAAATTGGTGCTTAATGCCACTTCAGAAGCTAAGGCTATCGTGGCGATCCCGGCAATTAATAGCGCCCGCTTGTGATATAATATATTCAACATACACATGTCCAATAGAATCACAATGGACGATCTCTAGAGAGTAAACACACTTCCAAGGTAACCCACAGGCGACCCCGTTCAGGTGTACAATAAATTCCAATAAATAACACTACCAGATGTGTTCTATCTGATATCTATGCTCCCAGACTCGTGCGAATATACGAGAATCTACAGACAAGTTATATTTGATTGGGTACCGAAATTAATGGAAACCTGGATTTAGAAATTGAATGAGCTATGATTAACAGACTCATCACAGACCGCCCCCAAAATAATTCATTGTTTCTAAGGTCCATATCATACAATAATGCGGCTGCCTAATAATGCACTTTTTGTGCACGCGAACATTGAAATCCCGCTTGTAATCATCTGAATATCAGTTAACTGACTAGACAGCCTTACAGGTACCCAAAGGTTAGCAATTTATTGATGATGAATCATATACTCGTATATGACATATAGTCGAACAACCACAGGAAACCAACCAACTAAAAAGTAGATGTGCCCATGAGGTCGCCATAGAACACGACTCAGCCGCCAATTGAGAAGTCATGAAATGTATGTATATACTTAAATGCATACAAGGCTTACGGGAAGAAAGCTTGGTCCTGCCCGGTAATTGCCTCTTAACACATTGGCGACAGGGAAGGGGGGGGGGGGATTCAAAATCATATCAAACCCCCCTCACCCGCATAACTTGAATCGTTCTTGTGTTAGTTATCAAATAGTATAGGAACCGCAAGGCTCCCTCATGTCTGACCGACTCCATAATGCCACTAAGGGTGGAGAAGGACGTGAAGAACAAATACACCGTATTAACATAATAACTCACACCAAACCATACAGGTTTGAAGAGAATAACCTCCTCTAACAAACGGTATCATGTCCGATAGGACAACTAACTCAGCCTAGCTGAAGCAGCTAAAGGTCTTCCTGTACTTGAGGACCATTAAAAGCTGATAACTGAGGCCCTAGAAGCTCACTAAGGAGACTTACAATGCTAGCCATAGCTTTTAAGTCTTCATCTTCATGAAGACAGATATATCAGTGTAAGTTGCGACTCTGAAGGCTCACTTAACAGAGACTTACAATTATCGTCAAGCAAGGTAGGGAATGAAGAGCCCCTATATAAACAGCCCTAAATTCCCAGAGACCGCAGTCCCAAGAGATAATAAATTCAGCTATGCCACTGCATAATACTGAAAAAATCTCACTCATGATTTAGCTAGGCTACTAAGGTGTAACAATAAGACTCAAGTCTATGACACCAAGGAAAAACAAACCGAAAAGCACAGTATCTTTTTCGGTTTTATTGCTAAAAGACAGCGGACAGAGCTTAACCCAAGAGACTGCTGTAACAATACAGAAGACTACTATGGCATCCACAATGATATAATTGTCTTGATGCCAAGGCATATCTCAGCCTATCTATGCACTATCCATCTGGATTCAGGATGAGAAACAGGTAATAATAAAAAACTGGAGAATAATTTCGACGACGTCTAATGCTTTTCTTCAATAGGAAAGCTTATACCTCTGGAAGGAAAGCCTCTCTTGGAAGATTTGTCTAACAAGTATTCTTGTAAGTGGAGCTTGCTCGGGCTGATAGCCGCAGGCCTGCCAAGACTACATTCTCATCCACTGATCATCCGAGCCGCAGGCCTGCCAAGACTACATTCTCATCCACTGATCATCCGTAATTTATCCACTTTTGCGAGGTTGATAACCTACCGCCAAGTGGCAAGCAACCGAAATCTATTCTCAATGACCTCAATTGTTCCCTTCAATAAGAGAGCCTTTACCTCCACTTGGAGCGACTCTCTTTGAAAGGAAATTCAGTGATTAACGACCAGTTTCTCGTGAAATTGATAATCTTCCGTCAACTGGCAAGCAATAGAGGTCATGTCCATCACCTGTATGACTTATGATGCTTACGGGAAGAGAAACTATGTCCTCCCCGCGAAGAAGCTCGTCTCGTCGACCTCAATTGTTCTCTTCAATAAGAGAGTCTTTACCTCCACTAGAAGTGACTCTCTTTGAAAGTAACTTCTGTGATTAACGTCCAGATTCTTGTGAAGATGATAACCTTCTGTTAATCGTCGGCCTGGGGGTGTCTGATCCATAGCCTTGATCAGGCCTATGCTCCTTTCCCGAGTTGCTATAATGACGACTTCCAGAATAAAAATAAGAGGGTTATTGTACCCTCGTGAGACATTCTCTTGATGCTTTCTTAGAAGCAGAATGGCCTCGCTTACCCCGGTCTGCTGAAGTGTGTTGATGAGACACCGACTTCAATAGCAGAGCACTGGAAGCTTCTTGCAGCCTGCTCCAAATCAATGCAAGCTTGTCGTTAAATAGTATATTTCTGGTAACTGGAGCAACTCAGAGAGAGCTTTACACCATGTCACCAAAAAGTGATGACGGTGCAAGGGCAGCATCTCGTCTTACCAATTCCAAATTCCCTGTCCCTGCGGAGTTGTACGTGGCATACATGACTGCCCTGGAAAGAACTCTTAGTGAGGAACCACATGCTCATATTTCTTTCCATTGAAACATTGCGCCATAGCTCTGGTAAGGTGATCAGCTTAGAACATTGTGCCCAAATTTGCTCTTTTCAATGAAATAACACATTCTATTATTTCCGAGCATATATTAAATGATGCAGGTAGGGACATATTTTCATCCCCATTTTCATCCTCATCTAAACACAGACTTATATTCAGATGGAACAATATTCTTAAGAGCTCAAGACTTTTCATAGTCTTAAAGTGCCCTTCTGTGAGAGACGGAGACTCACACTCTGTATCCCTCTCACCATCCAAATGTTCCATCCGCAAGTATGGTCAACTCCATCTGACTGAATGGATGACTGGACCAACGCAGCACCATCTGAAAGCTCACCATCGGAGTCTGTTAAATGGTAGTAATAGTCTCAAACGACTAGCTATCAACCCAAACCTGCAAAGTCAGATAGCTAGTCTGAGTTCAACGTGCTTCATTAATGAAGCAAGGGAAGATGCCATAGTTGCCACCAAATCCGGCTGCAATGTGGAAGGAGCGTCCCGAACCGCAAGCGTGAACGGGTGTCCCAACTCACTAAAGTTTCTCGAACCAAAAACAGTCGACCCCGACTGCTGATGGAAAGGAGAGGGTTGTCCAGCTCGCAGTCTGCTCCAGGCCTTGCTGAGCGTTCCGTTAGAAACTTCTAAGCATCTATCCCTTATCGTGCATATCCACAGAGGAAGAGGAAGCCGTAACCACCAGCTGACCACGGCTGAAGTGCAGAGGAAGCAACCTGACTCGTCACATAGGACGGATACTCCTCCTCAATGAAGTTTCTTACAACACAAAACAGTCGTCCCCGACTGTTAACGGGAAGAAAAAAACACTCTGCACTGGCGATCTGTCCCCAGATCTCGGAGAGTATCCCACTTGGTAACTTCTAGACTAATCCTCTTTTGTGCACTTCCATGTAAGTAGAAGCCATAACTGCCGCCAGCCCGGACCGCAGGGAGGAAGAAACCTTCCGATGCGTGTTCCGACTCAATATGGTTTCTCACAACAGCCAGTCGACCCGACTGTTAATGGGATGGCGAGGGTTCTCCAAACAGAGATCTGACCCCAGATCTAGCCGAACACCTCATAGAGAAACTTCTGGCTTCTTCTACATGCACAATTGACCGGACCGACCCAGCACCATCCGACAGCTCAACACTGGAGTCTGCTCTTGCATTAACTGGGATGCTGCTAATAGCTACGTAACTGTGACAACAAGTCCATTCCCGAGGCTTGAGGAGCAGCGGTCTTCTGCTTTTTCCAACGCTTGCTGCTCCTGGGATGAAGATCCGGAGATAGATCTCTTCTCCGAGCATCCCGTTGATCAATGCCTCGGATCGCTAACTATTGGATGGGGGCGAAGAATGGCTCCGTCTTCGCGCAGCTGACTGGATATCTGAAGTCGGGTAGCTAGTCTGCGGTCGTGTGTGCTTTAATAATGTAACGGAGGAAGCCGTGACTGAAGCCGACCCTGGCTGCAGACTAGACTGAGCATCCCAAGCGGCGGGTGGACGTATGCTCCATCTCGTGCAAGTTTCTCATAACAACATTTGACCCAAATGTTGTTGGGTTAGAGAGGGACCTCTCCTGCTTGCGGCCTCATCAACCTCGCCGAGACTCCCAACAAGAAAACTTCATTTCGGCTTGTGAAATGCAGCGGAGGAAGCCATGACTGAAGCCGACCCCAGGTGCAGACTAGACAGAGCATCCCGAGCAGTGGATGGACATATGCTCCAGCTCGTGCAAGTTGCTCATAACAGCATTTGACCCCAAATGTTGTTCGGTTAGAGAGGGGCCTCTCCCGTTTGCGGTCTATTAGACCTTGCTGAGCCTCCCAACAAGAAACTTGCTGACTTCTTCCCTTTTTTCGTTGTCACTGGGTGAGCTTATTTATATTTAAGTGCTCGCTCTACCCACATCTTCACTTCCTTCGACCGCAATGGACTTACCCGGTGTCACGACTCCCACAGACGGAGTTACAGCTTCACTGGTCGAGCTAGCTGCTTGCAAGAGATTAAGAACACTAACTAGAGGCCTTATCCCTTGCATATCATGAGCACTGCAGCTAGCTGTATTTGCTCAACGGAGCACGACTGCTGTAGCACACTTGGATGGGTGTCACAATATCATAACCATGTTCATGTTCCTCTGAAATAGAAACTGAAAAAATGAATTATAACGCGGTGAGAGGCCTGGCCTCAGAACCTCACCGCCAACAACGTACCATGACACACGTCCCCCAACATTAGTCATCACAGTGAACACAAGTTTGACAAGAGTCCACAGAAGTACATGGACTAAAGTCGATATCACTCCTCCAAACTACAGAACAAAATATATAATTAAGATACATGAATAATAGCAATCAAAAATTAAATTCAAAAAATTTTTGAAAAAAAAAAATTGAAAAAATGCCTAAGTTCCCAAAAGGAACATTAAGAGCCCAAAGGCAACCTGATAGAGCATAAGTGTGGACGAAATCCAAATTTATTGAGCTACACTACCAGAATAATAATCCATGTATCCTACAGTAATTCTAAAGTAATAGAATATAAAATACTACCTATATATGAGGACGTTTTCAATGTAAACAACGTCAATGAAAAAAACGGAAACAAGACATCAGGCACACAAAAAGGCCCAAAGTCATAAACCAATTTAAATGCTACCAGATGCAAAGCTAGATCTTCATATGAAGAAAAAACGATACATCGGATAGAAGATGCAAGACTAAATGACCTAACACCCCTAGGGTGAGGACGTAACCCTGGGGAAAAACAGAATAAATATTCTGTAATACATGTTAAACTCCCAAGAAATTTAATAAAAAATTTCAATAAAAAGTTAAAAAATTTATAGTAATTGATATATTTTTTATACTTACCAATGACCCAGACATAGCTGGTGCTAACTCTTAAAATATAGGGCCAAACACAAATTTTGCCCCCCAATCCCCAAAATTTGCATCTAAAACCAAAGAAAACATGTCCTGAATGGCCCTCCACACTTCACCTCTACTGCGCATGCGCAGTGTCAAGGACGTTCCGAAATTGGCGCCATTAATCATTCTTACAACCAGTGCCTGGTAAGCGCTATGTACTCAGCGGGGAGGTATGAGTTCCCAACTCCTGGGAGGGCCATCCCCGTCTGGGTCATTGGTAAGTATAAAAAATATATAAATTACTATAAATTTTTTAACATTTTTATACTGTACCAATGACCCAGACATAGCTGAATAGTAAAAAGGCTGGAGGGCCAAGGACATAGAGCAAGTTGGAATACGCTCAATTATATAAAATAGAGTCATCCCCTCTAGGGAAAAAGAAGTATTAGGCCTTACATGTATCTTTCTTATTTATGATAAATTAGAAAGATACAACACCTTCCAAAATTGAGCATCATACATCCATGTACTCTATTAATATCTAGTATAATCCTTATACTAATAATTTTTAAAGTAAGCCAATAAATAAAGTAAGTCTAGAGAATAGAGACTCTTTATACTCCTTAAAAGTGTCTGAGGATTGTATAATAACGTCCGTTGACACGTGCTATATTCAAAAGCTATACTTTAAAAACTAAGACCTGAATGAATTTTTAAAACAAAAACTTCTCACTAAACAACCATCCCAATAACAGTTCAGAATTACTAACTCCGGAGGAGGTATCCCCTTGTTTTCATAGAAAAACAGGTGACCTAAGGGAACACCCCCCCCCCCCCCTCCCTTTTTTTTGCCCTGGGTCAAATAGCCCAGAGCGAAGAGGGCAGCAGAACGGAGTCACTGCCGAAACAGACAGCCTACCTAGCTATAGTAGCAACTGTTAAGTGAATGACATTCTGAGCAGTAGATAATAGACCTAACAATAGAGGCCTCCAGAAATGGACTCGATATTTCTGAGATAAAAATTCATGAATGTGGATGGCTGAGCGCAATGAGCAGCCTTCAAAAATCTATAATAGCGACACTATTAATGTAAGCCCAAGATGTAGAAGAACTCTTACTTCATGAGCCGAAATCTCAAGCACAACTGCTGAGTCAATGATATACCATAAGCAGTATCGATAGTTAATTGAATCCATTAGCAATAGAATGGAGCATAACGTCCTTCTATTAGGCATCAAAGACAGAAGAAGCTTACGCCCGTAGTAATAAACAGATATCTGTTTACAAATACGTAAACTCTAACCGGACAGAGTAAAGGCCTATGCCCGTACAAAGATGGAAGGACCTTAATAACAATAGGTTCCGGATCTTTATCAGGAACCTGACTCTTATGCAAAAATCCAACCTAAATAGTAAAGGAAGTAGTGATTCCGAAACTACGAAAGTGAAAATCATCCACCGATAGTGCATGAAGCTCACTGACTCTTCAGTCAAAGAGAAGCCAACAGAATTACTGTCTAAAGGTCAGAATTTGAAAACTACTGTTTCCAGAGGCTCAAATGATTACTTAGCTAAATAAGAACCGAAGTTAAATAATTCCGTATAGAAATTTAATCTAATGATTCTAAGTCTATTTATCGAAAAATTACTAACTGACTTAGATAAAGAGACATAAGACTCAATTGTAAACTATCATAGAGTGCATAGGTATGAGATAACATAAACCTATAACCTTAATAGTAACAGGCTGCAGTCTTGTCAAACAAGTATACTAGAAAGTTGCAATGACTAGTATGGAGGGATCAACAATATCAACATAGTGATCCCTACACCAACGACGGAAGAGCCTCTACTTTAGCCGCATAGTATAGCGAAGAAGAGGTTCTCCTACAGTAAGAAATCGCGTCCAAAGCTCATCCAGTACAATGCTTACAATGCAATAAGGACCACACATCGGAATACATGAAGGTTGAGACCTTGCGGGTTGTGATGAAGATGACACGATTTTACCCAGCGAAAAAAGATCCTCTCATGGAGGAAGTTTTCGCGTTAAGTCCCACAGTAGACATCAGAGTAAATTTACCCACGGTCTCTGTGAAGACAGAGATGCTATCAACAGAAATGTATTGTGGTTGTTTATCTTAGCAATACTTGCTGAAACAACAGCGCAGGAGGATACGCATATCCTATCATTCCGTCCTATTAGATCAATAGAGCGTTAACAACATAAGCTCAGAGATCCGGACATGTAAACACATACGTCTGCAATTGATTAGCAAGTTGTGTCGTAAATAAATTAACATTGGGCGCTCCCATTGATAGCAAATCTGATTGAATACTTGTTTGTTGAGAGTCCATTCTGACGGCAACAAGCAACCCATAAGTGAAAGGGAGTCCGGTAATACAATCAGACGACCCGGAATATGACGGACCGAAGCAGAACTTGGTGTACTATAACAAACAGAAGGATTCTTTCCATTAAATTGAATAACGGAAACGAATGAGTGCCTCCCTGGTTCCGGAGATACGCCACTACTGTCATATTATCAGACAGGATTTGGACATGCGTTTCTGAATAATGTTCATCCAATGACATAAAGCAAGCCTAAAAAACATTATTCCGTGGAAGATAAGTGCTTGCCTAGAGACTGCGGAACCCAAAGACCCTGGCACTTCGAATCCGTTGGGATCAATATTGTATCCCAACCTGTTTGACTGGCAACCGTCATAATTATAAAACTCGGGTCCGGCAACTGCAGTGGCACTCTCTGAGTCAACCACCGAATGTTTGCCCCAGTCTGAATCTCTTGCTACACTAGATAGACAAGAGAACGTGTAAATCGAGCAATTCATGGATTGCTGAAAAGTTGCCGTCGAAGAGAAGCTTCTCCGAGAACGAAACAACTCTGAGAGAGTTCTTCACCTTACTATCCACGCACGTGGATGTAGCTAGGGCTGCGTCACGTCTAACCAACTCCAAGTAGCCACTGAAGGGCGGAGTTATACGTGAACAAACTACTGCCCTCAAAAGAAATCACATTGAGGATCATAACCCTGAATTCTTTCTCTTGAAGACGTAATGATATCGCCTCAGTAAGGTGGATTATGTATGATAAAGCGTCTAAGTTAAGTCTATTAGACATCATTGTCGTTTCCAACATTGTGGTTGGAAAAGACATAGACGGCGAAAAAGATTATTTCCAGTCTTTAACCACACCGTCTAGACGCATATGAACTCTCGGTATGCCCTGTTCTGCCAAAATAAATTATTCCTATAAATGATAAAAGGCAGAAATGAGCATTGCGGACAAGAAACTAAACTATCATGCTTGGTAGCAGACTTATATATATATAGCGTTGATAAATAATACACATGTTTTAATGACATTATTGGACTGTGTCGGTAAGTCAGGGACAATGTCCCTGAACCGATCCAAAATTCCGTGTCCAATGACGCTATAAGTCTCTTATCCAACATCGCAGCAATGTAGTCCGAAGGAACAACCACTGGAAGATAATGCCGGAAGAAATGTATGGCAGCTTCCGATGTTACGAAAGGGAAAACTCGAAATCTTTCGAATCCCTTTCGCCATCCTGTCGGACCCTATAAAGCGTTCGGTCGTCCGAACCTGAAGCAACCGCGGACCGCACCGACCCAGCGCCGTCGGATAATTCCTGATCCGACCGAGAAACTGTCGATTGCTGGGATGCTGCGAAAAACTGTGCTAACTTGGATAGCACGTCCGTCACTGAGGCCTGTGGAGAAGCGGTCTTATGATGCATTGCCGCTGGAAGCTCCGTGATCGTTACCCTGTGCATACTACTATTATGCGAGCGAACGGAGTGTATAGGCCTCGTGTCCCTTGGCTACCGGATGGCGTGACCTGTTCGCCGTGGAATCACTGAATGACGAAACTGGTCGGATACTAGAAGTCACGTAGCCAATGTGCGGTCGTGTGCACTGTGTGAGGATGAGGAAGCATTATCGACAGTCTCTCGGACTGTCAATATAACGGAGCGTCCCGAGCGGCGGACATAGGCTCCGAATGTAAAATATCTGAACCACAACATGCGGTCCCCTATGTTGTTGGACGAGAGAGGGACCTCTCTCGCTCACAGCCCGGACGGACCTGGACGAGCCAGGAACCGGACTAACAGGCTTCCTCCGATCTGTCCTCAATCCGCCGTCACTGGGTGAGTACTAAAGTTATTATAGTGCTCGCATCACCCAAATCTCCTTCCTAGACCGCAACGGACGAACCCGGCAGCCGAACCATTCGATGAATGTACGCTACACCGGGTGAGCTAGCGAATGTCACTCCGTCGATCCTACAAGGGACCTCTTAGGCGATAGACATATTCCATGAGCACTTATTGCCGCTAGCTCTTCATTAACTATGACGACAGAGGCACACTTTTGAAAGACATCTCCGTAACTTCGCGAACAAGAAACCAGAAATGCTTGGTAATAGCAAGCATATAATAATAAATATATAGCGTCGTTCAATAATTCGAAAGTTTGTGTGACATTATTGGACTATGTCGGAACTGAGGGACGATGTCCCTGAACCACCGACGCTATCAGTTTCTTATCCGGCATCGCAGCATTCTGGTCCGACGAAAGAACCTGTAGAAGATCAAGTCAGATGACGTACACAACAGCATATGTTGATCCGAAAGGGAACGCTCGAAATCCTCCGAATCCCTTTCGGTATCCCGTCGGACCGGATGAAATTTTCGGACGTCCGTACCCGCTTCCGCAGAGCGTCCCAACTCAGCATCGTCGGATAATACATTATGCGACAGATTCAGTTGTTGCTGGGATGCTGCGATAAGCTGTGCTATTTGGGATAGCACGTCCGTCCCCGAGGCCTGTGCAGTAGCGGTCTTACGATGCATTGCCGCCGGAAGCTCCGTGTACGTTGACTGACTGGCAAAGCTGACTGGATATCCGAGGTCACGTAGCCAAGAGCGGTCGTGTGCGCTACCATGAGAATGAGAAAGCCTTATTGACAGTCTCTCCGGACTGACTATATGTCGGAGCGTCCCGAGCGGCGGACGTATGCTCCGAATGCGAAACATTTTGTACCACAACATCTGGGGCCAGATGTTGTTGTACGAGAGAGGGGCCTCTCTCGCTCGCCGTCCGGATGGACCTGAACGAGCTAGGAACCGGACTAAAAGGCTTCCTCCGTTCTCCCTCTAATCCGCCGTCACTGGGTGTGCATTAGGTTGATTTATAGTGCTCGCATCACCCCAAAACTCCTTCTAGACCGCAACGGACGAACCCGGCTGCCGAACCATTCGATGAATGGACGCTACACCGGGCGAGCTAGCGGACGTCAAAGGCCGTCGAACCTACTAGGGTCCTCTTAGGCAATTGGCGTATTTACATGAGCACTTTTCCGCTAGCCCTTCATTAATTGTGACGACGGAGGCACACTGTTGGAAGACATCATGGATACATCACCCTAATCTTGATCGTCTGAAATAGAAATTGATAAAGTAGAGTGACCCTGCGGGGAAAGGACCGGAATGTCCAATTCCCCACTAACATACCGTGACATACACTTCCCATGTTGTCATCGAAATCATCACATACAGAACAGGAGTTAGTGCGAGTACACTGACTACATATAGAATGATTAAAAAAGTCAGAGGAAGATTTCCTCTTATTACAATTGATCAAAATCCTTTCAATGTGAAAAGAAAACAAAGTCCTAGTACTCGCACCAACCCCTGACAATCAAAATACATAATAATATGATCCATTAACATAGAAAAAATAATTGAAATCAAAATATTTTGAAAAAATATTTTTTCAGAACAGCCCAAGTTTCTGAAAAGTAACGTTGAGCCCCAATGGATCCCAAGCCTAAGTGTGGACAAAAATTTTAAAAATATATTAAACAATTTATGCAACACTTACGAACAATAATAATGTGTCTAGTTATGATTAAATTAACATCAAGATATTATTTTCAAGAAATCCCCCCCTCACACAGAGGGCTGTTGTAAATGTAAACAATAAGTGTAAAAACACTAAAATAAGACTCCAGGCACCCAGACCAGAAATCAGTTACCAATAATACACTATCTGATGCAAAACAGAGACTTCCAGGGAAGAAACTGCAGAACATCAGATGGTAGATGCAGAACACAACGCCTAACCACCCATAGGTGAAGACGTAAACATGGGGAAAAGAACAGAATTCATTCTGTTATTCAGCTAAAACTCCCAGGAAATCTTAGTAATAATAATTACAGAAAATATGCCAAAAGCATGGGAGAATAGCAAGAGGGGACTTGAAGGAAAGGGAGAGAGGAAATCACTGAACAATCAGTGTAACTTGATAACAAGAATGACAACAAAATGGCTGCTGCCTCGAAAATAGGTAACTTAACATAATTTCATTAAAAAATTTTAAGTTACAGCCCTGATAATTTTCTGTCACACATTTTTCCTCTCCTCCTTCTATATCCTCCTTAGAATCACCATTTCACTAATATTTATGTGTCTGGCATCATTTAAACTGAGATTTACAAGCACAAAGATCAGTCAGATGTTAACTGATGAAGGGCCAAACTAAGAATGATTAATGGCGCCAATTTCGGAACGTCCTTGACACTGCGCATGCGCAGTAGAGGTGAAGTGTGGAGGGCCATTCAGGACATGTTTTCTTTGGTTTTAGATGCAAATTTTGGGGATTGGGGGGCAAAATTTGTGTTTGGCCCTATATTTTAAGAGTTAGCACCAGCTATGTCTGGGTCATTGGTACAGTATAAAAATATAGCCAAAAAGCTAAAGAGTTTAACAGGAAAGGTTCATGGAAGGATAGGAAAGGAATATTTAACAAACAGTGGAACACTCCTTATCAAAAATGATGATGTCAGGCGTATGTCCTGAAATTGGGAAACATGAAATAATTTTATAATTATTATAAAGTTACAGCCATGAACGTATAAAACCACCGTTGAACACTTCCATCATGCAATAACAGCCTTGGATCCACCAATTCTTGCATTGATTTGTGTCTGGCACCCTCAAAAAAGGAGATTTTAAAGCACAGATGTCAATTCATTGTTGATGACTTTAGGGCCAAACAAAGAAAGATGTTGGTGCCAATTCCAGTCACTTCCTGATGGCTGCGCATGTGTGGAGAGGAAAAGTATGGAAGACCAGATATGATTTTTAATTTTTGATTTTGCAAGCAAATTTGGGGGACTGGGGGGTTCAAAATCTGTGTTTGGCCCTTGATAACTTTGAGTTTGCTAGTCTGGGCCATTGGTTTATAGTATAAAAATATATCACTTTCGGCAGTCTTGCATGACTTTGATTTGTAGCAAAGCATTTCAATCACGTCATAAAGTCACTTAGGCATGTAACCCAATCAGATCCATTCTTCCATTACATTCTTATGCATAATCCAGATTCCACACATGGTGTACCTATGGCGAGAATATGTGATCAAATTTTTCCGACCAAATATAATTTAGCACTCTACCAATTATCAAAAAACAAAATAAATAAAAATGAAAGCCTCTTTTCCTCACTGATTTTAAAAATTAATTGCTTGAGACCAAATGTACTTTATCATTTCATACCATACAAATTACTTCTCACAAAAACAACATTTTTTTTTAATGGGATGATTCAACAGTTCCATGTTTCATGATTTATTTTACAATGATGAAAGTTTTGTAAACTTTGCCTATGCATGATTTGTGAAGTGTCTCAGAGGCACAAAAACAGGTAACTTACAAGTTGCAGCGATGAAAAAGTTAAGCCAGCCTCACCTGATCAGTGTTCTCTGTGAAGAAAAATCCTAAAACGGCAATATATGCAAATGGCAAGAAAAAATTCACCCGTGTATAATGTTTGTTCTCTTTCATAAAAACATTTGTTCTGAAATATAAAAACAATTGTATTAATTCATAAAGATATTACAGTTGAGACCACTTAACTGGATATTAATTGCATATAATTTCAAACAACTTACTTCAAAATTTAAATTTTTTTTAACAAAACCATATGATGTGACCCCCTCATTGGAAATAGATTGACGGGCATGTTTCAATGAGGGTCACATGATATGGTTTTGTTGGAATTTTTTTGGGTACTACTCAATTTGAAATGGTCCTAATCATTAGGTAAAAGGCTAACAAATGTGTCAAAATCCCAGGGCCTCAACACTAGAAATGGCCCCAGGGCTTGACTTGGATCAAACTTGTAAATCAGCATTTCCAAGATGTTGTATGTAAAACGTGAAAGCATTTCAAGCAGCGGTTAAGAAGAATATATTTTTAATGTTTCCACCAGTATCCATAGTGTTAGACTCTGAGGCCCTGAGATGCTCCTAAATTTGATGCCAGGGGTTGGATTTTGGTCCTACTAATTACCGACCAAAACCGTCCAAAACTGTCCAAAATCGACCCAAACTGACCAAACGTGCTAATTACTGACCAAAATACCGACCAAAACCCAATGAGTACCGACCCAAAAAATAATAATGTACCACCTGCTACTGTAAAAAATAGTAATATTAAGGAGATTCTGCACCATTTTGAAAAAAAAAAGTGATTATAAGAAACATGTTTCGTGGGTGGATCAAGCACTGTCCAAATTCAATAAAGACATTGCAGTAGTTGAGTACTTTGGTGAATTTTCAAATGAAACTAGACTTCACGGCAATGCAAAAATGACCAAAAATGAATATGTAAAAACAGATAAGAAAACTTTGAACCAAATCTGCCAGCAAGTTGAACATGAGAATCCGAGAAATGTATACACTAATGGATACACAGGCGTTTACATAGTTTATTCTAGCAGATTCCAGACTAACCTTTTTCTGGGAGAGTGCCACCCACATATGTCACACTGCCTCGATGATGCCTCGATGATGCCTGCAATATCACTTTCCGGCCAATTTTGTGCAAAATCTTCCAGTCTCCTGACTCCCCTCTAAAAACTTTGACCCGTAGGCCCATGCTCCTGTAGTTTTTGGGCCGACTTCTCCTAAATTTCTATGGGGTGGGGTCAACTTCGTCTTGGGGCCAAGTTCTCCTGTTCTCCTGCGACTTCTCATAAATTGTTTTGGCCGACTTCTCCATGGCCGATTTCGTATTGGCTGGACTTTTCTGCACCTACAGGTACTCGGCCAAACTGAGAACTCTAAAAAAATGACATTTAATATCAAATGTAATTTTTTAAAATTCTCAGCTTGTGCCGAGCTCCTGTGTCCGCCCCCACAAATAACTGCTTAAAAACCTTTGAGATTCTAAAAAATCATATTTTTTTGGTCGGTACTCATTTAATTTTTTTGGTCGGTACTCATGGGTTTTGGTCGAAATTTTGGTCTGTAATTAGCATGTTTGGTCAGTTTTGGACTGTTTTAGGCAGTTTTGGTCGGTAATTAGTAGGACCCTTAGATTTAAACAAATCTGTAAATCATCCTTACGAAGAGAAACATGGAAGCATTTGGAGAAGTGGTTTTGGAGAACATTTTTATACTTTGTATTGTTTTTTCCATTACCTGCAATGTTAAAATCTGATATCTGTAAATATGATGAAGGGGTCTTGGAACTTCAACACATATGTAAATCATCCTAACAAAGATATATCAAAAATGGATGCATTTGGAGCAGTGGTTTGGGAAAAGTTTTTGATTGTTTACTATATTACTCATAGTGTTAAAACCATGACACTCCAAAGGCTATTAACAAAAAAATCTTGTTTTTCAGGCATATTCCTCATCATATAAAATCTGCCTCATTACCTTTTTTATCACCTGGAAATTTTTTCTACGACACCATTCTGCACTTGCAGGACAAATATTTAACCAACTATACCTTGTCTGACAGAGCTCCAAGATATAATTGGCTAATTTTCAACAACATGATAGGAAATTTTCATTGCTGAAAACATTGGTTTACCACATAATAGTGTTAGAAGTAATTTGCATCTGCTCCTCCTAAGAAAAGCTTATACCAAATATCCAAAGATTCCCAAAGGGAGCCCATATATGAACCCAGGGACTTGGCTTTAACAAACTTGAATCTCACCCCCTTAAGGATGCTGCACACCAAACATCAAAACATTCCGACTGCTGGATCTGAAGAAGAAGATTTTTAAAGAAAAGTTAAAAAATTTATAGTAATTTATATATTTTTTATACTTACCAATGACCCAGACTTAGCTGGTGCTAACTCTAACAAAACCAGGGCCAAACACAAATTTTGCCCCCCAATCCCCAAAATTTGCATCCAAAACAAAAAGAAATCATGTCCTAAAGGACCTCCATACTACGCCTCTACTGCGCATGCGCAGTGACGCAGACGTCCCGAAATTGGCGCCAATTATCATTCTTACTGGCAGTGCCTGGTCAGCGCTATGTACTCAGCGGGGAGGCAAGAGTTCCCAACTCCAGGGAGGGCCATCCCCGTCTGGGTCATTGGTAAGTATAAAAAATATATAAATTACTATAAATTTTTTAACATTTTTATACTGTACCAATGACCCAGACTTAGCTGAATAGTAAACAGGCTGGAGGGCCTAGGACATAGAGCAAAATGGAATACGCTCAATAAAATAAAATAGAGTCATCCCCTGTAGGGAAAAAGAAGTAATAGGCCTTACATGTATCTTTCTTATTTATGATAAATTAGAAAGATACAACACCTTCCAAAATTGAGCTTAATACATCCATGTACTCTATTAATATCCAATATAATCTTTATACTAATAATTTTTAAAGTAAGCCAATAAATAAAGTAAGTCTATAGAATAGAGACTCTTATACTCCTAAAAGTGTCTGAGGATTGCATAATCATGTCCGTTGACATATGCAATATTCAAAAGCTATACTTTAAAAACTAAGACTTGAATGAATTTTAAAAACCTAAACTTCTCACTAAACAACCATCCCAATAACAGCTCAGAATAACTAACTCCAGAGGAGGTATCCCCTTGTTTTCATAGTAAAACAGGTGACCCAAGGGAACACCCTCCCCCCCCCCCCCCCTTTTTCTTGCCCTGGGTCAAATAGCCCAGAGCGAAGAGGGCAGCAGAACGGAGACACTGCCGAAACAGACAGCCTACCTAGCTATAGTAGCAACTGTTAAGTGAATGACATTCTGAGCAGTAGATAATAGACCTAACAATAGAGGCCTCCAGAAATGGACTCGATATTTCTGAGATAAAATTCATGAATGTGGATGGCTGAGCGCAATGAGCGGCCTTCAAAAATCTATAATAGCGACACTATTAATGTAAGCCCAAGAAGTAGAAGAGCTCTTACTTCATGAGCCGAAATCTTAAGCACAACTGCTAAGTCAATGTTATACCATAAGCAGTACCGATAGTAAATAGAATCCATTAACAATAAAATGGAGCGTAACGTCCTTCTACTAGGCATCAAAGACAGAAGAAGCTTACGCCCATAGTAATAAACAGATATCTGTTTATAAATACATAAACTGTACCCGGAAAGAGTAAAGGCCTATGCCCATACGAAGACGGAAGGACCTTAAAATAATAGGTTCCGGATAATAGGAGCCTAACTCTTATGCAAAAATCCAACCTAAATAGTAACGGAAGTAGTGATTCCGAAACTACGAAAGTGAAAATCATCCATCGATAGTGCATGAAACTCACTGACTCTACAGAAAAAGAGAAACCAACAGAATTACTGTCTAAAAGGTCAGAATTTGAAAACTACTGTTTCCAGAGGCTCAAATGATTACTTAGCTAAATAAGAACCGAAGTTAAAATCCATATAGGAATTTAATCTAAAGATTCTAAGTCTATTTATCAACAAGTTACTAACTGACTTAGATAAAGAGACAAAAGACTCAATTGTAAACTATCATAGAGTGCATAGGTATGAGGTAACATAAACCTATAACCTAAATAATAACAGGCTGCAGTAGATCTTATGAAACAAGTATACTAAAAAATTGCAATGAGTAGTATGGAGGGATCAACAATATGAACATAATGATCCCTACACCACGACGGAAGAGCCTCCACTTTAGCCGCATAGAATAGCGAAGAAGAGGATCTCCTATAGTAAGAAATCGCGTCCAAAGCTCGTCCAGTACAGTGCATACAATGCAATACGGACCACACAACGGAATACATGAAGGTTGCGACCTTGCGGGTTGTGATAAAGATGACACGATTTACCCAGTTAAAAAAGATCCTCACATAGAGGAAGATTTCACGTTAAGACCCACAGTAGACAAGAGAGTAAATTACCCATGATCTCTGTGAAGATAGAGATGCTATCAACAGAAATGTATTGTAGTTGTTTATCTTAGCAATACCTGCTGAAACAACAGCGCCGGAGGATACGCGCATACTATCATTCCGTCCTATAGATCAATAGAGCGTTAACAACATTAGCTCAGAGATCTGGACAAGCTAACACATACGTCTGCAATTGATTAGCAAACTGTGTCGTAAATAAATAATCATTGGGCGCTCCCATAGATAGCAAATCTGATTGAATACTTGTTTGTTGAGAGTCCATTCTGACAGCAACAAGCGACCCGTAAGAGAACGGGAGTCCGGTAAAACAATCAGACTACCCGGAATATGACGGACCAAAACAGAACTTGGTGTACTATAACCAACAGACGGATTCTTTCCATTAAATTGAATAACGGAAACGAAAGAGTGCCTCCCTGGTTCCGGAGATACGCCACTACTGTCGAATTAAAGGACAGGATTTGGGCATGCGTTTCTGAATAATGTTCATGCAATGACATAAAGCAAGCCTAAAAAACATTATTCCGCGGAAGAAAACTGATTGCTAAGAGACTGCGGAACCCAAAGACCCTGGCACTTCGAATCCGTAGGGATCAGTATTATATCCCAATCTGTTTGACTGGCAACCGTCATAACAGCCACACTCGGGTCCGGCAACTGCGGTGGCACTCTCTGAGTCAACCACCGAATGTTTGCCCCAGTCTGAATCTCTTGTAACACTAGATAGACCAGAGAACGTGTAAATCGAGCAAATCATGGATTGCCGAAAAGTTGCCGTCGAAGAGAAGCTCCTCCGAGAACGAAGCGACTCTGAGAGAGTTCTTAACCTTACTAGTGGATGTAGCTAGGGCTGCATCACGTCTAACCAACTCCAATCAGCCACTGAAGGGCGGAGTTATACGTGAACAAACTACTGCCCTCAAAAGAAATTACATTGAGAATAATATCCCGTAAATCTTTTCTTGAAGACGTAATGATAACGCCTCAGTAAGGCGGATTACGTATGATAAAGCGTCTAAGTTAAGTCTACTATACACCATGTCGTTTCCAACATTGAAATTGGAAAAGACATAAACGGCGAAAAAGAATATATGCAGTCTTTAACCACACCGTCTAGACGCATAAGAACTCTCGGTATGCCCTGCTCTGCCAAAATAAACTATTCGTATAAAAGATAAAATGGCAGAAATGAGCAACGCGGACAAGAAACTAAACTATCATGCTTGGTAGCAGGCTTGTATATATATATATATATATAGCGTCGAAAAATAAAACACATGTTGTAATGACAATATTGGACTGCGTCGGTAAGTCAGGGACAATGTCCCTGAACCAATCGAAAAATCCGAGTCCAATGACGCTATAAGTCTCTTATCCAAGATCGCAGCAATGAAGTCCGAAATAACAATCACTGGAAGATAATGCCAGAAGATATGAAAGGCAGCTTCCGATACTACTAAAGGGAAAACTCGAAATCTTTCGAATCCCTTTCGCCATCCTGTTGGACCCTATAAAGCGTTCGGTCGTCCATAGCTGATGCAACCGTGGACCGCACCGACCCAGCGCCGTCGGATAATTCCTGATTCGACCAAGAAACTGTCAATTGCTGGGATGCTGCGAAACAACTGTGCTAACTCGGATAGCACGTCCGTCACTGAGGCCTGAGGAGAAGCGGTCTTACGATGCATTGCCGCTGGAAGCTCCATGATCGTTACCCCGTGCATACTACCAATATGCGAGCGAACGGAGTGTATAGGCCTCGTGTCCCTTGGCTACCGGATGGCGCGACCTATTCGCCGTGGAATCACTGAATGACGAAACTGATCGGATACTCGAGGTCACGTAGCCAATTTGCGGTCGTGTGCCCTGCTGTGAGGATGAGGAAGCATTAAGGACAGTCTCTCGGACTGTCAATATAACGGAGCTTCCCGACCGACGGACATATGCTCCGAATGTAAAATATCTGAACCACAACATGCGGTCCCCTATGTTGTTGGACGAGAGAGGGACCTCTCTCGCTCACAGCCCGGACGGACCTGGACAAGCCAGGAACCGGACTAACAGGCTTCCTCCAATCTGCCGTCACTGGGTGAGTACTAAAGTAATTAAAGTGCTCGCATCACCCAAATCTCCTTCCTAGACCGCAACGGACGAACCCGGCAGCCGAACCATTCAATGAATGTACGCTACACCGGGTGAGCTAGCGAATGTCACTCCGTAGGCGATAGACATATTCCATGAGCACTTATTGCCGCTAGCTCTTCATTAACTATGACGACAGAGGCACACTTATGAAAGACATCTCCATAACTCTGCGAACAAGAAACCAGAAATGCTTGGTTATAGCAAGCATAAAATAATAATATATATAGCGTCGTGCAATAATTCGAAAGTTTGTGTGACATTATTGGACTATGTCGGAACTGAGGGACGATGTCCCTGAACCGAACCAAAAATTTCTAAGTCCACCGACGCTATCAGTTTCTTATCCGGCATCGCAGCATTCTGGTCCGACGAAAGAAGCTGTAGAAGACCAAGTCAGATGACATACACAACAGCATATGTTGTTCCGAAAGGGAAAGCTCGAAATCCTCCAAATCCCTTTCGGTATCCCGTCGGACCGGATGAAACTTTCGGACGTCCGTACCCGCTTCCGCGGAGCGTCCCGCCCCAGCATCGTCGGATAAAATATATGCGACAGATTCAGTTGATGCTGGGATGCTGCGATAAACTGTGCTATTAAGGAAAGCACGTCCGTTCCCGAGGCCTGTGCAGTAACGGTCTTACGATGCATTGCCGCCGGAAGCTCCGTGAACGTTGACTCCCGCACACTTCCTATGCGAACGTCCGGAGTCTGCAGGCCTCGTGTCCCTGGCTACCGGATGGTGTGACCTGGTCGCCGAAGAATCCTTGATCGGCGAAGCTGGTAATATATCGGCGGTCACGCAGCCAAGGTGCGGTCGTGTGCGCTGACGAGAAGAGGAAGCCTTAGCAGTCTCCGCGGACTGCCTATCCAACGGAGCGTCCCGAGCGACGGACGTATGCTCCGCTTGCGACACATTTTGTACCACAACATTTGGGGCCAGATGTTGTTGAACGAGAGAGGGGCCTCTCTCGCTTGCCGTCCGGATGGACCGGAACGAGCTATGAACCGGACTAAAAGGCTTCCTCCGTTCTCCCTCCGATCCGCCGTCACTGGGTGTGCATTAGGTTAATTTATAGTGCTCGCATCACCCCAAAATTCCTTCTAGACCGCAACGGACGAACCCGGCTGCCGAACCATTCGGTGAATGGACGCTACACCGGGCGAGCTAGCGGACGTCAAAGGCCGTCGAACCTACTAGGGTCCTCTTAGGCAATTGGCGTATTTACATGAGCACTTTTCCGCTAGCCCTTCATTAATTGTGACGACGGAGGCACACTGTTGGAAGACATCACAGATGCATCACCCTAATCTTGATCGTCTGAAATAGAAATTGATAAAGTAGAGTGACCCTGCGGGGAAAGGACCGGAGTGTCCAAATCCCCAATAACATACCGTGACATACGCTTCCCATATTGTCATCGAAATCATACGATACAGAACAGGAGTTAATGCGAGTACACTGACCACATATAGAATGATTATAAAGTCAGAGGAAGACTTCCTCTTAATACAATGATCAATATCCTTTCAATGTGAAAAGAAAACAAGTCCTGGTACTCGCACTAACCCCTGGCAATCAAAATACATAATAATAATATGATCCATTAATATAGAAAAAATAATTGAAATCAAAATATTTTGAAAAAATATTTTTTCAGAACAGCCCAAGTTTCTGAAAAGTAACGTTGAGCCCCAATGGATCCCAAGCCTAAGTGTGGACAAAAATTTTAAAAATATTTTAAACAATTTATTCAACACTTACGAACAATAATAATGTATCTAGTTATGATTAAAATAACATCAAGATATTATTTTCCAGAAATCCCCCCCTCACACAGAGGGCTGTTGTAAATGTAAACAATGAGTGTAAAAACACTAAAATAAGACTCCAGGCACCCAGGCCCGAAATCAGTTACCAAAAATACACTATCTGATGCAAAACAGAGACTTCCAGGGAAGAAACTGCAGAACATCAGATGGTAGATGCAGAACACAACGCCTAACCACCCGTAGGTGAAGACGTAAACATGGGGAAAAGAACAGAATTCATTCTGTTATTCAGCTAAAACTCCCAAGAAAATTAAGTAATAATAACTACAAAAACTATGCCAAAAGCATGGGAGAATAGCAAGGGGGAACTTAAAGGAAAGGGAGAGAGGAAAACACTGAAAAATCAGTGTAACTAAATAATCAGAATGACAACAAAATGGCTGCTGCCTCGAAAATAGGTAACTTAACATAATTTCATTAAAAAATTTTAAGTTACAGCCCTGATAATATTCTGTCACACATTTTTTTCCTCTCCTCCTTCTCTATCCTCCTTAGAATCACCATTTCACTAATATTTATGTGTCTGGCATCATTTAAACTGAGATTTATAAGCACAAAGATCAGTCAGATGTTAACTGATGAAGGGCCAAACTTAGAATGATTAATGGCGCCAATTTCGGAACGTCCTTGACACTGCGCATGCGCAGTAGGGGCGAAGTGTGGAGGGCCTTTCAGGACATGTTTTCTTTGGTTTTAGATGCAAATTTTGGGGATTGGGGGGCAAAATTTGTGTTTGGCCCTATATTTTAAGAGTTAGCACCAGCTATGTCTGGGTCATTGGTACAGTATAAAAATATAGAAATTTTAGGCGGGGCCAAAAGTTTTGCCCCTCCCATAATGAAGGCAAATAATGCCCGACAAACTTCTCTTGAACAAACTTGATTCTACACCTCAAAAGGAAGCTGCATACCAAATATCAAGTCGCTGCTACTGCTGGTTCATGAGAAGAAGATTTTCAAACATTTTGGTGCCCCTTGGGGCGTGGCCCCACCCAGGAGGAGGGGCAACTTCATTTGAACAAATCTGAATTGACATTAGGTAATAAACATTTACCCAACATTTGAAAAATATTGGGCCAGTGGTTTCTTCGGAGAAGTTGGTTTTGTAAAGTTTATGCCAGACGACGACGGACGGACGACGGACGGACAGAAAGCGATCAGTAAAGCTCACCTTGAGCTTTGCTCAGGTGAGCTAAAAAAAAATGCCGATAGGATCACTGATTCAATGTTGAGTTGTGACAGCACAAACGCGGGTTTAATCATTATCAACTTATCGTCCAGAAACCAATTGTTTACAATTTACTATGTGAAGTGTCACTGTGCCCTTGACCTTTGACCGAGTGATTCCAAAATAAATAGGGCTCTTTCTTGCACCAATGCCAACCTACCTATTAAGTTTCATGAACGTGGGTGGAACCATCGTCAAATTATCATCTCAAAACCAATTGTTTATGATTTATGTTCAAGGTCACACGTCCAAAATAAAAAGGGGTCTTCCACTCACCTGGGCCAACCTACCTATGAAGTTTCAGGAATGTGGGTCAAACCGTTATCAAGTTATCATCCGGAAACCAATTGTTTATGATTTACTATGTTGAAGGTCACTGTGACCTTGACCTTTCACCTAGCAAGTCCAAAATAAATAGGGTTCTTCCTCTCACTGATGCCAACTTACCTATGAAGCTTCATGAACGTGGGTCGAACCATTATCAAGTTATCATCCGGAAACCAATTGTTCTGATTTACTATGTTCAGGGTCATTGTGACCTTGACCTTTGACCTAGTGAGTCCAAAATACATAGGGTTCTTCCTCTCATGAAGGCCAACCTACATATGAAGGTTCATGAATGTGGGTTGAACCATAGTCAAGTTATCATCCGGAAACCAATTGTTTACAATTTACTATGTTCAAGGTCACTGTGACCTTGACCTTTGACCAAGCAAGTCCAAAATAAATAGAGCTCTTCCTCTCACCAATGCCAACCTACCTATGAAGTTTCATGAATGTGGGTCGAACCATTATCAAGTTATCATCCATATAACTTTACGGCCGCAAGCCCGCCCACCCGCCCAAAAGCCCACCCAACCACCCGCCATTCACCAAACTATAGCCGAGTTTGACTTCGTCACAACTCGACTAAAAAAAAGCCTCCCACCCCCTTTCATCGTAAAAATAAGGAAAAATTGCCTGAGAAACAAGAAATGTTTTTTTATAGACCCTGATTGGACCCAAGGGACTTGATTTTCACAAATTTGTAAAGCATCCCTTGAAAGATGGAATTTGAATCAGTAGTCTGGGAGAAAAGAAGTTTTTAAAATGTTTTTTTCCATTAATCATAGTGTTAAAATCTAAGGACCCCATGACAAACTGCCCTGAATATGACCCCAGGGGCATGACTTAAACAAACATGAAAATCATTCTTACAAAAATGTTAAGTTTCAAACAAGGAAGCTTTTGGAAGGAGAGATTTTATATTGTTTTCCTATTACCCACACTGTTAAAAATCTGAGAGCCCCATGGCACTTCCAATTATGGCTCAAGGAGCATGGCATGAACAAAAACTGTAAACCATCCTTACACAGATGATATATAAGCATGGAAGCAATTGGACAGGTGAATTGTGAGAAGACTTTTAACTGCTTTTCCTATTACCTACAGTGCTAAAATGATACAGTGTTAAATGAGGTACCCCATATGGGGGCCTCATCATATACCCGGTGAACATTTCTTTGACCAGTCTGATTGATTGATTGATTATATTCCCTTTAAGAATGTTCCATACCAAATATCAATTACTTCTGACATTTAAAATTTTGTTCCATTATTAGCCTGTGTGGTTCCCCATGGGGCTACTGACTAATTTGTTTCCATAAATCAAGAACATGTCACCCAGTCATAATGTATGCCAAATTTCATTCACATCAGTATAAGTCATCAAACAAGAAGGACGCCAACGCCCTATAGCTCACCAACATTCCTCTTTGATAGTAACTTTGGCAAACACAAGAACTGTATCAAACAGGCTCATAACATGCAACAAAGCTTACCTAAACACAACCTCTTAAAAATAAAACACAGAAACTGACATAAACACTAAGTTAAACATGAAATTCTGAGCTAAACAGAAAACTAAACACAAATAAAAATGTCAAGAAAAATGTTTAAAATGCAGGGTATGAGGGGTTAATCATGGAACAATGATACTGAGGAACATGTATGATGAATATAAGTTCCATGGGAAGAGAAGGAGCACCGCAGCTGACCTAAACACTAAGTTAAACATGAAATTCCGAGCTGAACAGAAAACTAAACGCAACTAAAATTGTCAAGAAAAATGTTTAAAATGCAGGGTATGAGGGGTTAATCATGGAACAATGATACTGAGGAACATGTATGATGAATATAAGTGCCATGGGAAGAGAAGGAGCACAGCAGCTGACCTAAACACTAAGTTAAACATGGAATTCCGAGCTCAACAGAAAACTAAACGCAAATAAAAATGTCAAGAAAAATGTTTAAAATGCAGGGTATGAGGGGTTAATCATGGAACAATGATACTGAGGAACATGTATGATGAATATAAGTGCCATGGGAAGAGAAAGAGCACAGCAGCTGACCTAAACACTTAGTTCAACATGAAATTCTGAGCTAAACAGAAAACTAAACGCAACTAAAAATGTCAAGAAAAATGTTTAAAATGCAGGGTATGAGCGGTTAATCATGGAACAATGATACTGAGGAACATGTATGATGAATATAAGTGCCATGGGAAGAGAAGGAGCACAGCAGCTGACCTAAACACTCAGTTAAACGTGAAATTCTGAGTTAAACAAAAACTAAACACAACTAAATATGTCAAGAAAAATGTCTAAAATGTTGGGTATGAGGGGTTAATCATGGTAAAATGATAATAATAATCATCATATAGCAGCATTATAAAAGCCATGATATGGAAATAGGCAGAGTAAGTGACCTAAACAGAAGCTTTAACATTATTGGACACGTAAGCTGATGCCGACGCAGACGCCGACCGATCGAGCCATGCCATAAGCTCACACAACTGAAGTTGGTGAGCTAAAAATGTTAAATTTGGACAGGGTCAGAACTCTTGCCCCTACCATTACAAAGGCAAATAGTGTCTCCCAACAGTGACAGCTCATCAAAGCATGGCCAAAAACCCAGGGGTCCCAACAGCTAGGGAGCCCCCATTGGTGATGGGGTCCCACTGACTAAATGAGGCACCACTGTCGGGTTATTCTATTGATATACTGCCTTGAGGGTATCTGTCTGTCAATAAATAATTATGAATTAATTGTGTTCAATTTTCACCCCGACTGTCAATTAACCCTTTACCCAACGTAACGGTTAAAACTGGCCAGCGCTATTCTCAAAAATCGCCAATTAAATTTCATTATTTTTCATTTTTTGTATCAAAAACATAGGTTATGACACCTCACTGGAACAAGCTCGTTCCAAGGAGGGGTCATAACCTATGTTTTTGAGACAAAAAATGAGTTATTCCAGAATTTTTTTTACAAGTGTCGTCTGTTTTTCATGTTAGGTAAAGGGTTAACTGTCAATATACCATTAAAAGTATAGTTAACTGATGTAACACCAGTTATCGAAAGGAAAATATGTGGTTTTCGGTTCAGTAATATCCACCTCTTGTTGGACTCCTAGAGTGAAGGATGTTGCTTCTTTGGACTCCAAGTTTCCAAATTTTCTCCGACCAGGCCAAAGTATAATCAGTCTGGTGCATTAACTGGTTGAGTGCTAGAAGCCCCTATCAGGGCTTTCACAAAAATGAAGGTACCAAAGCAAAAGCATATGTTTCCTTGCACATGTTTCATATTGAGTCAAAAGCAAATAATATTTTGTTTATATACCGAGTCAAAAAAGAAAGTACAATAAACTTTGAGGAGCAATTTTTTTAGTATTATCGACTTTAATCCCAAACAAATTATTGTAAATTTACATTTCGTGTGTAGCTGCATGAATTTGCATAATTTCATGTTCTGACTGTTGCCAGCTTCAAGTCAGGACGTCACAATTCAGACATGGGGTGAAAGGAAAAGTTCACACATGCAGTCAATAGCATGTATGTCCACCATTTGCCTCATGGATGGTAAAACATCGATGGTGCAAGGACCTGATAAGTCTCTGGATGTCACCCTGTGGTACTGCATTCCACTCCTGCCTTAGAACATTACGTAAATCACCTAACGTCTGAAGATCATGAAGTCGTACCCGATGGTCCAATTGATCCCAAAGATGCTCGATTGGCGACAAATCTGGCAAAAGTGGGGGGTGGGGGGCCAGGGAAGAAGTTTGATGCGCTGTTCCTCAAGAAAGTGACAACAGATATGCGCCATGTGACACTGGACATTGTCTTGCTGGAATAAATGCAATCCGACGTTAACGTTGAACAATGGGACAACAACAGCATTAAGAATTTTCATCCCCATATCACTGTCCATTCAGATTACCATCAATGAAGATCAACTACATTCGATGGTGCAAGGAAATTCCTGCCCAAACCATTACACTGCCCCCACCGAAATGGTCGCTTTCCCACATGCAAGAATCAGAAAAACGTTCTCGTCGAAGATACACCCTTGCCCTACCATCAGCGCACCGGAGACAAAATCGTGATTCATCACTAAAAAGAACTGTGCTCCAATGCTGCTGAGTCCAGCGAACACGCTGATGTACCCATTCCATTCTGATGGTACGATGACGTTGGGTAAGGATTGGTCTGTGGTATGGACGCCTACTTCGGATGCCATGTTCAGCGAGTCTGTTGCAGACAGTTTGTGCGCTGATTCTATTGTTAGTTCTACCAGGAATAATTGCTGCTGTCAGCAGATATGACATCACAGTCCATGATCCTCAAGAGGGAAATTATGCATTGAAAACTTAAATGAAAGTGTCAATGACACTGTAGCTCAACTTGACAAACTTGAACTTGGTAAGTTATTAGTGAAATGGTAAAATTGAAGATCATTGGTTCCATTGTTATTTGGTGAAACTTCAACATAACAGCACTGTGTGTGCACAACGTCAGAGCAATCCACGCATTTTTAAATGTAAACTCTAAGGTTGGCTAAAGGAAGAATGCTGATACATAAATGCAGTAAGTTTAAAGGTCATTGTAAATGGCAACTGTTTCACAGAGAAGAATGCTAATCAATAGCTCTTATCTAGAGGTCTCGCCTAATGAGCACACCAAATTCAAAAACAATCCTATGATAAATGTGACCTGTTGGAAGAATGTTGACACACAAATGCAATAAATTCAAAGGTTGTTGCTAACAGGAACAGTTTTTGATGGAAACGAAAAGAAAATTGATAGCTCCTACCCAGGTCACCCTGAATATTTATTTATTGGTATTTAAGGGTGTGGGGGGGGTGGCTCAGTGGTAGACTGTTGGACTTCTGTGCTAGATGTCCCGAGTTCGATCCCCGTCCAGGACAACCCGCATTGTGTCCTTGGGCAAGGCACTTTATCCCGGTTGCCTCCATGGGGCACAATGACGCTGTGTACTAAAGCGTGCTGCACATCAATGGTGCACATGTCTTCAACTGCTGTAACCCTGCTTGAGCAGAGCTTTAACAGAGTTAGAATGTTGAGGAGCTGACAGTTGCTCATCGATGCTCAGTTGTTCTCTATGGGTACTCCGGATTCCTCCACCCGTTAGGCTCTGTGCATAAGTAAATAAATAATATTGGTGTTTAAGGTCACATACTTCTGCACAATGGCTAATCATAATCACAACATGGTGATAAATTCAAAGCCAACAATCATTTATATTCCATGTTGCCTATTTTTGAGGACCCCCCCCCCCCCCCCCAAATAAAAGTAACTGTAGTGACTGGGTCCTATTTTACCAGTGAAACAGAGCTTGTGTACTGCTTCATGTCCCAGGGTTCAGGTTCCCGTGTGTGTGGGGGGGGGGGGGGGGGGGGGGGGGGGGGGAGGGTCACACTTGAATAAGCATAACAAGTTTGAAAACAACCTCTGAGGCATGCCAAAGTTGTTTTGGTTTTTTTTATGGAAAGTCATAAATATGCCATGAAGAGAGTGCAAAAGGGATAAGTTGCTGCACAAATGCACTAAGTTCAAAGGCTGGCACTATCGACAATAATTTTTTATGGAAATGAAAGAAAATCAATTCACTGATGCATATAAACTGCACTAAGTTTATCGAAGGTCATTGCCAACGGCCAATTATTTTTGATGGAAATGGAAGAAAATCGATAGCTAACGAACAGAGGTCACCCCAAACAAGCATATCAAGTTTCAAAGTGATCTGGTCATAAATGTGCTCTGTAGAGTGTGCCAAAGGGAAATATTGATGCCCAACTAAAGAAAGTTCAAAGGTCATTGCCAACGGCAACAATTTTTCATTGAAATGGAAGAAAATCACTAGCTCCCATCTAGAGGTGACCCAAAAGAAGCACATCTAATTTCAAAGTGATCCGATCATAAATGTGCTCTGCAGGGTGTCCAAAGGGAAATATTGACGCATAACTACACTAAGTTCATCAAAGGTTGTTGCCAGTGGCAACATTTTTTGATGGAAATGGAAGAAAATTGATAGCTCCCATCTAGAGGTCACAACAAACAAGCATAACAGGTTTCAAAATGACCTGATGATAAATGTACCCTGTAGGGTGTGCCAAAGTAATATACTGATGCCTGACTAAACCAAGTTCAAAGGCCATTGCCAGCGGCAACATTTTTTGACGGAAATAGAAGAAAATCGATAGCTCCCATCTAGAGGTCACCCCAAATAAGCATACCGGGTTTCAAAGCAATCCATTCATAAAAGTACCTGTAGGGTGTGCCAAAGGGAAATATTGAGGCTTGACTAAACTAAGTTCAAAAGTCGTTGCCAGCGGCACCAATTTTTGATGGAAATGGAAGAAAATCGGTAGCTCCCATCTAGAGGTCACCCCAAACAAGCATACCAAGTTTCAAAGCGATCCAATCATAAATGTGGTGTGCCAAAGGAAATTGTGGATGTATATACATATGCCGTTCGCCGACAGACGAGAAGTGACGGCAATAGCTAAACCTGAATTCGTCAAGTTGAGCTAAAAATATATTCCATGACAGTTTCCAAGGGGCAAAATACACACTGAAAAATAAGTGGAATTATAAATGTCCTTTGTATCAAAATATTATCTGTACCCAAGCCTGGAAATAAGCAGACTGTCATCTGCTGAATGAGGTCCCCAGAGGGGGAATTTGGTGATGCTACCCTGCACAGCAGAGTAGCATCACTAAATTTATCCTATGTGAACCTCAATCTGAATCAAGGTCTCAAGACTCAACAGAAAGTGATATCCAGAGGTTAAACTGACCTGCTGTTTGGGATAGCATCAGCAAATTCACCCTCTGTTGATTTTCCATTTGAAGGGATAAATGCTTGTTAATTATATTCATTGATTATGGTATCACCTTGATGTTGCAGCAGAAGGGAGAATTTGGGTCATTTTAAAAACCATTCCTCAGTTAGAAACACATAAATGAGAACATTATAAGAATTGGCCTACTCTATGGGATAGCATCGGCATATTCACCCTCTGTTGATTTTCCATTTGAAGGGATTCATTTATTGTAGTTTAAGGTCACATACTTCTGCACAATGGCTAATCGTGACCCTGACAGTTTGACGGATGGAGGAAGCTGGGGTACCCAGAGAGGACCACCGAGCAGCGACGAGCAACTGTCAGCTCCTCAACATTCTAACTCTGTTCAAGCCCCATGTAGGCAACTGAGATAAAGTGCCTAGCCCAAGGACACAACACCGGTTGTCCCAGATGAAGATCGAACTCAGGACCTCTGACACAGAAGTCCAATAGTCTACCATTGAGCCACCGTGCTCCCTACTTGAAGGGATAATTACTTGTTAATTATATTCATGGATTGTGGTATCACTTTGATGTTGTAGCAGGAGGGAGAATTTGGATCATTTTAAAAACCACTCCTCAGTTAGAGATGCATAAATGAGAACATTATAAGAAAGTAAATTTTTCTTACCTATCACATAAATAAAAATATATCATAATTAATCCCAGCTTAGCTAAATTAACTAATATAATATAACAAGCATCATTATTCTCTTTGTGTGTACCATTTCCATTCCGCTGACCATTTTCTGTAGAAAGAGAAAATCAGATGATTTGTACATTTTCTGTATTGTTTTGACATTCAGTATTTTAATTTATTTATTTATTTATTTATTGGGGTTTAATGACACTTTTGACAGCCAGGGTCACCTTGTGTCGGACAGTTTTAGAGGTACAGGAAGTAGGAGAGAACCATCGAGCAATGGCGAACAAGTGACAGACTCCCCAACATACTAATTCTGCACAGATAGGGTTAGGAATGGTTGAAAACAAGTTCACCATTGATGTGCTATACGCCTTAGTACACAGAACCTCTGTGCCTGCAGGTGGGTAATCAGTATTAAGGGCCTTGCCCACAGACACAATGCAGTTACCCCCAGTGGGGCCAAACCATGAACCTTTCAGTTTGAAGTCCAATGGCATAACCAATGAGTCACCACACTTCCGGTATTTTAATTTATTATGAAATAATAATTAATAACACACACCTTTCAGTGTTTCGTGTGGTCACTTTTAACCCTTTGTACACATAAGACCGTTTTTTGGTCCACTATATAATTTTGTCCTATTTTAGTCTTCTTTTAAGAGGTCTATACACGGGGCATTGATGATAAAATAATAACTGCAGTCTGCAGCCAGACAGCTGCAGACTGCAGGTATTATTTTATCCTCCCTGTATATTGATATTGGACTAACCCATCTCACTGTAAGTGTACACAAAGGCGATATAATTTCAGGAAACGAAGGTTCAAAGGGTTAAAGTAAAACTTTGTGACTGGCTATCATTTTAACATGATACACATACAGGTCATGCACTTGTAAACAGGACTATAAACTGACAAGGAAAGATTTTATTTCTAACTTGAACACTGAAAATCAACAATGAGGGCAAATCAGGTTTTAAATGGAGTTACCAGAAAGTTGTCATAAATTCTTAATATTAACTGGAAGAGTTCTAGATTAATTTTGTAGTCTGACCTTCTTCATTGGGGATTTGTTTGGCAACAATTTATTGGAGAGTGTCAATAGGCACTCACCAATAGTTACACGACAAATCTATATAAACAAAATATTTTTTGAATGAATACTTATTTTTTTCCCAGCAAAATAAAATAACAGATTAACAGTGTAAATAGATTTAGACAGAGCAAATTCTATTTTTCTGTGGGGAGACAACATAGTCATAAGGACTGCCTTCCTGCTTCCCCCATTCTAAGATTAAAAGTAATTTTCACTACAGATTCAGTCTTCAATTTATTATTATTTATTTATTTAATGGAAGGTCAGATACTTATGCACAATGGCTAATCGTGACCGAGACAGTTTTACGGGTGGAGGAAACCGGAGTACCCAGAGAGAACCACCGAGCAACGAGTAACTGTCAGCTCCTCAACATTTTAACTCTGTTCAAGCAGGGTTACAGCGGCTGAAGACATGTGCACCATCGATGTGCAGTATGCTTTAGTACACAGCGTCATCGTGCCCCCATGTAGGCAACTGGGATAAAGTGCCTTGCCTAAGGACACAACGTGGAAGGTCCCAGACGGGGATCGAACTTGGGACCTCTAGCATAGAAGTCCAACAGTTTACTACTGAGCCATCGCGCTCCCAGTCTTCAATTTAATATACTAAAACAAACTCAACATCTGGATGTATAGAGTCCATAGCTGTTATTGTGTTCCATAATGGTTATAGTTTTCCATAGTGGTTATTGGGGTGCTGGAGATCAAAAAGAAACCATCTCTGTGTACCTGCTAAAAATATCTTGAAATGAGTTATTTTTATAACAATTTACAGTTATACCTTGAAAAGCCTGTTTTTATGTTTGTCAAGTTTTAATAGAAAATAATTTCAGACACACTTTAAGTAAAAATATGCTTACCGGGGTTTTAGTTTGCTTAATCCTCTGTGATTTTGTCACACTTGAGCAAATAAAGGACATAAACTAAGTTTGTTTTTTTAACAATAAACTTGTCATTTTCAAAGGGATCCTGATAAAAATTTCTCAGCCTTGAAGAGTTATAGAAATGAATAACAATGTAATTAAAAGCAAATATAGTTTTCAGACATTCTACAGTGAAAGATGATTGTCTTACATGTGTATGATATCAGATACTGAGGTTTCAGGGGGACAATTATCCTGACAACTTTACTGTTAGGCAGGTGTCCTGTTTACATTTTTGAACTACTGATTTCTGTACACATTGCATTGGTCATAATTGATTTTTAATACTCTGAAATTGCAAAAATTGATTTTCTGGTCTCTCAAAATGGGTGAAAAGTTAAAAAATTTATAGTAATTTATATATTTTTTATACTTACCAATGACCCAGACATAGCTGGTGCTAACTCTTAAAATATAGGGCCAAACACAAATTTTGCCCCCCAATCCCCAAAATTTGCATCTAAAACCAAAGAAAACATGTCCTGAATGGCCCTCCACACTTCACCTCTACTGCGCATGCGCAGTGTCAAGGACGTTTCGAAATTGGCGCCATTAATCATTCTTATAACCAGTGCCTGGTAAGCGCTATGTACTCAGCGGGGAGGTATGAGTTCCCAGCTCCTGGGAGGGCCATCCCCATCTGGGTCATTGGTAAGTATAAAAAATATATAAATTACTATAAATTTTTTAACATTTTTATACTGTACCAATGACCCAGACATAGCTGAATAGTAAAAAGGCTGGAGGGCCAAGGACATAGAGCAAGTTGGAATACGCTCAATTATATAAAATAGAGTCATCCCCTCTAGGGAAAAAGAAGTATTAGGCCTTACATGTATCTTTCTTATTTATAATAAATTAGAAAGATACAACACCTTCCAAAATTGAGCATCATACATCCATGTACTCTATTAATATCTAGTATAATCCTTATACTAATAATTTTTAAAGTAAGCCAATAAATAAAGTAAGTCTAGAGAATAGAGACTCTTTATACTCCTAAAAAGTGTCTGAGGATTGTATAATAACGTCCATTGACACGTGCTATATTCAAAAGCTATACTTTAAAAACTAAGACCTTAATAAATATTTAAAACATAAATTCTCACTAAACAAACCATCCCAATAACAGCTCAGAATTACTAACTCCGGAGGAGGTATCCCCTTGTTTTCATAGTAAAACAGGTGACCCAAGGGAACACCCCCCCCCCCCCCCCCCTTTTTTCTTGCCCTGGGTCAAAGAGGGCAGCAGAACGGAGTCACTGCCGAAACAGACAGCCTACCTAGCTATAGTAGCAACTGTTAAGTGAATGACATTCTGAGCAGTAGATAACAGACCTAACAATAGAGGCCTCCAGAAATGGACTCGATATTTCTGAGATAAAAATTCATGAATGTGGATGGCTGAGCGCAATGAGCAGCCTTCAAAAATCTATAATAACGACACTATTAATGTAAGCCCAAGAAGTAGAAGAACTCTTACTTCATGAGCCGAAATCTCAAGCACAACTGCTAAGTCAATGATATACCATAAGCAGTATCGATAGTTAATTGAATCCATTAGCAATAGAATGGAGCGTAACGTCCTTCTATTAGGCATCAAAGACAGAAGAAGCTTATGCCCGTAGTAATAAACAGATATCTGTTTATAAATACGTAAACTCTAACCGGACAGAGTAAAGGCCTATGCCCGTACGAAGACGGAAGGACCTTAATAACAATAGGTTCCGGATATTTATTAGGAGCCTGACTCTTATGCAAAAATCCAACCTAAATAGTAAAGGAAGTAGTGATTCCGAAACTACGAAAGTGAGAATCATCCACCGATAGTGCATGAAGCTCACTGACTCTTCAGTAAAAGAGAAGCCAACAGAATTACTGTCTAAAAGGTCAGAATTTGAAAACTACTGTTTCCAGAGGCTCAAATGATTACTTAGCTAAATAAGAACCGAAGTTAAATTCCGTATAGAAATTTAATCTAATGATTCTAAGTCTATTTATCGAAAAGTTACTAACTGACTTAGATAAAGAGACATAAGACTCAATTGTAAACTACCATAGAGTGCATAGGTATGAGATAACATAAACCTATAACCTTAATAGTAACAGGCTGCAGTAGATCTTGTCAAACAAGTGTACTAGAAAGTTGCAACGACTAGTATGGAGGGATCAACAATATCAACATAGTGATCCCTACACCAACGACGGAAGAGCCTCCACTTTAGCCGCATAGTATAGCGAAGAAGAGGTTCTCCTACAGTAAGAAATCGCGTCCAAAGCTCGTCCAGTACAATGCTTACAAAGCAATAAGGACCACACAACGGGATTCGCAAAGGTTGAGACCTTGCGGGTTGTGATGAAGATGACACGATTTACCCAGCGAAAAAGATCCTCTCATGGAGGAAGTTTTCGCGTTAAGTCCCACAGTAGACATCAGAGTAAATTTACCCACGGTCTCTGTGAAGACAGAGATGCTATCAACAGAAATGTATTGTGGTTGTTTATCTTAGCAAGACTTGCTGAAACAACAGCGCAGGAGGATATGCATATCCTATCATTCCGTCCTATTAGATCAATAGAGCGTTAACAACATAAGCTCAGAGATCCGGACATGTAAACACATACGTCTGCAAGTGATTAGCAAGTTGTGTCGTAAATAAATTATCATTGGGCGCTCCCATTGATAGCAAATCTGATTGAATACTTATTTGTTGAGAGTCCATTCTGATGGCAACAAGCGACCCATAAGTGAAGGGAGTCCGGTAAAACAATCAGACGACCCGGAATATGACGGACCGAAGCAGAACTTGGTGTACTATAACAAACAGAAGGATTCTTTCCATTAAATTGAATAACGGAAACGAATGAGTGCCTCCCTGTCGTATTATCGGACAGGATTTGGACATGCGTTTCTGAATAATGTTCATCCAATGACATAAAGCAAGCCTAAAAAACATTATTCTGTGGAAGATAAGTGCTTGCCTAGAGACTGCGGAACCCAAAGACCCTGGCACTTCGAATCCGTTGGGATCAATATTGTATCCCAACCTGTTTGACTGGCAACCGTCATAATTATAAAACTCGGATCCGGCAACTGCAGTGGCACTCTCTGAGTCAACCACTGAATGTTTGCCCCAGTCTGAATCTCTTGCTACACTAGATAGACAAGAGAACGTGTAAATCGAGCAATTCATGGATTGTTGAAAAGTTGCCGTTGAAGAGAAGCTTCTCCGAGAACGAAGCGACTCTGAGAGAGTTCTTCACCTTACTATCCACGCGCGTGGATGTAGCTAGGGCTGCGTCATGTCTAACCAACTCCAAGTAGCCACTGAAGAGCGGAGTTATACGTGAACAAACTACTGCCCTCAAAAGAAATCACATTGAGGATCATATCCCGGAATTCTTTCTCTTGAAGACGTAATGATAAAGCCTCAGTAAGGTGGATTACGTATGATAAAGCGTCTAAGTTAAGTCTATTAGACATCAATTGTCGTTTCCAACATTGTGGTTGGAAAAGACATAGACGGCGAAAAAGATTATTACCAGTCTTAACCACGCCGTCAAGACGCATATGAACTCTCGGTATGCCCTGTTCTGCCAAAATAAATTATTCCTATAAATGATAAAAGGCAGAATTGAGCATTGCGGACAATAAACTAAACTATCATGCTTGGTAGCAGGCTTGTATATATATAGCGTCGATAAATAATACACATGTTCTAATGACATTATTGGACTGTGTAGGTAAGTCAGGCACAATGTCCCTGAACCGATCCAAAATTCCATGTCCAATGACGCTATAAGTCTCTTATCCAACATCGCAGAAATGTAGTCCGAAGGAACAACCACTGGAAGATAATGCCGGAAGAAATGTATGGCAGCTTCTGTTGTTCCGAAAGGGAAAACTCGAAATCGTCCGAATCCCTTTCGCCATCCTGTCGGACCCTATAAAGCGTTCGGTCGTCCGAACCTGATGCAACCGCGGACCGCACCGACCCAGCGCCGTCGGATAATTCCTGATCCGACCGAGAAACTGTCGATTGCTGGGATGCTGCGAAAAACTGTGCTAACTTGGATAGCACGTCCGTCACTGAGGCCTGTGGAGAAGCGGTCTTACGATGCATTGCCGCTGGAAGCTCCGTGATCATTACCCTGTGCATACTACTATTATGCGAGCAAACGGAGTGTGTAGGCCTCGTGTCCCTTGGCTACCGGATGGCGTGACCTGTTCGCCGTGGAATCACTGAATGACGAAACTGGTCGGATACTGTAGGTCACGTAGCCAATGTGCAGCCGTGTGTACTGCTGTGAGGATGAGGAAGCATTATCGACAGTCTCTCGGAGCGTCCCGAGCGGCGGACATATGCTCCGAATGTAAAATATCTGAACCACAACATGCGGTCCCCTATGTTGTTGGACGAGAGAGGGACCTCTCTCGCTCACAGCCCGGACGGACATGGACGAGCCAGGAACCGGACTAACAGGCTTCCTCCGATCTGTCCTCAATCCACCGTCACTGGGTGAGTACTAAAGTTATTATAGTGCTCGCATCACCCAAATCTCCTTCCTAGACCGCAACGGACGAACCCGGCAGCCGAACCATTCGATGAATGTACGCTACACCGGGTGAGCTAGCGAATGTCACTCCGTCGATCCTACAAGGGACCTCTTAGGCGATAGACATATTCCATGAGCACTTATTGCCGCTAGCTCTTCATTAACTATGACGACAGAGGCACACTTTTGAAAGACATCACCGTAACTTTGCGAACAAGAACCCAGAAATGCTTGGTAATAGCAAGCATATAATAATAAATATATAGCGTCATTCAATAATTCAAAAGTTTGTGTGACATTATTGGACTATGTCGGAACTGAGGGACGATGTCCCTGAACCAAACCAAAAATTTCTAAGTCCACCGACGCTATCAGTTTCTTATCCGGCATCGCAGCATTCTGGTCCGACGAAAGAACCTGTAGAAGATCAAGTCAGATGACATACACAACAGCATATGTTGTTCCGAAAGGGAAAGCTCGAAATCCTCCGAATCCCTTTCGGTATCCCGTCGGACCGGATGAAATTTTCGGACGTCCGTACTCGCTTCCGCGGAGCGTCCCAACCCAGCATCGTCGGATAATACATTATGCGACAGATTCAGTTGTTGCTGGGATGCTGCGATAAGCTGTGCTATTTGGGATAGCACGTCCGTACCCGTACCCGAGGCCTGTGCAGTAGCGGTCTTACGATGCAGGCCTCGTGTCCCTGGCTACCGGATGGTGTGACCTGGTCGCCGATGATTCTCTGACTGGCGAAGCTGACTGGATATCCGAGGTCACGTAGCCAAGAGCGGTCGTGTGTGCTACCATGAGAATGAGGAAGCCTTATTGACAGTCTCTCCGGACTGACTATATGTCGGAGCGTCCCGAGCGGCAGACGTATGCTCCGAATGCGAAACATTTTGTACCACAACATCTGGGGCCAGATGTTGTTGTACGAGAGAGGGGCCTCTCTCGCTCGCCGTCCGGATGGACCTGAACGAGCTAGGAACCAGACTAAAAGGCTTCCTCCGTTCTCCCTCTAATCCGCCGTCACTGGGTGTGCATTTGGTTGATTTATAGTGCTCGCATCACCCCAAAACTCTTTCTAGACCGCAACAGACGAACCCGGCTGCCGAACCATTCGATGAATGGACGCTACACCGGACGAGCTAGCGGACGTCAAAGGCCGTCGAACCTACTAGGGTCCTCTTAGGCAATTGGTGTATTTACATGAGCACTTTTCCGCTAGCCCTTCATTAATTGTGACGACGGAGGCACACTGTTGGAAGACATCACAGATACATCACCCTAATCTTGATCGTCTGAAATAGAAATTGATAAAGTAGAGTGACCCTGCGGGGAAAGGACCGGAGTTAGTGCGAGTACACTGACTACATATAGAATAATTATAAAAGTCAGAGGAAGATTTCCTCTTATTACAATTGATCAAAATCCTTTCAATGTGAAAAGAAAACAAAGTCCTAGTACTCGCACCAATCCCTGACAATCAAAATACATAATAATATGATCCATTAACATAGAAAAAATTATTGAAATCAAAATATTTTGAAAAAATATTTTTTCAGAACAGCCCAAGTTTCTGAAAAGTAACGTTGAGCCCCAATGGATCCCAAGCCTAAGTGTGGACAAAAATTTTTAAAATATTTTAAACAATTTATGCAACACTTACGAACAATAATAATGTATCTAGTTATGATTAAATTAACATCAAGATATTATTTTCAAGAAATCCCCCCTCACACAGAGGGCTGTTGTAAATGTAAACAATAAGTGTAAAAACACTAAAATAAGACTCCAGGCACCCAGGCCCGAAATCAGTTACCAATAATACACTATCTGATGCAAAACAGAGACTTCCAGGGAAGAAACTGCAGAACATCAGACGGTAGATGCAGAACACAACGCCTAACCACCCATAGGTGAAGACGTAAACATGGGGAAAAGAACAGAATTCATTCTGTTATTCAGCTAAAACTCCCAAGAAATTTTAGTAATAATAATTACAGAAAATATGCCAAAAGCATGGGAGAATAGCAAGAGGGGACTTAAAGGAAAGGGAGAGAGGAAAACACTGAACAAACAGTGTAACTTGATAACAAGAATGACAACAAAATGGCTGCTGCCTTGAAAATAGGTAACTTAACATAATTTCATTAAAAAATTTTAAGTTACAGCCCTGATAATTTTCTGTCACACATTTTTCCTCTCCTCCTTCTATATCCTCCTTAGAATCACCATTTCACTAATATTTATGTGTCTGGCATCATTTAAACTGAGATTTACAAGCACAAAGATCAGTCAGATGTTAACTGATGAAGGGCCAAACTAAGAATGATTAATGGCGCCAATTTCGGAACGTCCTTGACACTGAGCATGCGCAGTAGAGGTGAAGTGTGGAGGGCTATTGAGGACATGTTTTCTTTGGTTTTAGATGCAAATTTTGGGGATTGGGGGGCAAAATTTGTGTTTGGCCCTATATTTTAAGAGTTAGCACCAGCTATGTCTTGGTCATTGGTACAGTATAAAAATACTGAGTTTTTGTCACAGTTTCGTGGTCTCTCAAGACAGATGGTCTCTCATGATGGGTGGTCCCTCATGACAGGTGGTCTTTCATGACAGGTCCATTATAGAGTGAAACCAATTGGTGCATGGCCACAGTGGTCTCACAAGAGAGGTGGTCTCTCATGACAGTAGTCTCTCAAGACGGGTTTTACTGTATATATTTTTTTTAATTCAACAAAACCATATCATGTGACCCCCTCATTGGAATGCGCTTATCAAGCTCTTTTCAATGATATGGTTTTGTTGAAATTATTTGAAAAATTTAAAAAAAAAACAATAATTAAATAAATTGTTTGCATTGGGAAGAGTTAATTGAATGCAAACTTTGCCAGTGAAAAATCTGCTATTAACTAGAATATTACTTTCATCAGAATTTGGTTAATTACCCTGTGCTCAGGTAAACTTTACTTACATAACTGATTATGTCTTGTTTGTCTGAGCTCTTAGAGCTTTTTCAAACAATGCACCACAGATCTTGTTATCAATGAAGCATGGTTATAACTTATTACTTTATAGGTCAAAAGTGTACCAGGGTTTTTCAGTATATTTGACTAGTTCTGTGGCAAGTTATTACATAGGCTTTGTGGACAAGAGCTGGAAAAGCTCAGAGTGTTTTACTATTAATGTAGTCAATTCAATGCAAGAAATAATATTTTGGCACAATTCACAGGAGATTCACATCAAATTAAGAATTCTTTTGACAAGCAACAGAATTCTTAACTTGGGTTGTTCCTACAATGGATATATCTTTCTCAATTAAGAAGTATGATGTTCAAGGTACTAGGAATAAATTTTTAAAAAATATGAACCTCTTTAAAACCAATAAAGTGATGCCTCTCCCACCACTCAATCATCCACTAAGTCAACCACCAGACAAACAAAAACCTTTGTTCTTCACACTCACCTGTCCTTGCTTTAATACCATTCCTTCTGGCTTTCCTCTTCCTATAAATAGCTAGTGCAACTGCCGACACCATACTGGAAGTACATGATTATTTTTAAGCTATAACTGTACACATTAAAAAGTCCCATCACGTAAAGCCAACATCTTTGTTAATTAAATTGAGATGAACTATTTGCAACTCAAGCTGGTAAAATTAGAGCAATATCTGAATTTGTTTGATTGTTATCAAAAGTTCAAAAATTTATAGTAATTTATATATGTTTTATACTTACCAATGACCCAGACATAGCTGGTGCTAACTCTTAAAAATATAGGGCCAAACACAAATTTTGCCCCCCAATCCCCAAAATTTGCATCTAAAACCAAAGAAAACATGTCCTGAATGGCCCTCCATACTTCACCTCCACTGCGCATGCGCAGTGTCAAGGACGTCCCGAAATTGGCGCCATTAATCATTCTTATAACCAGTGCCTGGTAAGCGCTATGTACTCAGCGGGGAGGTATGAGTTCCCAACTCCTGGGAGGGCCATCCCCATCTGGGTCATTGGTAAGTATAAAAAATATATAAATTACTATAAATTTTTTCAACATTTTTATACTGTATCAATGACCCAGACATAGCTGAATAGTAACAAGGCTGGAGGGCCTAGGACATAGAGGAAATTCCAATAAGCTCAATTATATAAAATAGAGTCATCCCCTCGAGGGGAAAAGGAGTATTAGGCCTTACATGTATCTTTCTTATTTATGATAAATTAGAAAGACACAACACCTTCCATAATTGAGCATCATAACATCCATGTACTCTATTAATATCCAGTATAATCCTTATACTAATAATTTTTAAAGTAAGCCAATAAATAAAGTTAGTCAAGAGAATAGAGACTCTTTATACTACTAAAAAGTGTCTGAGGATTGTATAATAACGTCCATTGACACGTGATATATTCAAAAGCTATACTTTAAAAACTATGACCTGAATGAATTTTTAAAACATAAACTTATAACTTAAAAACCATCCTAGTAACAGCTCAGAATTACTAACTCCGGAGGGGGTATACCCTTGTTTTCATAATAAAACAGGTGACCCAAGGGAAAACCCTCCCCCCCCCCCCCTTCTCCTTGCCCTGGGTCAAATAGCCCAGAGCGAAGAGGGCAGCAGGACGAAGTCACTGCCTGAACAGAAAGCCTGCCTAGCTATAGTAGCAACTGTAAAGTGAATGACATTCTGAGCAGTAGATAACAGACCTAACAATGGAGGCCTCCAGAAATGGACTCAATATTTCTGAGATAAAAATTCATGAATGTGGATGGCTGAGCCCAATGTGCAGCCTTCATAAAATCTATAATAGCGACACTATTAATGTAAGCCCAAGATGTAGAAAGAGCTCTTACTTCATGAGCCGAAATCTCAAGCACAAACTGCTGAGTTAATGATATACCATAAGCAGTACCGATAGTTAATTGAATCCATTAGCAATAGAATGGAGCGTAATGTCCTTCTATTAGGCATCAAAGACAGAAGAAGCTTATGTCCTTACTAATAAACTGATATATGATTATAAATACGTAAACTCTAACCGGACAGAGTAAAGGCCTATGCCCGTACGAAGACGGAAGGACCTTAATAACAATAGGTTCCGGATATTTATTAGGAGCCTCATTCTTAACCAAAAATCCAACATTAGTAGTAAAGGAAATAGTGTTTCCGATACTACGAAAGTGAGAATCGTCCACCGATAGTGCATGAAGCTCACTGACTCTTCAGTAGAAGAGAAGACTAAGAGAATTACTGTCTTAAAAGGTCAGAATTTGAAAACTACTGTTTCCAAAGGCTCAAATGATTACTTAGTTAAATAAGAACCGAAGCTAAATTCCGTATAGGAATTTAATCTAAGGATTCTAGGTCTATTTATTGAAAAGTTTCTAACTGACTTAGATAAAGAGACATAAGACTCAATTGTAAACTATCATAGAGTGCATAGGTATGAGATAACATAGACCTATAACGTTAATAATAACAGGCTGCAGTTGATCTTGTCAAACAAGTATACTAGAAAGTTGCAATGTCTAGAATGGAGGGATCCAAAATATCAACATAATGATCCCTACACTAACGATGGAAGAGCCTTCACTTTAGCTGCATAGTATAGCGAAGAAGAGGTTCTCCTACAGTAAGAAATCGCGTCCATAGCTGGCCCTGTACAATGCTTGCCATGCAAGAAGGACCACACAACGGAATACGTGAAGGTTGAGACCTTGCGGGTTGTGATGAAGTTGACACGATTTCCCCAGCGAAAGACGATCCTCTCATGGAGGAAGTTTTCGCGGTAAGTCCCACAGTAGACACCTGAGTAAATTTATCCACGGTCTCTGTGAAGACAGAGATGCTATCAACAGAATTGAATTGTGGATGTTTATCTTAGCAATACTTGCTGAATCAACAGCGCTGGAGGATACGCGTATCCTATTATTCCGTCCTATTAGATCAATAGAGCGTTAACAACATAAGCTCAGGGATCCGGACATGGAAACGCATACGTCTGCAATTGAATAGTGAGTTGTGTCGCAAATAAATTATCATTGGGCACTCCCATTGATAGCAAATCTGATTGAATACTTGTTTGTTGAGAGTCCATTCTGACGGCAACAAGCGACCCTTAGGTGAAAGGGAGTCTGCTAATACAATCAGACGACCCGGAATATGACAGACCGAAGCAGAACTTGGTGTACTATAACAAACAGAAGGATTCTTTCCGTTAAATTGAATAACGGAATCGAATGAGTGCCTCCCTGGTTCCGGAGATACGCAACTACTGTCGTATTAACGGACAGGATTTGGACATGCGTTTCTGAATAATGTTCATCCAATGAAATAGTGCAAGCCTAAATAACATCATTTCCTGGAAGTTAAGTGCTTGCCTAGAAACTGCGGAACCCAAAGACCCTGGCACTTCGAATCCGTTGGGATCAATATTGTACCCCAACCTGTTTGACTGGCATCCGTCATAATCATAAAACTCGGATCCGGCAACTGCAGTGGTACTCTCTGAGTCAACCACCGAATGTTTGCCCAGTCTGAATCTCTTGCTACACTTGATAGACAAGAGACCGTGTATATCAAGCAATTCATAGATTGCTGAAAAGTTGCCGTCGAAGAGAAGCTTCTCCGAGACCGAAGCGACTCTGAGAGAGTTCTTCACCTTACTATCCACACGCGTGGATGTAGCCAGGGCTGCATCACGTCTAACCAACTCCAGGTTGCCACTGAAGGGCGGAGTTATACGTGGAAAAACTACTGCCCTTGAAAGAAATCACATTGAGGATGATATCCTGGAATTCTTTCTCTTGAAGACGTAATGATAACGCCTCAGTAAGGAAACGGACTAAAAGGCTTCCTCCTGCCCTTGAAAGAAATCACATTGAGGATGATATCCTGGAATTCTTTCTCTTGAAGACGTAATGATAATGCCTCAGTAAGGTGGTCTACGTATGATAAAGCGTCTAAGTTAAGTCTATTAGACCTCATTATCGTTTCCAACATCGTGGTTGGAATTGACATAGACGGCGAAAAAGATAACTCCCAGTCTTCAGCACCGCCGTCTAGACGCATATGAACTCTCGGTATGCCCTGTTCTGCCAATATAAATTATTTCCTAGAATTGAAAAAAGGCAGAATAGAGCCTTGCGGACAAGAAACTAGACTATCATGCTTGGTAGCAAGCTTATATATAGCGTCGATAAATAATTCGAATGTTCTAAAGACATTATTGGACTGTGTCGGTAAGTCAGGGACAATGTCCCTGAACCGATCCAAAACTCCGTGTCCAATGACACTATTAGTCTCTTATCCAGCATCGCAGCAATGTAGTCCGACGGAACAACCTCTGGAAAATAATGCCGAAAGAAATGTATGGCAGCTTCTGTTGTTCCAAAAGAGAAAGCTCGAAATCGTCCGAATCCCTTTCGCCATCCTGTCGGACCCTATAAAGTGTTCGGTCGTCCGAACCTGATGCAACAGCGGAGTGCACCGACCCAGCGCCGTTGGATCATTCCTGATCCGACCGAGAATTTGTCATTTGCTGGGATGCTGCGATAAACTGTGCTATTTTGGATAGCACGTCCGTCACTGAGGCCTGTGGAGAAGCGGTCTTACAATGCATTGCCGCTGGAAGCTCCGTGTTCGTTACCCCGTGCATACTTCTATTATGCGAGCGAACGGAGTGTATAGGCCTTGTGTCCCTTGGCTACCGGATGGCGTGACCTGTTCGCCGTGGAATCACTGAATGACGAAGCTGGCCGGATACTCGAGGTCACGTAGCCAATGTGCGGTCGTGTGCGCTGCTGTGAGGATGAGGAAGCATTATCGACAGTCTCTCAAACTGACAATATAACAGAGCGTCCCAAGTGACGGACATATGCTCCGAATGCGAAATATCTGTACCACAACATCCGGTCCCATATGTTGTTGTACAAGAGAGGGACCTCTCTCGCTCGCAGCCCAGACGGACCTGGACGAGCTAGGAACCGGACTAACAGGCTTTCTCCGATCTGTCCTCTAATCCGTCGTCACTGGGTGTGTACTAAAGTCTATTATAGTGCTCGCATCACCCAAATCTCCTTCCTAGACCACAACGGACGAACCCGACTGCCGAACCATACGATGAATGGACGCTACACCGGGTGAGCTAGCGAATGTCAACTCCGTCGATCCTACTAGGGACCTCTTAGGCGATTGACGTATTCCATGAGCACTTATTGCCGCTAGCTCTTCATTAACTATGATGACAGAGGCACACTTTGAAAGACATCTCAGTAACTTTGCGAACAAGAAACCAGACATGCTTGTTAATAGCAAGCATATAATAATATATATAGCATCGTTCAATAATTCGAAAGTTTGTGTGACATTATTGGACTGTGTCGGAACTGAGGGACGATGTCCCTGAACCGAACCAAAAGTTTCTGTGTCCACCGACGCTATCAGTTTCTTATCCGGCATCGCAGAAAGAACCTCTAGAAGATAAAGTCAGATGACATACACAGCAGCTCATGTTGTTCCGAAAGGGAAAGCTCGAAATCCTCCGAATCCCTTTCGGCATCCCGTGGGACCGGATGAAATTTTCGGACGTCCGTACCTGCTTCCGCGGAGCGTCCCGACCCAGCGTTGTCGGATAATACATAATGCGACAGAGATTCTGTCGTTGCTGGAATGCTGCGATAAGCTGTGCTATTTGGGATAGCACGTCCGTCACCGAGGCCTGTGCAGTAGCGGTCTTACGATGGTTGCCGCTGGAAGCTCCGTGTACGTTGACTCCCGCATACTTTCTTATGCGAACGTCCGGAGTCTGCAGGCCTCGTGTCCATGGCTACCGGATGGTGTGACCTGGCCGCTGATGATTCTCTGATTGGCGAAGCTGATTGGATATCCGAGGTCACCTAGCCAAGAGCGGTCGTGTGCACTACCATGAGGATGAGGAAGCCTTATTGACAGTCTCTCCGGACTGACTATATATCGGAGCGTCCCGAGCGGCGGACGTAAGCTCTGAATGCGAAACATTTTGTACCACAACATCTGGGGCCAGATGTTGTTGTACGAGAGAGGGGCCTCTCTCGCTCGCAGTCCGGATGGACCTGGACGAGCTAGGAACCGGACTAAAAGGCTTCCTCCGTTCTCTCCTCTAATCCGCCTTCACTGGGTGTGCATTTGGTTGATTTATAGTGCTCGCATCACCCAAAACTCCTTCTAGACTGCAACGGACGAACCCGGCTGCCGAACCATTCAATGAATGGACGCTACACCGGGCGAGCTAGCGGACGTCAAAGGCCGTCGAACCTACTAGGGTCCTCTTAGGCAATTGACGTATTTACATGAGCACTTTTCCGCTAGCTCTTCATTAATTGTGACGACGGAGGCACACTTTTGGAAGACATCACGGATACATCACCCTGTTCTTGATCGTCTGAAATAGAGATTGATAAACTAGAGTGACCCTGCGGGGAAAGGACCGGCATGGCCAATTCCCCACTAACATACCATGACACACGCTTCCCATTTTGTCATCGAAATTAACAAATACAGAACAGGAGTTAGTACGAGTACACTGACTACATATACAATGATTATGAAAGTCAGAGGAAGACTTCCTCTTATTACAATTGAACAATATCCTTTCATAGTGAAAAGAAAACAAAGTCCTAGTACTCGCACCAACCCCTGACAATCAAAATACATAATAAAATGATCCATTAACATAGAAAAAATAATTGAAATCAAAAAATTTTGAAAAAGTTAAAAAATTTATAGTAATTTATATATTTTTTATACTTACCAATGACCCAGACATAGCTGGTGCTAACTCTTAAAATATAGGGCCAAACACAAATTTTGCCCCCCAATCCCCAAAATTTGCATCTAAAACTAAAGAAAACATGTCCTGAAAGGCCCTCCACACTTCGCCCCTACTGCGCATGCGCAGTGTCAAGGACGTTCCGAAATTGGCGCAATTAATCATTCTAATAACCAGTGCCTGGTAAGCGCTATGTACTCAGCGGGGAGGCAAGAGTTCCCAACTCCTGGGAGGGCCATCCCCGTCTGGGTCATTGGTAAGTATAGAAAATATATAAATTACTATAAATTTTTTAACATTTTTATACTGTACCAATGACCCAGACATAGCTGAATAGTAAAAAGGCTGGAGGGCCAAGGACATAGAGCAAAATGGAATACGCTCAATAAAAATAAAATAGAGTCATCCCCTGTAGGGAAAAGAAGTAATAGGCCTTACATGTATCTTTCTTATTTATGATAAATTAGAAAGATACAACACCTTCCAAAAATTGAGCTTCATACATCCATGTACTCTATTAATATCCAATAATCCTTATACTAATAATTTTTAAAGTAAGCCAATAATAAAGTAAGTCTAGAGAATAGAGACTCTTATACTTCTAAAAGTGAGTGAGAATTGCATAATCATGTCCGTTGACATATGCAATATTCAAAGGCTATACTTTAAAAACTAAGACTTGAATGAATTTTATAAACTTAAACTTCTCACTAAACAACCATCCCAATAACAGCTCAGAATTACTAACTCCGGAGGAGGTATCCCCTTGTTTTCATAGTAAAAACAGGTGACCCAAGGGAACACCCTCCCCCCCCCCCCCCTTTTTCTTGCCCTGGGTCAAATAGCCCAGAGCGAAGAGGGCAGCCGAACGGAGACACTGCCGAAACAGACAGCCTACCTAGCTATAGTAGCAACTGTTAAGAGAATGACATTCTGAGCAGTAGATAATAGACCTAACAATAGAGGCCTCCAGAAATGGACTCGATATTTCTGAGATAAAATTCATGAATGGATGGCTGAGCGCAATGAGCAGCCTTCAAAAATCTATAATAGAAACACTATTAATGTAAGCCCAAAAAGTAGAAGAACTCTTACTTCATGAGCCGAAATCTTAAGCACAACTGCTAAGCTAATGATATACCATAAGCAGTACGCTAGTTAATAGAATCCATTAACAATAAAATGGAGCGTAACGTCCTTCTACTAGACATCAAAGACAGAAGAAGCTTACGCCCTTGTAATAAACAGATATCTGTTTATAAATACATAAACTGTACCCGGAAAGAGTAAAGGCCTATGCCCATACGAAGACGGAAGGACCTTAAAATAATAGGTTCCGGATAATAGGAGCCTAACTCTTATGCAACAATCCAACCTAAATAGTAACGGAAGTATTGATTCCGAAACTATGAAAGTGAAAATCATCCATCGATAGTGCATGAAACTCACTGACTCTACAGTAAAAGAGAAACCAACAGAATTACTGTCTAAAAGGTCAGAATTTGAAAACTACTGTTTCCAGAGGCTCAAATGATTACTTAGCTAAATAAGAACCGAAGTTAAAATCCGTATAGGAATTTAATCTAAAGATTCTAAGCCTATTTATCAAAAAGTTACTAACTGACTTAGATAAAGAGACAAAAGACTCAATTGTAAACTATAGTAGAGTGCATAGGTATGAGGTAACATAAACCTATAACCTAAATAACACAGGCTGCAGTAGATCTTGTGAAACAAGTATACTAAAAAAAAAATAGCAATGAGTAGTATGGAGGGATCAACCATATGAACATAATGATCCCTACACCACGACGGAAGAGCCTCCACTTTAGTCGCATAGAATAGCGAAGAAGAGGATCTCCTATAGTAAGAAATCGCGTCCAAAGCTCGTCCAGTACAGTGCATACAATGCAATACGGACCACACAACAGAATACATGAAGGTTGCGACCTTGCTGGTTGTGATAAAGATGACACGATTTACCCAGTGAAAAAAGATCCTCACATAGAGGAAGATTTCACGTTAAGATCCACAGTAGACAAGAGAGTAAATTACTCATGATCTCTGTGAAGATAGAGATGCTATCAACAGAAATGTATAGTGGTTGTTTATCTTAGCAATACCTGCTAAAACAACAGCGCCGGAGGATACGCGTATCCTATCATTCCGTCCTATAGATCAATAGAGCGTTAACAGTATTAGCTCAGAGATCTGGACAAGCCAACACATACGTCTGCAATTGATTAGCAAGCTGTGTCATAAATAAAACATCATTGGGCGCTCCCATAGATAGCAAATCTGATTAAATACTTGTTTGTTGAGAGTCCATTCTGACAGCAACAAGCGACCCGTAAGAGAACGGGAGTGCGATAAAACAATCAGACGACCCAGAATATGACGGACCAAAACTGAACTTGGTGTACTATAACCAACAGACGGATTCTTTCCATTAAATTGAATAACGGAAACGAAAGAGTGCCTCCCTGGTTCCGGAGATACGCCACTACTGTCGAATTAAAGGACAGGAATTTGGGCATGCGTTTCTGAATAATGTTCATGCAATGACATAAAGCAAGCCTAAAAAACATTATTCCGCGGAAGTTAAACTGATAGCTAAAAGACTGCGGAACCCAAAGACCCTGGCACTTCGAATCCGTAGGGATCAGTATATATCCCAATCTGTTTGACTGGCAACCGTCATAACAGCCACACTCGGGTCCGGCAACTGCGGCGGCACTCTCTGAGTCAACCACCGAATGTTTGCCCCAGTCTGAATCTCTTGTAACACTACATAGACAAGAGAATGTATAATTCAAGCAATTCATGGATTGCCGGAAAGTTGCCGTCGAAGAGAAGCTCCTCCGAGAACGAAGCGACTCTGAGAGAGTTCTTAACCTACTATCCACGCGTGGATGTAGCTAGGGCTGCATCACGTCTAACCAACTCCAATCAGCCACTGAAGGGCGGAGTTATACGTGAACAAACTACTGCCCTCAAAAGAAATTACATTGAGAATAATATCCCGTAAATCTTTTCTTGAAGACGTAATGATAACGCCTCAGTAAGGCGGATTACGTATAATAAAGCGTCTAAGTTAAGTCTACTATACATAATGTCGTTCCCAACATTGAAATTGGAAAAGACATAAACGGCGAAAAAGAATATATGCAGTCTTTAATCACCGTCTAGACGCATATGAACTCTCGGTATGCCCTGCTCTGCCAAAATAAACTATATGTAAAAAAGATAAAATGGCAGAAATGAGCCACGCGGACAAGAAACTAAACTATCATGCTTAGAAGCAGGCTTGTATATATATATAAATATATAGCGTCGAAAAATAAAACACATGTTGTAATGACAATATTGGACTGCGTCGGTAAGTCAGGGACAAAGCCCCTGTACCGATCGAAAAATCCGAGTCCAATGACGCTATAAGTCTCTTATCCAAGATCGCAGCAATGAAGTCCGAAAAATAATCACTGGAAGAAATGCCAGAAGATAAGAAAGGCATCTTCCGATACTACTAAAGGGAAAACTCGAAATCTTTCGAATCCCTTTCGCCATCCTGTCGGACCCTATAAGCGTTCGGTCGTCCGTAGCTTGATGCAACCGCGGACCGCACCGACCCAGCGCCGTCGGATAATTCCTGATTCGACCGAGAAACTGTCAATTGCTGGGATGCTGCGAAACAACTGTGCTAACTCGGATAGCACGTCCGTCACTGAGGCCTGAGGAGCAGCGGTCTTACGATGCATTGCCGCAGGAAGCTCCGAGATCGTTACCCCGTGCATACTTCCAATATGCGAGCGAACGGAGTGTATAGGCCTCGTGTCCCTTGGCTACCGGATGGCGCGACCTATTCGCTGTGGAATCACTGAATGCCGAAACTGATCGGATACTCGAGGTCACGTAGCCAATGTGCGGTCGTGTGCCCTGCTGTGAGGATGAGGAAGCATTAAAGACAGTCTCTCGGACTGTCAATATAACGGAGCGTCCCGAGCAACGGACATATGCTCCGAATGTAAAATATCTGAACCACAACATGCGGTCCCCTATGTTGTTGGCTTCCTCCGATCTGTCCTCAATCTGCCGTCACTGGGTGAGTACTAAAGTAATTAAAGTGCTCGCATCACCCAAATCTCCTTCCTAGACCGCAACGGACGAACCCGGCAGCCGAACCATTCGATGAATGTACGCTACACCGGGTGAGCTAGCGAATGTCACTCCGTAAGCGATAGACATATTCCATGAGCACATATTGCCGCTAACTCTTCATTAACTATGACGACAGAGGCACACTTTTGAAAGACATCTCCATAACTCTTCGAACAAGAAACCAGAAATGCTTGGATAGCAAGCATAAAATAATAATATATATAGCGTCGTTCAATAATTCGATAGTTTGCGTGACATTATTGGACTATGTCGGAACTGAGGGACGATGTCCCTGAACCGAACCAAAAATTTCTAAGTCCACCGACGCTATCAGTTTCTTATCCGGCATCGCAGCATATGTTGTTCCGAAAGGGAAAGCTAGAAATCCACCGAATCCCTATCGGTATCCCGTCGGACCGGATGAAAATTTTCGGACGTCCGTACCCGCTTCCGCGGAGCGTCCCGACCCAGCATCGTCGGATAAAATATATGCGACAGATTCAGTTGATGCTGGGATGCTGCGATAAACTGTGCTATTAAGGAAAGCACGTCCGTTCCCGAGGCCTGTGCAGTAGCGGACTTACGATGCATTGCCGCTGGAAGCTCCGTGTACGTTGACTCCCGCACACTTCCTATGCGAACGTCCGGAGTCTGCAGGCCTCGAGTCCCCGGCTACCGACCCAGCGCTGTCGGATAATTCTCGATCCGACACCGTTTCTGTCGGCTGCTGGGATGCTGCGATAAGCTGTGCTATGTGCACAAGAATGTCCGGCGTCGAGACCTGCGGAGGCACAGACTATCGCTGCTTCGCCGAGGGTAGCTCCGCATCAGATGGCTCCCGCATACTTCCTATGCGAACGTCCGGAGTCCATCGGTCTCGAATCCCTGGCTGTCGGATGGTGTGACCTGGTCGCCGAAGAATCCTTGATCGGCGAAGCTGGTAATATATCGGCGGTCACGCAGCCAAGGTGCGGTCGTGTGCGCTGACGAGAAGAGGAAGCCTTAGCAGTCTCAGCGGACTGCCTATACAACGGAGCGTCCCGAGCGACGGACGTATGCTCCGCTAACGACACATTTGTACCACAACATCTGGGGCCAGATGTTGTTGAACGAGAGAGGGGCCTCTCTCGCTTGCCGTCCGGATGGACCGGAACGAGCTATGAACCGGACTAAAAGGCTTCCTCCGTTCTCCCTCCGATCCGCCGTCACTGGGTGTGCATTAAGTTAATTTTATAGTGCTCGCATCACCCCAAAATTCCTTCTAGACCGCAACGGACGAACCCGGCTGCCGAACCATTCGGTGAATGGACGCTACACCGGGCGAGCTAGCGGACGTCAAAGGCCGTCGAACCTACTAGGGTCCTCTTAGGCAATTGGCGTATTACATGAGCACTTTTCCGCTAGCCCTTCATTAATTGTGACGACGGAGGCACACTGTTGGAAGACATCACAGATACATCACCCTAATCTTGATCGTCTGAAATAGAAATTGATAAAGTAGAGTGACCCTGCGGGGAAAGGACCGGAGTGTCCAAATCCCCAACAACATACCGTGACATACGCTTCCCATATTGTCATCGAAATCATACGATACAGAACAGGAGTTAATGCGAGTACACTGACCACATATAGAATGATAATAAGGTCAGAGGAAGACTTCCTCTTAAAACAATTGATCAATATCCTTTCAATGTGAAAAGAAAACAAGTCCTGGTACTCGCACTAACCCCTGGCAATCAAAATACATAATAATAATATGATCCATTAATATAGAAAAAATAATTGAAATCAAAATATTTTGAAAAAATATTTTTTCAGAACAGCCTGAAAAGTAACGTTGAGCCCCAATGGATCCCAAGCCTAAGTGTGGACAAAAATTTTAAAAATATTTTAAAAAATTTATTCAACACTTACGAACAATAATAATGTATCTATTTATGATTAAAATAACATAAAGATATAATTATTTAGAAATCCCCCCCTCACACAGAGGGCTGTTGTAAATGTAAACAATGAGTGTAAAAACACTAAAATAAGACTCCAGGCACCCAGGCCCGAAATCAGTTACCAAAAATACACCATCTGATGCAAAACAGAGACTTCCAGGGAAGAAACTGCAGAACATCAGATGGTAGATGCAGAACACAACGCCTAACCACCCGTAGGTGAAGACGTAAACATGGGGAAAGAACAGAATTCATTCTGTTATTCAGCTAAAACTCCCAAGAAATTTTAGTAATAATAATTACAGAAACTATGCCAAAAGCATGGGAGAATAGCAAGGGGGAATTTAAAGGACAGGGAGAGAGGAAAAACACTTGAAAAAACAGTGTAACTAAATAATCAGAATGACAACAAAATGGCTGCTGCCTTGAAAATAGGTAACTTAACATAATTTCATTAAAAAATTTTAAGTTACAGCCCTGATAATATTCTGTCACACATTCTTTTCCTCTCCTCCTTTTCTATCCTCCTTAGAATCACCATTTCACTAATATTTATGTGTCTGGCATCATTTAAACTGAGATTTAAAAGCACAAAGATCAGTCAGATGTTAACTGATGAAGGGCCAAACTTAGAATGATTAATGGCGCCAATTTCGGAACGTCCTTGACACTGCGCATGCGCAGTAGGGGCGAAGTGTGGAGGGCCTTTCAGGACATGTTTTCTTTAGTTTTAGATGCAAATTTTGGGGATTGGGGGGCAAAATTTGTGTTTGGCCCTATATTTTAAGAGTTAGCACCAGCTATGTCTGGGTCATTGGTACAGTATAAAAATATATTTTTTCAGAACAGCCCAAGTTTCTGAAAAGTAACGTTGAGCCCCAATGGATCCCAAGCCTAAGTGTGGACAAAAATTCTAAATATATTTTAAACAATTTATGCAACACTTACGAACAATAATAATGTATCTAGTCATGATTAAATAAACATCAAGATATTATTTTCAAGAAATCCCCCCTCACACAGAGGGCTGTTGTAAATGTAAACAATAAGTGTAACTAGATGGTGTCACTTGTGTGCAAAGCACACTATAGTGTATCCCCGCATTTGCATCCTTGACTTTGTATGAATGCTTGATACAAAGATGAAATGTATTATATGACACACTAAAATCATATTGAGTGGCACAGGTGACACAGCTTCGTGCGCACCTACAGACTCCACTGCAACATTTGGGCATGGTTTTAGTGTTTCGAATTACATACATGTACCCTGGGAGCCTTTCGCCGGAAACGGTCTAAGAAAACATGAGAGTGGCAACGGTGGCACCCCAAAAATCCGAAACCTTCGTGCACATCTACAGACCCTACTGCAACTTTTGAGCATAGTTTTAGCATTTCAAATTACATACTCTGGGAGCTTTTCGCCGGAAATGATCTAAGAAAACACCAAAGAAAAACGGTGGCACTGCCACGTGGCATCTGAAAAATCTGAAACCTTTGTACGCATCTACAGACCTTACTGCAACATTTGAGCATTGAACACCCTAGGAGCCTTTCGCCAGAAACGGTCTAAGAAAACACAAAAGTGGCAACGGTGACACAGCCACTTAGCACCCAAAAAATCCAAAACCTTCCTACGCATTTACAGACTCTACTGCAACATCTCAGCATGGTTTTAGCGTTTTGAATTACATACTCTAGGAGCCTTTCGCCGGAAACGGTCTAAGAAAACACGAAAGTGGCAATGGTGGCACAGCCACGTGGCACCTGAAAAATCCGAAATCTTTGTGCACATCTACAGACTCTACTGCAACATTTGAGCATGGTTTTACCATTTCGAAATACATACTGTAGGAGCCTTTCGCCGGAAATGGTTTAAGAGAACATGAAAGAGGCAACGTTAGCACAGCCACGTGGCACCCCAGAAATCCAAAACCTTCGTATGCATCTACAGACCCTACTGCAACATTTGAGCATGGTTTTAGGATTTCGAATTACATACCCTAGGAGCCTTTTGCCGGAAACGGTCTAAGAAAACATGAAAGTGGCAACAGCACAGCCACTAGGCAGCTGAAAAATCTGAAACCTTCGTGCACATCTACAGACCCCACTGAAACATTTGAGCATGGTTTTAGCATTTCGAATTACATACCCTAGGAGCCTTTTGTCGGAAACGGTCTAAGAAAACACAAAAGTGGCAACGGTGGAACAGCCACGTGGCACCTGAAAAATCCGAAACCTTCGTGCGCATCTACAGACACCACTGCAACATTTGAGCATGGTTTTAGCATTTCGAATTACATACCATAGGAGCCTTTCGCCGCAAACGGTCTAAGAAAACACAAAAGTGGCAACGGTGGCACAGCCACGTGGCACCTGAAAAATCGGAAACCTTCGTGCACATCTACAGACCCTACTGCAACATTTGAGCATGGTTTTAGGATTTCGAATTACATACCCTTGCAGCCTTTCGCTGGAAATGGTCTAAGAAAACACGAAAGTGGCAATGGTGTCGCAGCCACGTGGCAGCTAAAAAATCCGAAACCTCCGTGCGCATCTACAGACCCCACTGCAACATTTGAGCATGGGTTTAGCATTTCGAATTACATACCCTAGGAGCCTTTCGCCGGAAACGGTCTAAGAAAACACAAAAGTGGCAACGGTAGCACAGCCACCTGAAAAATCCGAAACCTTCGTGCACATCTACAGACCCTACTGCAACATTTGAGCATGGTTTTAGCATTTCGAATTACATACCCTAGGAGCCTTTTGCCGGAAACGGTCTAAGAAAACACAAAAGTGGCAACGGTGGCACAGCCACGTGGCACAGCCACGTGGCACCTAAAAAATCTGAAACCTTCGTGCACATCTAGAGACCCTACTGCAACATTTGAGCATGGTTTTAGCGTTTCGAATTACATACCCTAGGAGCCTTTTGCTGGAAACGGTCTAAGAAAACACGAAAGTGGCAATGGTGGCGCAGCCACGTGGCAGCTGAAAAATCCGAAGCCTTCGTGCGCATCTACAGACCCCACTGCAACATTTGAGCATGGTTTTCGCGTTTCGAATTACATACCCTAGGAGCCTTTCGCCTGGAAACGGTCTAAGAAAACACAAAAGTGGCAATGGTGGCACAGCCACGTCGCACCTGAAAAATCGGAAACCTTCGTGCGCATCTACAGACCCCACTGCAACATTTGAGCATGGTTTTAGTGTTTCGAATTACATACCCTAGGAGCCTTTCGACGGAAACGGTCTAAAAAAACACGAAAGTGGCAATGGTGGCGCAGCCACATGGCAGCTGAAAAATCCGAAACCTTCGTGCGCATCTACAGACCCCACTGCAACATTTGAGCATGGTTTTAGCATTTCGAATTACATACCCTAGGAGCCTTTCGTCAGAAACGGTCTAAGAAAACACAAAAGTGGCAACGGTGGCACAGCCACGTGGCACCTGAAAAATCTGAAACCTTCGTGCGCATCTACAGACCCCACTGCAACATTTGAGCATGGTTTTAGCATTTCGAATTACATACCCTAGGAGCCTTTCGTCGTAAACGGTCTAAGAAAACACAAAAGTGGCAACGGTGGCACAGCCACGTGGCACCTGATAAATCCGAAACCTTTGGGCGCATCTACAGACCCCACTGCAACATTTGAGCATGGTTTTAGAGTTTCGAATTACATACCCTAGGAGCCTTTCGCCGGAAACGGTCTAAGAAAACACAAAAGTGGCAACAGTGGCACAGCCACGTGGCACCTGAAAAATCCGAAACCTTCGTGTGCATCTACAGACCCTACTGCAACATTTGAGCATGGTTTTAGCATTTCAAATTACATACCCTAGGAGCCTTTTGCCGCAAACGGGCTAAGAAAACACAAAAGTGGCAATGGTGGCACAGCCACGTGGCACCTGAAAAATCGGAAACCTTCGTGCACATCTACAGACCCTACTGCAACATTTGAGCATGGTTTTAGCCTTTCAAATTACATACCCTGGGAGCCTTTCGCCGGAAACGATCTAAGAAAACACGAAAGTGGCAATGATGGCGCAGCCACGTGGCAGCTGGAAAATCCGAAGCCTTCGTGCACATCTACAGACGCCACTGCAACATTTGAGCATGGTTTTAGTGTTTCGAATTACATACCCTAGGAGCCTTTCGTCGGAAACGGTCTAAGAAAACACAAAAGTGGCAACGGTGGCACAGCCACGTGGCACCTGAAAAATCCGAAACCTTCGTGCACATCTACAGACCCCACTGCAACATTTGAGCATGGTTTTAGCGTTTCGAATTACATACCCTAGGAGCCTTTCACCAGAAACGGTCTAAGAAAACACAAAAGTGGCAACGGTGGCACAGCCACGTGGCACCTGAAAAATCCGAAACCTTCGTACACATCTACAGACCCCACTGCAACATTTGAGCATGGTTTTAGTGTTTCAAATTACATTCCCTAGGAGCCTTTTGCCGGAAACGGTCTAAGAAAACACAAAAGTGGCAACGGTGGCACAGCCACGTGGCACCCGAAAAATCGGAAACCTTCGTGCCATATACAGACCCCACTGCAACATGTGAGCATGGTTTTAGCATTTTGAATTACATACCCTAGGAGCCTTTCGCCGGAAACGGTCTAAGAAAACACAAAAGTGGCTACAGTGGCACAGCCACGTGGCACCCGAAAAATCCGAAACCTTTGTGCGCATCTATAGTCCCTACTGCAAGATATGAGCATGGTTTTAGCATTTCGAATTACATTCCCTACGAGCCTTTCGCCAGAAACGATCTAAGAAAACACGAAAGTGGCTACGGTGGCACAGCCACGTGGCAACCGAAAAATCTGAAACCTTCGTGTGCATCTATAGACCCTACTGCAACATATGAGCATGGTTTTAGCATTTCGAATTACATACCCTACGAGCCTTTCGCCAGAAACGGTTCAAGAAAACACAAAAGTGGCTATGGTGGCACAGCCACGTGGCACCCGGAAAATCCGAAACCTTCCTGCGCATCTATAGCCCCTACTGCAACTTCTGAGCATGGATTTAGCGTTTCGAATTACATATCCTACGAGCCTTTTGCCGGAAACGGTCTAAGAAAACACAAAAGTGGCTACGGTGGCACAACCACGTGGCACCCGAAAAATCCGAAACCTTCGTGCGCATCTATAGACCCTACTGCAACATCTGAGCATGGATTTAGCATTTCGAATTACATATCCTATGAGCCTTTTGCCGGAAACGGTCTAAGAAAACACAAAAGTGGCTACGGTGGCACAGCCATGTGGCACCCGAAAAATCCGAAACCTTCCTATATATCTACAGATCATTTAGCAACACCCTAGTGTAATTTTAGAACTCCGAATTACATAGGTTGGGACTATTCAGCAAAAAAGTGAAAAAATAACGCATTTTTTAAGTGGCTCCACAGAAGCCACCTGGTGGCACAAAAATTTAAAAGTTGTATTTTTGGGTTGCACAGACCCTATCGAACAACTGTAGAAAGCTACAGCATTTCGAATTACAAAACCGGACGTACGGAAGTACGGACGTACGGACGTACGGCCGTACGGACGTACGGACGTACGGTCGTACGGACGGAGATCATGACAATATCCCCGCATTTTTTAAAATGCGGGGATAAAAACACCAGAAGAAGACTCCAGGCACCCTGGCCAGAAATCAGTTACCAATAATACACTATGTGATGCAAAATGCAAAACAGAGACTTCCTGGGAAGAAACTGCAGAACATCAGATGGTAGATGCAGAACACTATGCCTAACCACCCATAGGTGAAGATGTAAACATGGGGAAAAGAACAGAATTCATTCTGTTATCTAGCTAAAACTCCCAAGAAAGTTTTGTAATAATATTACAGAAAATATGCCAAAAGCATGGGAGAATAGCAAGAGGGGACTTAAGGGAAAGGGAGAGAGGAAAACACTGAACAAGCAGTGTAACTTGATAACAAGAATGACCACAACAGGCTGTTGCCTCGAAAATAGGTAACTTAACATAATTTCATTAAAAAATTTTAAGTTACAGCCCTGATAATTTTCTGTCACTCATTTTTCCTCTCCTCCTTCTATATCCTCCTTAGAATCACCATTTCTCTAATATTTATGTGTCTGGCATCATTTAAACTGAGATTTACAAGCACAAAGATCAGTCAGATGTTAACTGATGAAGGGCCAAACAAAGAATGATTAATGGCGCCAATTTCGGGACGTCCTTGACACTGCGCATGCGCAGTAGAGGTGAAGTATGGAGGGCCATTCAGGACATGTTTTCTTTGGTTTTAGATGCAAATTTTGGGGATTGGGGGGGGGGGGGGGGCAAAATTTGTGTTTGGCCCTATATTTTTAAGAGTTAGCACCAGCTATGTCTGGGTCATTAGTACAGTATAAAAATACATAGTTTATGACATTTCATCCAAGGGATCAAAAGCTATGTTTTCAAGGCAAAAAATTAATTAAAAAATAATAAAATTTGAAGTACTATTTTTGTCATTTTTATCCTAGCCAGTGATGGTCACAAAAGTAATACAATGTTTCTAACAACTTAATTTTGCGATTTTGATGTTAGGTCAGTCTCATTTATTTATTTATTTATTTATTTATTTTGTTGGTGTTTAAGGTCACATATTTCTGCACAATGGCTAATCATGACCACAACAGTTTTACGGGTGGAGGAAACTGGAGTACCCAGAGAGAACCACTGAGCAATGGCCAGTAACCATTAGCTCCCAAACATACTAACTTCACACAAGCAGGGTTAGCATTGGTCGAAAGCAGGTGCACCTTTGACGTGCAGTACGCCTTAGTACACAACACCCCCGTGCCCCCACATGGGCAATGGGAATGAAGTGTTTTACCCAAGGATACAATGCGGTTGCCGCAGGTGGGATTCGAACCGAGGACCTCTCGGCTTGCAGCCTGCACCTCTACCTACTGAGCCACCATGCCCCCAGGTCAGTTTCAGCATCTATTGCTATATTCTGAATGCAAAACAACAAGACACTAATTTCTTCCACACAGTTGTTTAAAAATATATAACCATGCTTGGAAACTATTTTGGTGTTTTCACAGGTCAACTTGGAAATTAATCCCCCTTTTCTCAAGACATAAAACAGGCTCAGATATCATTTTTGGAAATACTTTTTTGAGTACTTTCTGGGAAATAATCTGAGAGGCTTATAATAATTTTTAATGGTAAACCTACAAATGAGCTTGCGTTATTTATCAAGTGCAGTGCTGTTAATTGCAAATGAGTTTATCGCAACAATTTTGTGATCTAGTCATGACCCTTTACACCAGTGTACAGAGATTTATAAGGCACAACGAATCTCAAATTTTGGGTTGCATCAAATCCCAGATCAAATCAGGCAGAGGAATTCAACTGAATCAAATATCAAATCTCAGGAATTTTTAGTTTGTACATATTGCACCTTCTTACACCCATAAATAATGTCAGTGTCTACACACGTATTGTGTACAATGGCGAATTGTCAGTTTGGGCAAACCAATAAAAAATAAGAATATTCCATAATGGAATCAAAGTAGTGTCGAGGACTGAACTTTTGAACTCTTCTTCTATCATCAGGTCTCCTTACAGGAGACCTGACGATAGAAGAAGAGTTCAAGGCACTTGGTGGGATTCTGAGAATATCTCAGCAATTCGGGAATTTCTGAATCAGAACTGGAGTCAAATCAAATCATTCAGGAGGGACGATTTTGCATCAAATCTTTTCACACGTCCCTGGCGATTACATAAATAAAATATTGCAAATCATAAACAAGAGGGGTATGTCCATCCCCATTAGCTCACCAACACATATCATGCAATAAATCTAGGCTTATTACAAATCTGCAAAAAAATGTCCAGTCATGTACATGCATACCGGTGGTAGCCTCCACTCATGTATAGCAAAACAGGTCAGAAATTGTCAACAACAAAAAAGTCCATGCCGACACGCCTTGGGTCACGACATAAGCTCACACAACTTTGTTGGTGAGGTAAAAAATGAAAGTGTCAATGACACTGCAGCTCAACTTGTCAAGACATGTACATGTATAGTATGTGACACAGCAATGACAAACATCTAGGTAATGACCTGATAACAAAGGTACATATGAAGTATTGTAACGGTCTGTACATAAATACTGACCGTAGCCTGTAACAAATGTATAGGTAAAGTATTGTAAAGGTGGGTGACAGTCAGATGCTAAACTAGAAAAGAAATCTTTGAGTCCCAGAGTGGGTCTGACTGAACCCCAAAATATTTGTTCTCATAGCACAGTGATAACAAAGGCACCCCAAAACACACTCATTCCTGTCCCAAGGTGAAAACAAAGGTACCCAAGAAGTTTCGTGAAGATCAGTTCCTAAATACGAGCCGTATAGAAGTTGTGACAAAAAACTGATTGGACCTAATTTCGGTACAAAATGGACACTGGCAGCTATCTTGAATTTTGGACCACACTCAGAAACACTCGTTCTCGTACCAAGGTGATAACGGAGGTACCCAACAAGAAGTTTCGTGAAGATCAGTTGATAAATACAGCCTCTAGCCCGAGCCGTATTGACATGTGTACTTACTGTGTGTAAGTAGCACTGACAAAATCAAAGTTCATCTAATTTGCATAATTTCTGCACGAGAAAAAAACCTGTATTATATGTGATGTATCCATGGTACTAAACATTCATACAAAAATTATTCAAATCAGAGCTTTCATGTGGAAGTTCTGTGCAAAAATCTGATTGCCCCTAATTTTGAACAAAATGGCTGCCAGCGGCCATCTTGAATTTTGGACCGGACCCAAAAACACTCGTTCTCGTCCCACAGTGATAACAAAGGTACCCAAGAAGTTTCGTAAAGATCGGTTCATAAATGTGGCCTCTAGCCCGAGCCATATTGGCATTTGCACTGACAGTGCTGAAAGTAACACTAAATAAATCAAAGTTAGTCTAATTTGCATAATTTAAGCACGAGAAAAAAACCTGTATGATATGTGATGTATCTCATGGTACTAAACATTCATACAAAAAATTATTCAAATCAGAGCATTCATATGGAAGTTCTGTACATAAAACAGATTTCTGCATCGTTGGTACAAAATGGCGGCTGGCAGCCATCTTGAATTTCGGACTGCACCCAAAAACACTCGCTCTCGTCCCACAGTCATAACAAAGGTACCCAAGAAGTTTCGTAAAGATCGGTTCATAAATGTGGCCTCTAGCCCGAGCCATATTGGCATTTGCACTGACAGTGCTGAAAGTAACACTAAATAAATCAAAGTTAGTCTAATTTGCATACTTTAAGCACGAGAAAAAAACCTGTATGATATGTGATGTATCTCATGGTACTAAACATTCATACAAAAAATTATTCAAATCAGAGCATTGATATGGAAGTTCTGTACATAAAACAGATTTCTGCAACGTTGGTACAAAATGGCGGCTGGCAGCCATCTTGAATTTCGGACTGCACCCTGCTCTCGTCCCACAGTCATAACAAAGGTACCCAAGAAGTTTCATAAAGATCGGTTCATAAATACAGCCTCTAGCCCGAGCCGTATCCAATTGTTGACGTACGGACAGATGGACGGACGGACGCTCCAACATTTCGGGTCTATGGGCTACCCAAAAAACATTTTGTATGTCCAAAACCTTATTTTACCCAGAACCCCACCCCCTCCACCCTAGAACTTATATTTAACCCTAACCCCCACGCCTCCACCCAAAAACCATGCCCTAACCCTAACCCTACTCCACCCTGACCCTAAACCCTAAAATCCCACCCCAAACCCTAACCCCCTACCCACCCCCGGGATCTAACTTCCCCAACCTTAAGCCCTACTCTGGGGCTACCCCTAACCCCATCCCCATCCCCACCCCTGACCCAACCCCACCCTAGCCAAACCAATAGGATTAGGAGCTATTTTTCGGTTTAGGGGCTACTAAAACTAAAACCCCACCCCTGACCCCAACCCTAACCCCCATGGGACCTAACCCTCCCCAACCTTAAGCCCTACTCTGGGGCTACCCCTAATCCTAACCCCACCCCACTCCTAACCCTAACACTACCTTAATTTGGAGGTAGCCCCTAATAATAATATCCCCTAAACCTCCAACGTTGGCCCAGATGGACAGACGGACGACGGACAATGGGCCATGGCAAAAGCTCAAATTTGGCTACGCCAAAGTTGGGCTAAAAACGAAGCTGATATTTTGGAAAAAAAATGATAAATTTAAAGTAATTTGTATATTTTTTATACTTACCAATGGCCCAGACTAGCTGGTGCAAACTCAAAGTTATCAAGGGCTAAACACATATTTTTAATCCCCCAATCCCCAAAATTTGCTTGCAAAACCGAAAATTAAAAGTCATATCTGGTCCTCCATACTTTTACTCTCCACGCATGCGCAGCCATAAGGAAGTGACCGGAATTGGCGCCAACATCATTCTTTGTAGAAGAGAGTACTACATAATAACTCTGCAGGGAGGTATGAGTGCCCTCTCATGGGAGGGCCATACCCATCTGGTCCATGAGTAAGCATAAATGAAAGTGTCAATGACACTGTAGCTTGTGTGTTGTGTTTGATGAAAAGGATTATGAAAAAAGACAAGAATTGTGATAACTGGGAATATGTTCATTTCAGCTCCCTATATGTTACATTTTTTATAAAAATAATATGAGATGAGGAGTGGGTTAATATGACCTCACAGTTAATGTATGTGGCCTCCACAGTTAATGTATATCAACGAAACTTACCAAGTTACAGTGAAATTATTCCAAAACGAGTCATCCTATCAAGTTACATTGAAATCCCTTTATAAATATGGCCTGTAGACTGTGATAAAGGTTTTTGGGCTTCGGGCCCCTGTAGCCGTCAGTTTCCCAATTGCGTCCAAAGGGGACGTTCTCGTCTAGACATTATATGAAGTCAACCTACCAAGTTACAATGAAATCCCTTCATAAATATGACCTGTAGACTGTGCTAAAGGTTTTTGGGCTTTGGGCTCGGCCAGCCATCATGGTTGAACGATCGCAACCAAAAGGGGACATTCTCATCTGGGCATCATCTGGAGTGATCCTACGAAGTTACAATGACATCCCATCATAAATATGACCTGTGGACTGTGCTCAAGGTTTTCGGGCTTTGGGCCCCTGAAGCCATCACAGCTGACCAATCACGACCAAAAGGGGATGTCATCATCTAGGCATTATATGGAGTCAAACTAACAGGTTACAATGAAATCCTTCCATAAATATGACCTACAGACTATGCTAAAGGTTTTGGGGTTTTGGGCTCGGGCAGCCATCAAGGCTGAATGAACGCGACCAAAAGGGGACGTTCTCATCTAGACATTATTTGGAGTCATCCTACCAAGGTACAATGAAATCCCTTCATAAATATCATCTGTAGACTGTGCTAAAGGTTTTTGGGCTTCAGGCCCCTGCAGCCATCACAGTTGCCTAATGGTGTCCACAAGGGGCTGTTTTCATCTAGACATTATATGAAGTCAACCTACCAAGTTACAATGAAATGCCTTCATAAATATGAACTGAAGACTGTGCTAAAGGTTTTCGGGCTTTGGGCTCAGGCAGCCATCATGGTTGAATGATCGCAACCAAAAGGGGACATTCTCATCTGGGCATCATCTGGAGTGATCCTACGAAGTTACAATGAAATCCCTTCATAAATATAACCTGTAGACTGTGCTCAAGATTTTCGGGTTTCGGGCACCTGTATTTATTTATTTATTTGTGTTTAAGGTCACATATTTCTGCACAATGGCTAACCATGACCGTGACAGTTTTACAGGTGGAGGAAGCCGGAGTACCCAGAGAGAACCACCGAGCAACGGCGAGCAACTGTCAGCTCCCCAACATACCAACTCCACACAAGCAGGGTTAGCATTGGTTGAAGACAGGTGCACCATCGACGTGCAGTACGCCTTAGTACACAGCGTCACCGTACCCCCACATGGGCAATGGGGGTGAAGTGTCTTAACCAAGGACACAACGCGGTTGCCGCAGATGGGATTCGAACCGAGGGCCTCTCGGCTTGCAGCCTGCACCTCTACCAACTTAGCCACCGCGCCCCCTTCGGGCACCTGTAGCCATCACAGTTGACCAATCACGACCAAAAGGGGATGTCATCATCTAGGCATTATATGGAATCAACCTAACAAGTTACAATGAAATCCTTCCATAAATATGATCTATAGACTATGCTAAAGGTCTTTGGGCTCGGGCAGCCATAAAGGCTGAATGATCGCGACCAAAAGGGGATGTTCTCATCTAGACATTATTTGGAGTCATCCTACCAAGCTACAATGAAATCCCTTCATAATTATGACCTGTAGACTGTTCTAAAGGTTTTTGAGCTTCGGCCGTAGCCGTCACAGTTGCCCAATCGTGTCCAAAAGGGGACGTTCTCATCTAGACATCATATGAAGTCAACCTACCAAGTTACAATGAAATCCCTTCTTAAATATGACCTGTAGACTGTGCTAAAGAATTTCGGACTTCGAGCACGGGCAGCCATTATGGTTGAATGATCACAACCAAAGGGGATAATCTCATCTGGGCATCATCTGGAGTGATCCTACGAAGTTACAATGAAATCCCTTCATAAATATGACCTGTAGACTGTGCTCAAGGTTTTTGGGCTTCGGGCACCTGTAGCCCATCTAGGCATTATATGGAATCAACCTAACAGGTTACAATGAAATCCTTCCATAAATATGACTTTTTGCCTATGCTAAAGGTTTTTGGGCTCGGGCACCCATAAAGGCTGAATGATCGCAATCAAAATGAAACATTCTCATCTAGACTTTATTTGGAGTCATCCTACCAAGTTACAATGAAATCCCTTCATAAATATGACCTGTAGACTGTGCTAAAGGTTTTCAGGCTTCGGGCCCCTGTAGCTGTCACAGTTGCCCACTCATGTCCAAAAGGGGACTTTCTCATCTAGACATTATATGAAGTCAACCCACCAAGTTACAATGAAATTCCTCACTAAATATGACCTGTAGACTGTGCTAAAGGTTTTAGGGTTTTGAGCTCGGACAGTCATCACGGTTGGCAGATCACGCCCAAATGGGGAAATTCTCATCTAGACATCATAAGGAGTCATCCTACCAAGTTACAATGAAATCCCTCCATATTAAACATGACCTGCAGACTGTGCTAAAAGTTTTTGAGTTTCGGGCTTGGGCATCCATCACAGTTGACAGATCATGCCCAAAAGGGGACGTTCTCATCTAGGCATTATACAGAGGTATCCTATCAAGTTACAATGAAATCCCTTCATAAATACGACCTGTAGACTGTGCTAATGGTTTTCAGGTTTTGGCCTCGGGCAGCCATACCGGTTGACCGATCGCGACCAAAAGGGGACGTTCTCATCTAGACACCTGCATATGAAATTTTGTGACGATCACACAAGAACTGCTGGGTGTAGCCGTGCTAAAGGAAAATGTTCACAGACTCACAGAGTAACAGACTTCCGCATGCCTGATGGCAATACCTTATCTTGACTTTGTCAAGTTAAGCTAAAAATATACAAATTACTTTAAATTTATATTTTTATACTATAAACCAATGGCCCAGACTAGCTGAATCATAAAAAGGCGGAGTGCCTAGGACTTCAGAATTAGCAGACCAACATAGTTCCCAAGCCTGCAATCCAAGGTGAAAGGAAATTAAATTTAAAAGGAATTACATGTATGTCTCTCTATACAGTAATAGAGAAGACATATCATAAATAAGGAGCCCAATTCAAGTAATTTCATATTCTTAGCATGAATGACTATGCTAATTGGATGTAACAAGTTCCCAGTTTTAAGGATAGTCCAGACAAAGCCCTAAAGATTAGGATGGCGTAATTGAGAGTGAGAAGTTAACCCCCACAAACATACGCCATATACAACAATAAACAAGCTGTATCCAGGATATATAATCTATAGACAAAACAGCTTCACTCATAGTTAGTTACACACTAATCAAGCCGGAGGAGATTTAAAAAAGAAAATCCCCCCCCCCCTTTTTTGAAGGAATCTTCTTCAAAAACAAAGAGGGGAGCGCTCTGGAATCAGTAAAAGTGGTACCAAATAACAATATATATTCGCCGAACAGGCACCCAGATATTAATTATTATTAATAAATTGGTGCTTAATGCCACTTTAGAAGCTAAGGCTATCGCGGCGATCCCGGTAATTAATAGCGCCCGCTTGTGATATAATATATTCAACATACACGTATACTGGAGTCGGCATACGTAGTAACTGGTGATATAATATGTACAACATACACATGTCCAATAGAATCACAATGGACTATCTCTGGAGAGTAAATACACTTCTGAGGCAACCCACAGGCAGCCCCGTTCAGATGTACAATATATTCCAATAAATAACACTCCCAGACACATGCGAATATATACAAGAATGCATAGAAAAGTTATATTCGATTTGGGTACCAAAACTTACAGAAATCTGGATTTAGAAATGGAACAAGCTATGATTAACAGACTCGTCACAGACCGCCGCTGAAATAATTCATTGTTTCTAAGGTCCATAACATACAATAATGTGTCTACCTAATAATACACTTATTATGCACGTGAGCATTGAAATCCCACATGTAATCATCTGAATACCTGTTAACTGACTTGACAGCCATACAGGTACACAAAGGCTAGCAATTTATAGATGACGAATCATATGCTCGTGGATGTGCCAATGAGGTCACCATAGAACATGACCCAGCCACCAATCGAGACGTCATGAAATGCATGTATATATTTAAATGCATACGAGACTTACAGGAAGAAAACTACGTCTTGCCCGGTAATCGCCTCTTAGCACATTGGCGATGGGGAGGGGGGATCCAAAATCATATCGAACCCCCCTCACCCACATTACTTGAATCGTTCCTGTGTTAGTCAACAAATAGTATAGAAACCGCAAGGCTCCCTCATGTCTGACCGACTCCATAATGCCACTAAGGGCGGGGAAGGACATGATGAACAAATACATCGTATTTACATAATAACTCACATCAAATCATACCAGTTTGAAGAGAATAACCTCCTCTAACAAACGATATCATGTCCGAAAGAAAATTCCTCATTTTGAACTAAGTTATCATTCCGCTCCCACAGTGAGCCCAAATATGGACCTAGAGACATGGCTTGAACAAACTTGAATCTCACCCCCTAAGGATGCTGCATACCAAATATCAAAACATTCCAACTGCTGGATCTTAAGAAGAAGATTTTTAAAGAAAATTCCTCATTTTGAACTAAGTTATAATTCGGGCTACCACAGTGAGCCCAAATATGAACCCAGGGACTTGGCTTGAACAAACTTGAATCTCACCCCCCCCTAAGCATGCTGCATACCCAATATCAAAAGATTCTGCCTGCTGGATCTTGAGAAGAAGATTTTCAAAGAAATTTGCCTAAAATGCACTAAGTTCAAATTTGGGCTCCTATACTGAGCTCAAATATGAACCCAGGGGACCGATCTGAACAAACTTGAATCAGATCCACCCCACAATGTTGCATACCAAATATCAAAAGATTCTGCCTGCTGGATCTGGAGAAGATGATTTTTTAAGAAATTTGCCTGAAGTGCACTAAGTTCGAATTGAAGCTTCTATAGTGAGCCCAAATATGAAACCAGGGGGCTGATTTGAACAAACTCGAATCAGATCCACCCCATAATGTTGCATACCAAATATCAAAAGATTCTGCCTGCTGGATATGGAGAAGAAGATTTTTTAAGAAATTTGCCTGAAATGCACCAAGTTCGAATTCGGGCTTCTATACTGAGCCCAAATGAGCGTCCAAGGGGCCGATTTGAACAAACTTGAATCAGATCCACCCCACAATGTTTCATACCAAATATCAAAAGATTCTGCTTGCTGGATCTGGAGAAGAAGATTTTTTAAGAAATTTGCCCGAAATGCACTAAGTTTAAATTCGGGCTTCTATAGTGAGCCCAAATATGAATCTAGGGGGCCAATTTGAACAAACTTGAATCAGATCCACCCCACCATGTTCCATACCAAATATCAAAAGATTCTGCCTGCTGGATCTGGAAAAGAAGATTTTTTAAGAAATTTGCCTGAAATGCACTAAGTTCGAATTTGGACTTCTATACTGAGCCCAAATGTGAATCCAGGGGGCCGATTTGAACAAACTTGAATCAGATCCACCCCATAATGTTGCAAACCAAATATCAAAAGATTCTGCCTGCTGGATCTGGAAAAGAAGATTTTTAAGAAATTTGCCTGAAATGCACTAAGTTCGAATTTGGGCTTCTATAGTGAGCCCAAATATGAATCCAGGGGGCCGATTTGAACAAACTGGAATCAGATCCACCCCATAATGCTGTATACCAAATATCAAATGATTCTGCCTACTTGTGGGGGAGAAGAAGATTTTTTAGTAATTTCTCTAATATACATAGGGTGCTATCGGAGTTATGCCCCCTATGGAGCCCCAAGTGGGCATGTCCATTTCATTTGAACAAACTTGAATTGACATATGGTAATGAACATCCATACCAAGTTTCGAGCAAATCGACCTAGCGGTTTCAGAGAAGTCGTTTGAAAAATGTTCACGACGACGGACGACGACAGACAACAATGGACGGCAAGTGATAAGTTTAGCTCCCTTCGGTGAGATAAAAACTGGAGAATAATTTTGACGTCTAATGCTTTTCTTCAATAGGAAAGCTTGTACCTCCAGAAGGAAAGCCTCTCTTGGAAGATTTGTCCAACAAGTAAACTTGTAAGTGGAGCTTGCTCGGGCTGATAGCTGCAGACCTGCCAAGACTACATTCTCATCCACTGATCTTCCACAATTTATCCACTTAATTGCGAGGTTGATAACCTATCGCCAAGTGGAAAGCAACCAAAATCTATTCTTGACGACATCAAGATTATCATTCCGTCAACTGGCAAGCAATAAAGGTCATGTCCACAACCTGCACAACTTACGATGCTTACAGGAGGAGAAACTAAGACCTCCCCACGAAGAAGCTTGTCTCGTCAATCTCAATTGTTCCCTTCAATAAGAGAGCCTTTACCTCCACTAGGAGCGACTCTCTTTGAAAGAAACTTCTGTGATTAACATCCAGTTTCTCATGAAGATGATAACTTAACGTTAATCGTTGACCAAGGGGCCTCAGATCCTTAGCCTTGATCAGACCTATGCCCCTTTTCTAAGTTGATATAATGACTTCCGAAGGAAATATAAGAGGGTTATTGTACCCTCGCGAGACATTCTCTTGATGCTTTATTAGAAGCAGAACGGCCTCGCTTACCCCGGTCTGCTGAAGTGTGTTGATGAGACACCGACTTCAATAGCAGAGCTCTGGAAGCTTTCTTGTAGCCTGCTCATATAGCAATGTAAGTTTGTCGTCAAAAAGTATATTTCTGGTAACCGGAGCGACTCAGAGAGAGCTTTTCACCTATAAGTGATGACGACGCAAGGGCAGCATCACGTCTTACCAACTCCAAATTCCACTGTCCGTGCAGAACTGTATGTGGCATACATGACTGCCCTGGAAAGAACTCTTAGCGAGGAACCAAGGCGCATATTTCTTTCCGTTGAGACATAGCGTCATAGCTCTGATTAGGTAACCTGCTTAGAACATTGCGTCCAGATTAGCTCTTTTGAATGAAATAGCACATTTCATTATTTCCGTGCATATATTAAATGAATCAGGTAGGGACAAATCTTCATCCCCGGCCTGCTCATCCAAACGCAGACTTATATTAAGATGGAACAATATTCTAAGAGCCTAAGACTGAAATTTCATAGACTTAAAGTGCCCTTCTGTGAGGGATGGAGGCTCATACTCCATAGCCCTCTCACCATCCAAATGATCCATCAGCAAATATGGTCAACTCCATCTGACTGAATGGATGACTGGACTAATGCAGCATCGTCCGACAACTCACCCGCGGAGTCTGTTAAATGCTAGTACCAGCGACTATTGGAATGCTGTGGTCTGCAGTGCAATCTGCGGCAACCGGTCCGTGAACGAGGCTAGCAGAGCAATGATAATCCACTTGTTACCATAAGCTGCTCACGGGACTAAGATCTGGCCCCAGATCCTCGACATATGTCCCCTATAAAAAATCTCAGACGACTAGCTATCGACCCGAACCTGCGAAGTCAGATCACTAGTCTGCAGTCAACATGCTTCATTAATGAAGCAAGGGAAGATGCCATAGCTGCCACCGAATCCGGCTGTAGTGTGGAAGGAGCGTTCCGAAATGCAAGCGTGAATGGGCATCCCAACTCACTAAAGTTTCTCAAACCAAAAACAGTCGACCCCGACTGCTGACGGAAAGGAGAAGAATCTCCAGTTCGCGGTCTGCTCCAGACCTCGCCGAGCATTCGTTAGAAACTTGTAGGCATCTGTCCCTTATCGTGCATATCCATGGAAGAAGGGGAAGCCATAACAACAGCCGACCCCGACTGAAGTGTGGAAGAAGCATCCCGACTCGTCACATAGGACGGATGCTCCTCCTCACTGAAGTTTCTTACAACACAAAACAGTCGTCCCCGACTGTTAACGGGAAGAAAAAAGCTATGCCCTTGCGATCTGTCCCCAGATCTCAGAGAGTATCCCGCTTAGAAACTTCTAGGCTTAATCCTCTTTCGTGCACTTCCATGTAAGTAGAAGAAGCCATAACTGCCGCCGGCCCTGGCTGCAGTGTGGAAGGAACTTTTTGATGTGTGTTCCGACTCAATATGGTTTCTCACAACGGACACAGTTGACCCTGACTGTTAACGGGATGGAGAGAGTTCTCCAAATGGAGATCTGACCCCAGATCTAGCCGAATGTCCCAAGGAGAAACTTATGGCTTCTACTACATACACAAATGACCGGACGGACCCAGCACCGTCCGACAGCTCACCTTAGGAGTCTGCTCTTGCATTTGCTGGAATGCTGCTAAATGCTGCGCAAACTGCGACAGCAAGTCCGTTCCCGAGGCTTGAGGAGCAGCAGTCTTTGGTTTTTTCGGCACTTGCTGCTCCTGGGATGAAGATCCGGAGATAGATCCCTTCTCCGAAGTCCTGTTGATCGATGCCTCGGATCGCTAGCTACCGGATGGTCCAACTTCACTGGCGAAGAATGGCTCCATCTTCGCACAGCTGACTGGATATCTGAAGTCAGGTAGCTTGCCTGCGGTCGTGTGTGCTTTAATAAAGTAGTGGAGGAAGCTGTGACTGAAGCCGACCCCAGCCGCAGACTAGACGGAGCATCCCGAGTGGTGGGTGGTCGTATGCTCCGACTCAGTTTCTCATAACAACATTTGGCCCCAAATGTTCTTAGGTTAGAGAGAAACCTCTCCCGCTCGTGGTCTCATCGGACTTCGCCGAGCCTCCCAACAAGAAAACTTGATTTGGGCTTGTGAAACGCAGCAGAGGAAGCCGTAACTGAAGCCAACCCTGACTGCAGACTAGACGGAGCATCCCGAGCGGCGGGTGGACGTATGCTCCGGCTCGTGCATGTTTCTCTTAACATTTGGCCCTAACTGTTGTTAGGTTAGAGAGGGGTCTCTTCCACTCGTGGACTATTAGACCTCACTGAGCCTCCCAACAAGAAACTTGCTGACTTCCTCCCTATATCCTCCCTATATCCTCCCTATTTCCGTTGTCGCTGGGTGAGCTTTTTTATTTTTAAGTGCTCTATCTACCCACATCTACACTTCCTTCGACCGCAATGGACTTACCTGGTGTCACGGCTCCCACGCATGGAGTAACCGCTTCACCGGTCGAGCTAGCTGCTTGCAAGAGATTAAGAACACTAACTAGGGCCTTATCCCTTGCTTATCATGAGCACTGCAGCTAGCTCTATTTGCTCTACGGAGCGCGACGACGGTAGCACACTTTGGATGGGTGTCACAAAATCCTCACCATGTTCATGTTCCTCTGAAATAGAAACTGAAACTAGAGGCTCTACAGAGCCTGTAATTGCTCACCTGGAACTACATATAAAAATGCGATTCCCCACAGGCTTTCCATGGTAACTATGAGCTGCAATTGTGGCCACGTTTGCAACATTACATCAACATTACATGAGGATCATTGGTAGAAAGTGTCCCAGTCTTCAATCACGTGAAGTTTCAAAACATTTGAATCCATCAAACAGAATCATAGAATGTCTCTGGTGGCCATATTTTCCAACCAACGGGTTTGTAGAGGGCCTCCTATAGACCATTCTTGCTAAGTTTTGGTTCCATGGCTCAGAAGTTCCAGAGAGAAGATGAAAATGTGATTTCCCATAGGTTTTTTTCTATAGTAACTATAAACCACAATTGTGGCTATGTTTGCAATACGATCAAAATTAAAATGAGGAATGTCGTGGAGGGTGTCCCAGTTATCAACCATGCAAAGTATCAAAACATTTGGCCCAGTGGTTTCAGAGGAGAAGAGTTTTCAAAATTGACTAATCAGAATCAAAGAATGCTTCTGGCGACCATGTTTTTTCACGCAACAGGAATAAAATGAGTAACAGTTGTAGAGAACCTCTCATAGACAATGCCTGCCAAGTCTGGTTCAAATTGGCTCAGTACTTTCAGTGAAGATGATAAAAATGTGATTTCCCATAGGGTTTCTATAGTAACTATAAGCCACAATTGCAGTCATAACTGCAACCTGATGAAGATTAAAATGAGGATCAGTGGTCGAGGGGGGTTACAGCGATCAGTCACATTAAGTTTTCAAACCATTTGGCCTTGTAGTTTCAAAGAAGATTTTCTTGAAAATGCACACATTTATGAATTCTGTTTCAACAAAAAAAAAAAATCAGTAAAAGAAGGTTAAATATTTTAAAAAGTTAAAAAATTTATAGTAATTTATATATTTTTTATACTTACCAATGACCCAGACTTAGCTGGTGCTAACTCTTAAAATCTAGGGCCAAACACAAATTTTGCCCCCCAATCCCCAAAATTTGCATCTAAAACCAAAAGAAATCATGTCCTACAGGACCTCCATACTTTGCCCCCACTGCGCATACGCAGTGTCAAGGACGTTCCGAAATTGGCGCCAATCACCATTCTTACTGGCAGTGCCTGGTCAGCGCTATGTACTCAGCGGGGAGGTAAGAGTTCCCAACTCCTGGGAGGGCCATCCCCGTCTGGGTCATTGGTAAGTATAAAAAATATATAAATTACTATAAATTTTTTAACATTTTTATACTGTACCAATGACCCAGACTTAGCTGAATAGTAAAAAGGCTGGAGGGCCTAGGACATAGAGGAAAATCCAATAAGCTCAACTATATAATATAGAGTGAACCCCTCAAGGAGAAAAGGAGTATTAGGCTTTACATGTATCTTTCTTATTTTATTATAAATTAGAAAGATACAATACCCTTCATAATTGAGCACAATAACATTCATGTTCTCTATTAACATCCAGTATAACCCATTATACTAATTATTTTTAAAGTAAGCCAATAAATAAAGTTAGTCAAGAGAATTGAGACTCTTTATATTCATTAAAAGTGTCCGAGGATTGTATATTAACGCCCGTTTGACACTTGACATATACAAATGCTTCACACCGAGCTACACTTTAAAAATATGACATGAATGAATTTTTAACATTAATATTACACTTTAAAACCATCCCGGAAACGACTCAGAATTACTGGCTCCGGAGGAGGAATTCCCTTGCTTTTCACTATAAAGCAGGTGACCTAAGGGAACACCCTCCCCCTCCCCCCCCCCCTTCCCCTTGCCCTGGGTCAAATAGCCCAGAGCGAAGAGGGCAGCAGGACGGAGTCACTGCCGGAACAGAAAGCCTGCATAACTATAGTTGCAACTGTTTAGTGGACGACATTCTGAGCAACAGATAACGGACCTAAACAATGCAGGTCTCCAGAAATAGACTCAATATTTCTGAGATAAAAATTCGTGAATATGGATGGCTGAGACCAATAAGCAGCCTTCATTAAATCTGTAATAGCCACACTATTACCATAAGCCCAAGATGTAGAAAGAGCTCTTACTTCATGAGCCGAAATCTTAAGCACAGACTGCTGGGAAGAAGATAAACTTTCATAAGCAGTACGGATAGTTAATTGAATCCATCTAGCAATAGAATGGACCGAAATGTCCTTTCTATTAGGCATCAGAGACAGAAAGAAACGTTTTCGTCCCTTTCTGATAAACTGAGATCTCCGTTTATAAATGCGTAAAGCTCTAACAGGACAGAGTAAAGGCCTACGCCCGTCTGAAGACGGAAGAGCCTTAATAACAATAGGTTCCGGATATTTATTAGGAGCCTGATTCTTAGCTAAAAATCCAACATTAGTAGTGAAGGTGATAGTGTTCCCGACACTACGATAGTGAGAATCGTCCACCGATAGTGCATGAAGCTCACTGACTCTTCTAGCAGAAGAGAAAGCTAAGAGAAAAGCTGTCTTATAAGACAAGAATTTGAAATCTACTGTCCCAAGAAGCTCATATGGCTTTTCCTTAAGTTTAAGAAGAACCCAAGCTAAATTCCACTTAGGAATTAACCTAAGAGTTCTGGGTCTATTTATCGAGAAGTTTCTAACTAACTTAGATAAAGAGACATTAGATCCAATTTGTAAACTATCATGATGTGCATAGGTATCAGATAACATAGACCTATAACCCTTAATAGTAACAGGCTGCAGTTTGATTTCGTCAAACAAGTATACTAGAAAGTTTGCAATGTCTGGTATGGAGGGATCAAAAATATCAACAGAATGATCCCACACCAACGATGAAAAACCTTCCACTTAGCCGCATAATTTAGCGAAAAGGAGGTCCTCCTACAGTTAGAAATCGCGTCCACTGCTCGTCCTGTAAAGTGCTTGCCATGCAAGAAGGACCGCACAACGGAAAAACGTGAAGGTTGAGACCTTGCGGGTTGTGATGGAGTTGGCGCGATTTCCCCTGCGAAAGAAGATCCTCTCGTGGAGGAAGCTTCCGCGGTAGGTCCCACAACAGACACCTGAGTAGATTTATCCACGGTCTCTGTGGAGACAGAGATGCTACCAACAGAATCTTGACTGAGATTGTTTTATCTTTAGCAATATTTGCGGATTCAACGGCGCTGGAGGATATGCATATCCTATCATTCCGTCCCATGAGATCGATAGAGCGTCTACTGCAAATGCTCTTGGATCCGGGCACGGTGACACATACGTCTGCAACTGATTGTTGAGATGTGTCGCAAATAAGTCTATCATTGGCCGTTCCCACTGGTAGCAAATCTGATTGAATACTTGTTTGTTGAGAGTCCACTCCGACGGCAACAAGAGACCCTTCCGTGAAAGGGAGTCTGCTAGTACATTCAGATGACCCGGTATGTGACGGACCGAAAGTAGAACCTGATGTTCTAGAGCAAACAGAAGGATTCTCTCCATTAGATTGAATAACGGAACGGAATGAGTGCCTCCCTGGTTCCGTATATACGCCACTACTGTCGTATTGTCGGACAGAATTTGGACATGAGCTTTGTGAATAATGTCCATCCAATGACGTAACGCAAGCCAAATTGACATCATTTCCTTGATGTTTATGTGCTTGGTTAGGAACTGTGGATCCCAAAGACCCTGGCATCTCGAATCCGTTGGGATCAATGTTGCACCCCAACCTGTTTGACTGGCATCCGTCATAATGGTAAAACTCGGATCCGGCAACTGCAGCGGAATTCCCTGAGTTAACCACTGAATGTTTGCCCAAGTCTGAATCTCTTATTTCACTTGATCTGACAAAAGAACATCTATGTCGAGCGAATGAATCTTCACACTCCAATTCAAAGTTAAGAAAACCTATTAGTCTCATAAACTCCCTCGCTGTGACTTTGTCTGCATGAAGACAATAGCGAGCGTAACAACTGACTAAATTTGCTCTGGTTAACGGCAGACGAACGAGATTGTTGTGCGTCTCGAAGCTCATTCCCAGATGAGTGAATAACTTGGACGGCACCAGATCCGACTTCTCGTTTATAACAAAACCGAGACGTCGGAGCAATAGAAGCAGATTCTGACTAAATTCGCTCTGGTTAACGGCAGACGAACGAGATTGTTGTGCATCTCGAAGCTCATTCCCAGATGAATGAATGACTTGGACGGCACCAGATCCGACTTCTCGTTTATAACAAAACCGAGACGTCGGAGCAATAGAAGCAGATTCTGCACATCGTTCTGAAGCGTTAACTCGTTGCCGTACCTCTGAAGAATGTCGTCCAGGTAGGCCGACGTTACCGCAGACGAATGAGCTCGGAAATACATCATTACCGAGTTCATTACCCGAGTGAAAGCCCAGGGTGCTAGGTTCAATCCGAAGCACATCGCCCGGAATTGATACACAACTCCTAGGACTGCGAAGCGTAGATACTTTCTGAATGTCGGATGTACCATGACATGAAAGTACGCATCCTTGAGATCTATGGTTGTAGCATAATCGTTCACCCAAATACTCGCTCTGACCGACCGAATCGTCTCCATATAAAAATTTTTTTAGTGACGATCAGCTTGTTTATCCAGCTCAAATCTATGACTGGACGGAACGAGCCGTCTGGTTTCGGAACCAGAAACAGATGGATGTAGAATCCTGGTGTATCCTGGTCTTCTACGACCTCTATCGCGCTCTTCATTAAAAGAGACGGAACCTCCGATAAGAGAGCGTCTCTTTTCTGCGGATTTGACGGAAGTTGAGTCCATTTTGGACTTCGAGTTAACGGAGGCTTTCGTTTGAAGGATATTCTTAGACCTTCCGAAATCACCCCTCTCACCCAAGGGTCATCCGTAATCGACGCCCACTCTTCTGAAAAACTCGACAACCTTCCGCCAACCGGAACGCGAAAGAGGTTGAAGCCATCACCTCCTGGACCTGCGAGGCCTGCAGGAGGAGAAACCACGTCCTCCACGACCCGCACCTCGTCCCGTCAACCTCCGGGCGTCCGACCGATTGTCCCGGCCCGAAGGACGTCCCGCACGAGAGTCGCTGCCTTGACGGTCTCTTGAATAAGACCAAGAGGACGCACCGGAACCTCTATAGGAACCTTTCTTGGGTGCATTAGACCCAGAAGTGCCTGTCTTATTCTTCTCTGTCGTATCCGACTTTTTGGAAGCGGATTTAAACAACAGAGAATCCGAAGCTTTCTTCATAATTTTATCGTAGATTGCAGAAAGCTTGCCGTCGAATAGAAGTTCTCCGGAGACCGAAGCGACTCTGAGAGAGTTCTTCACCTTACTATCCACGCTTGTGGATGTAGCTAAGGCTGCGTCACGTCTAACCAACTCCAGGTTTGCCACTGAAAGGGCGGAGTTATACGTGGAATAAGCCACTGCTCTTGAAAGAAGTCTTAATGAGGATTGTGTATCCTGGAATTCTTTCCCTTGAAGACGCAGTGATAACGCCTTTGTAAGGTGGTCTGCGTAAGATAAAGCGTCTAAACTGGCCTTGTTAGACGTGATTGTCATATCCAACACTGCGGTTGGAACGGACATAGACGACGGTAACGACAATTCTAAGTCTTCCGCCTCGTCGTCAAGACGCAGAGGAACTCTCGGAATACCCTGTCCTGCCGTATCGAATTTATTCCTTGCATTAATGAAAGGCAGGTTAAGAGCATTGGAGGACAAGAAACCAGCTTTGCCTGTTTTGGAAGCAAGCTTGAATATAGCGTCGTTCAATAATTCAAATGTTCTTGTGACATTATTGGACTGAGACGGAAACTCAGGGACAATGTCTCTGAACCGCTCAAAGAATTCAGTGTCCAATGACGCTATTATTCTCTTGTCCGGAACCGCAGCAGTCTGGCCCAACGGAACAACGTGAGGAAGGAAGTGCCGGATAAAATCCACGGCAGCTTTATGTTGTTCCGAAAGGGATAGCTCCAAGTCATCCGTATCCCTTTCACCATCCGGTCGGGCCTCACGATGCTCCCGGTCGTCCGCACCCGATGCTTTGGCGGAGCATACCGACCCAGCGCCGTCGGATAATTCCCGATCCGACACCGATTCTGTCGGCTGCTGGGATGCTGCGATAATTTGTGCTATCTGAGCAAGCACGTCCGTCATCGAGGCCTGCGGAGTGGCGGTCTTTCGCTGCTTCGCCGCGGGAAGCTCTGCATCAACTGACTCCCGCATACTCTTCTTATGCGAACGTCCGGAGTCTACCGGCCTTGTGTCCCTAGCTACTGGATGGCGTGACCTGGTCGCCGAAGAATCCCTTATCAGTGAAGCTGGTAGAATCTCCGCGGTCACGTAGCCAAGGTGCGGTCGTGTGCGCTGGAGAGAGGATGAGGAAGCCTGAGCAGTCTCCGTGGACTGCCTAAACAATGGAGCGTCTCGAGCGACGGACGTGTGCTCCGCTTGCGACACATTTTGTACCACAACATCAGGTCCCTGATGTTGTTGTACGAGAGAGGGGCCTCTCTCGCTCGCGGCCCGGCTGGACCTGGACGAACTAGGAACCGGACTAGAAGGCTTCCTCCGATCTCTCCTAACATCCGCCGTCACTGGGTGTGCACCTAGTATATTTATAGTGCTCGCATCACCCAACATTTCCTCCTGGACCGCAACGGACGAACCCGGCTGCCGAACCATTCGGTGAATGGACGCTACACCGGGCGAGCTAGCGGACAACAGCGATCCTACTAGGGACCTCTTAGGCAACTGTCATATCTCCATGAGCACTTTTGCCGCTAACTCTTCATTCAATTGTGACGACGGAAGCGCACTCTTGGAAGATAACATGGAACCATCACCCTGTTCTTGTTCCTCTGAAATAGAAACTGATAGATTAGAGTGACCCTGCGGAGAAAGGACCGGCATAGCCCTTTCTCCACTAACAACATATCGTGACACACGTTTCCAATGTTTGTCATCCCAATATTGACATATTGAACAGGAGTTAGTGCGAGTACACTGACTACAATTAATACAATGATCATGAAAGTCAGAGGAAGATTTCTTCCTATTACAATTTGAACAATGTCCTTTCATTGTGAAAAGACAACAACAAGTCCTAGTACTCGCACAAACCCCTAAACACAAAGATACATAATAACATGATCCATTAACATTGAAAAAAGCAAATGAAATTCAAAATAATTTTTGAAAAATATTTTTTCAGCGAAGCCCAAGTTTCTGAAAAGTAACGTTGAGCCCCAATGGATCCCAAGGGTAAGTGTGGTCAAAAATTTTAAAATTATTTTAAATAATTATTGCAACACTTATGGATAATAATAATGTATCTTGTAGTGAGATAAACTACTCCAAAGGCAAAAAGCCCCCCTCAAAAGAGACTGTTGCCAATGTAAACAAGAAGTGTATAAACACCAGAAAACATGACTCCAGGCACTGACAATACTGGCCCGAAATCAGTTATCAAAATTACACACTATCTGATGCAAAACAGAGACTTCCAGAGAAGAATCTGCAGAACATCAGATGGTAGATGCAGAACACAACGTCTAAACACCCATGGGTGAAAACGTAAACATGGGGAAAATAACAGAATTCATTCTGTAACCAAGCTAATTCTCCCAAGAAATTTTAGGAGTAATCTTACTCAAAAATATGCCAAAAGCATGGGAGAATAGCAAGGGGGGACTTACAGGATAAGGAGAGAGGAAACACTGAATAAGCAGTGCAACTTCAAAGTAAGAATGACAACAACAGGCCCATGCCTCGAAAATAGGCAACTTAACATAATTTTATAACAAAATTTTAAGTTACAGCCCTGATTATTTTCTGTCACTCCTTTTTCCTCTCCTCCTTCTCTATCCTCCTTAGAATCACCATTTCTCCAATATTTATGTGTCTGGCATCATTTAAACTGAGATTTACAAGCACAAAGATCAGTGAGATGTTAACTGATGAAGGGCCAAACAAAGAATGGTGATTGGCGCCAATTTCGGAATGTCCTTGACACTGCGCATGCGCAGTGGGGGCAAAGTATGGAGGTCCTTTAGGACATGATTTCTTTTGGTTTTAGATGCAAATTTTGGGGATTGGGGGGCAAAATTTGTGTTTGGCCCTAGATTTTTAAGAGTTAGCACCAGCTAAGTCTGGGTCATTGGTACAGTATAAAAATATTACAATTCTCTCAGACAGTATTCTCTTTTCATAACAGCTTTGGATGCGTAAAGGGTTACAGTCAAACACACTTTCCTCCAATATTTGTCAAATCTTAGAAGATAAACAATAATTACTGTCATCTAAGCTGACATGATTGAAACAGAATACAAACAAAAAACTGTTCATGTTACTTATCAGAAAATACTGTTATCAGATTGAAGTTGACAGATGCCTGTAAATCCAAAAGACTAATGATGCAAAAATCAAGATACAGTTAAAATGGTTTACAGTGAAGTCAAAATAAGTTAAGCAGGATAATCCAAAAATTATGTATCTTATTTTTTTCTCTTCCTACACTGATAAGACCGGGCGCTAACATCATTTTATGGAAAGCTCTCACTGATAGCCTTCTAGAAAATGTCAGATTCTGATCTTGTCAGGAGCAGCAGTTTACTTACTTTATTGCAATTATGCTACAGCTTATTTTGACTTGTACTGTATACACAATATGCTAGGGTTTTTTTTCCCCAGTCCTCAGTGGAGAAAACTGGAAACAAACCTTACCAGATTCTCAAAAAAGTTAAAAAATTTATAGTAATTTATATATTTTTTATACTTACCAATGACCCAGACTTAGCTGGTGCTAACTCTAACAAAACCAGGGCCAAACACAAATTTTGCCCCCCAATCCCCAAAATTTGCATCCAAAACAAAAAGAAATCATGTCCTAAAGGACCTCCATACTACGCCTCTACTGCGCATGCGCAGTGACGCAGTCGTCCCGAAATTGGCGCCAATTATCATTCTTACTGGCAGTGCCTGGTCAGCGCTATGTACTCAGCGGGGAGGCAAGAGTTCCCAACTCCAGGGAGGGCCATCCCCGTCTGGGTCATTGGTAAGTATAAAAAATATATAAATTCCTATAAATTTTTTAACATTTTTATACTGTACCAATGACCCAGACTTAGCTGAATAGTAAACAGGCTGGAGGGCCTAGGACATAGAGGAAAATCCAATAAGCTCAACTATATAGTAAAGAGGTAACCCCTTAAGGAGAAAAGGAGTATTAGGCTTTACATGTATCTTTCTTATTTAATATTAAATTAGAAAGATACACTACCCTTAATAATTGAGCACAATAACATTCATGTTCTCTATTAACATCCAGTATAACCCTTATACTAATTATTTTTAAAGCAAGCCAATAAATAAAGTAGTCCAGAGAATTGAGACTCTTTATAATCATTTAAAAGTGTCCGAGTATTGTATATTAAAGCCCGTTTGACACTTGACATATACAAATGCTTCACACCGAGCTACACTTTAAAAATAAGACATGAATGAATTTAAACATTAATATTACACTTTAAAACCATCCCGGAAGCGACTCAGAAATACTGACTTAGAGGAGGCATTCCCTTGCTTTTCACTATAAAGCAGGTGACCTAAGGGAACACCCGCCCCCCCCCCCCCCCCTTCCCCTTGCCCTGGGTCAAATAGCCCAGAGCGAAGAGGGCAGCCGGACGGAGTCACTGCCGGAACAGAAAGCCTGCATAACTATAGTTGCAACTGTTTAGTGGACGACATTCTGAGCAACAGATAACGGACCTAAACAATGCAGGTCTCCAGAAATGGACTCAATATTTCTGAGATAAAAATTCGTAAATGTGGATGGCTGAGACCAATAAGCAGTCTTCATTAAATATGTAATAGCAACACTATTAGCATAAGCCCAGGAAGTAGAAAGAGCTCTTACTTCATGAGCAGAAATCTTAAGCACAGACTGCTGAGAAGAAGATAAATCTTCATAAGCAGTACGGATAGTTAACTGAATCCATCTAGCAATAGAATGGACTGAAATGTCCTTTCTATTAGGCATCAAAGACAGAAAGAAACGTTTCCGTCCCTTTCTGATAAACTGAGATCTCTGTTTATAGATACGTAGTGCTCTAACAGGACAGAGTAAAGGCCTACGCCCGTCTGAAGACGGAAGAGCCTTAATAACAATAGGTTCCGGATATTTATTAGGAGCCTGATTCTTAGCTAAAAAACCCACATTAGTAGTGAAGGTGATAGTGTTCCCAACACTACGATAATGAGAATCATCCACCGATAGTGCATGAAGCTCACTGACTCTTCTGGCAGAAGAGAAAGCTAAGAGAAAAGCTGTCTTATAAGATAAGAATTGAAATCTACTGTGCCAAGAGGTTCAAATGGCTTTTCCTTCAATTTAAGAAGAACCCAAGCTAAATTCCACTTAGGAATTAATCTAAGAGTTCTGGGTCTATTTATCGAAAAGTTTCTAACCAACTTCGATAAAGAGACATTAGATCCAATTTGTAAACTATCATGATGTGCATAGGTATCAGATAACATAGATCTATAACCCTTTATAGTAACAGGCTGCAGTTTGATTTCGTCAAACAAGTATACTAGAAAGTTTGCAATGTCTGGTATAGAGGGATCAAATATATCTACAGAATGATCCCTACACCAACGACGAAAAACCTTCCACTTAGCCGCATAGTTTAGCGAAGAGGAGGTCCTCCTACAGTTAGAAATCGCGTCCACTGCTCGTCCTGTAAAGTGCTTGCCATGCAAGAAGGACCGCACAACGGAAAAACGTGAAGGTTGAGACCTTGCGGGTTGTGATGGAGTTGGCGCGATTTCCCCTGCGAAAGAAGATCCTCTCGTGGAGGAAGCTTCCGCGGGAGATCCCACAACAGACACCTGAGTAGATTTATCCACGGTCTCTGTGGCGACAGAGATGCTACCAACAGAATCTTGCATTGAGATTGTTTTATCTTTAGCAATACTTGTTGAATTAACGGCGCTGGAGGATACGCATATCCTATCATTCCGTCCCAAGGGATCGACAGAGCGTCTACTGCAAATGCTCTTGGATCCGGACACGGAGACACATACGTCTGCAACTGATAGTTGAGATGTGTCGCAAATAAGTCTATCATTGGCCGTTCCCATTGGTAGCAAATCTGATTGAATACTTGTTTGTTGAGAGTCCACTCCGACGGCAACAAGCGACCCTTCCGTGAAAGGGAGTCTGCTAGCACATTCAGACGACCCGGTATGTGACGGACCGAAAGAAGAACGTGATGTTCTAACGCAAACAGAAGGATTTTTTCCGTTAGATTGAACAACGGAACTGAATGAGTGCCTCCCTGATTCCGTATATACGCCACTACTGTCGTATTGTCGGATAGGATTTGGACATGAGCATCGTGAATAATGTCCATCCAGTGACGTAACGCAAGCCAAATTGACATCATTTCCTTGATGTTTATGTGCTTGCACAGGAATTGCGGATCCCAAAGACCCTGGCATCTCGAATCCGTTGGGATTAATGATGCACCCCAACCTGTTTGACTGGCATCCGTCATAACGGTAAAACTCGGATCCGGCAACTGCAGCGGAACTCCTTGAGTTAACCACTGAATGTTTGCCCAAGTCTGAATCTCTTGTTTCACTTGATCTGACAAGAGAACGTCTACATCGAGCGAATGAATTTTCACACTCCAATTCTGAGTCAGGAAAATTTGAAGAGGACGTGTGCGTAGCCGCCCCATCGGAATAAGATCCGCGGCGGCTCCGCACAGACCTATCAGTCTCATAAATTCTCTCGCCGTGACTTTGTCTGCGTGCAGACAATAGCGAGCGTAACAACTGACTAATTTCGCTCTGGTTAACGGCAGACGAACGAGATTGTTGTGCGTCTCGAAGCTCATTCCCAGATGAGTGAATGACTTGGACGGCACCAGATCCGACTTCTCCTCGTTTACTATAAAACCGAGACGTCGGAGCAATAGAAGAAGATTCTGAACATCGTTCTGAAGCGTTAACTCGTTGCCGTACCTCTGAAGAATGTCGTCCAGGTAGGCCGACATTACCGCAGACGAATGAGCTCGGAAGTAGATCATTACCGAGTTCATTACCCGAGTGAAAGCCCAGGGTGCTAGATTCAATCCGAAGCACATCGCCCGGAATTGATACACCACTCCCAGGACTGCAAAGCGTAGATACTTTCGGAATGTCGGATGTACCATGACGTGAAAGTACGCATCTTTGAGATCTATGCTCGTTGCATAATCGTTCACCTGAATACTCGCTCTGACCGATCGAATCGTCTCCATATAAAACTTCGGAGCGACGATCAGCTTGTTTATCCAGCTCAAATCTATGACTGGACGGAACGAGCCATCTGGTTTCGGAACCAGAAACAGATGGCTGTAGAATCCCAGAGATTCCTGGTTTTCTACGACCTCTACCGCGTTCTTCATTAAAAGAGACTGCACCTCTGATAACAGAGCGTCTCTTTTCTGTGGATTTGACGGAAGATGAGTCCACTTTGGACTTCGAGTTAATGGAGGCTTTCGTTTGAAGGATATCTTTAGACCTTCCGAAGTCACTCCTCTCACCCAAGGGTCGTCCGTAATCGACGCCCACTCTTGTGAAAAACTTGACAACCTTCCGCCAACCGGAACGCGATAGAGGTTTAAGCCATCACCTCCTGGACCTGCGAGGCCTGCGGTAGGAGAAACCACGTCTTCCACGACCCGCACCTCGCCTCGTCGACCTCGGGGCGTCCGACCGATTGTCCCGGCCTGAAGGACGTCCCGAACGAGAGTCGCTATCCTGACGGTCTCTCGAACAAGACCAAGAGGACGCACCGGAACCTCTATAGGAACCTCTCTTGGGCGCATTAGACCCAGAAGTGCCTGTCTTATTCGTGTCTGCTGTATCCGACTTCTTAGGAGCCGATCTGAACAACAGAGAATCATTAGCTTTCTTTTTAATTTTATCATAAATAGCGGAAAGCTTGCCGTCAAAGAGAAGTTCTCCTGAGACCGAAGCGACTCTAAGAGAGTTCTTCACCTTAGAATCCACTAGTGTGGATGTAGCAAGGGCTGCGTCACGTCTAACCAACTCCAGATTTGCCACTGAAAGGGTGGAGTTACACGTGGAATAAGCTACTGCCCTTGAAAGAAGTCTTAAAGAGGATTGTATATCCTGAAACTCTTCCCCTTGAAGGCGCAGTGATAACGCCTTAGTAAGGTGATCTGCGTAAGATAAGGCATCTAAATTGGCTCTGTTAGACGCAATAGCTGTTTCCAACACCGCGGTTGGAATAGAAGCTGACGACGGTAATGATAGCTCTAAGTCTTCCGCCTCGTCGTCCATACGCAGAGGAACTCTCGGTATACCCTGTCCTGCCGTATCGAATTTATTCCTTGCATTAATGAAAGGCAGGTTGAGAGTATTAGCGGACAAGAAACCTGCTTTCCCCGTCCTGGAAGCAAGTTTAAATATAGCGTCGTTCAATAATTCAAATGTTCTAGCAACATTATTGGACTGCGACGGAAACTCGGGAGCGATGTCCCTGAACCGCTCAAAAAATTCAGAGTCCAATGACGCTATAATTCTCTTGTCCGGAAGCGCAGCAGTCTGGCCCGACGGAACAACTTGAGGGAGAAAGTGCCGGATGAAGTCCACGGCAGCTTTATGTTGTTCCGAAAGGGATAGCTCCAAGTCATCCGTATCCCTTTCACCATCCGGTCGGACCTCACGATGTTCCCGGTCGTCCGCCCCCGATGCTTCGGCGGAGCGTACCGACCCAGCGCCGTCGGATAATTCTCGATCCGACACCATTTCTGTCGGCTGCTGGGATGCTGCGATAAGCTGTGCTATCTGCACAAGAATGTCCGGCGTCGAGACCTGCGGAGGCGCAGTCTTTCGCTGCTTCGCCGAGGGCAGCTCCGCATCAGATGGCTCCCGCATACTTTTCCTATGCGAACGTCCGGAGTCCATCGGTCTCGAATCCCTGGCTGCCAGATGGTGTGACCTGGTCGCCGAAGAATCCTTCATCGGCGAAGCTGGTAATATATCGGCGGTCATGCAGCCAAGGTGCGGTCGTGTGCGCTGACGAGAAGAGGAAGCCTTAACAGTCTCTGCGGACTGCTTACACAACGGAGCGTCCCGAGCGACGGACGTATGCTCCGCTAAAGACACATTTTGTACCACAACATCTGGTCCCAGATGTTGTTGTACCAGAGAGGGACCTCTCTCGCTTGCGGCCCGGCTGGACCTGGACGAGCTAGGAACCGGACTAAAAGGCTTCCTCCGTTCTCGCTTGCTATCTGCCGTCACTGGGTGTGCATCTATTATGTTTATAGTGCTCGCATCACCCAAAATTTCCTCTTGGACCGCATCGGACGAACCCGGCTGCCGAACCATTCGGTGAATGGACGCTACACCGGGCGAGCTAGCGGACAACATTTGTCTAATCTCCATGAGCACTTTTGCCGCTAGCTCTGAATTCATTTGTGACGACGGACGCACACTTGAAGAAGATAACATGGAAACATCACCCTGATCTGGTTCCTCTGAAATAGAAACTGAGAGAGTAGAGTGACCTTGCGGAGAAAGAGCCGGCATCGCTCTTTCTCCAGAAACAACATATCGTGACACACGTTTCCAATGTTTCTCATCCCAATGTTCACATATAGGACAGGGATTAATGCGAGAACACTGACTACAATTAATACAATGATCATGAAAGTCAGAGGAAGATTTCTTCCTATTACAATTTGAACAACGTCCCTTCATTGTGAAAGAACAACAATAAGTCCTAGTTACTCGCAAAAACCCCTGACACAAAGATACATAATAACATGATCCATTAATAAATGAAAAAACAATTGCAAAACAAAATAATTTTGAAAAAATATTTTTTCAGAGAAGCCCAAGTTGCTGAAAAGTAACGTTGAGCCCCGATGGATCCGATGGCCAAGTGTGGTCAAAAATTTTAAATTTATATAAAATAATTAATGAGACACTTTCGGATAATATAAATGTATCTTATAATGAGATAAACTACCACAAAGGCAAACAGCCCCCCTCAAAAAAGGCTGTTGCCAATGAAAACAAACAGTGTAAACACACTAGAAAACATGACTCCAGGCACTGAAAAAACTGGCCCGGAATCAGTCATCAATTACACTCTATCTGATGCAAAACAGAGACTCCCAGGGGAGAATCTGTAGAACATCAGATGGAAGATGCAGAACACAAACGTTATACACCCATGGGTGAAAACGTAACTATGGGGAAAATAACAGAAAACATTCTGTAACCAAGCAACTCTCCCAGGAAATTTTAGAAATGAAATTTCTCAAAAATATGCCAAAAGCATGGGAGAATTGCCAGGGGGGACTTTAGAAGGCTAGGGGAGAGGAAACACTGAATAAGCAGTGCAACAATTAGCAAGAATGACAACAAGAGGCCCATGCCTCGAAAATAGGCAACTTAACATAATTTCATCAAAAAAATTTAAGTACAGCCCTGATTATTTTTTGCCACTTCTTTTTCCTCTCCTCCTTCTATCCTCCTTAGAATCACATTTTCTCCAAAAATTACGTGTCTGGCATCCTTTAAACTGAGATTTACAAGCACAAAGATCAGTGAGATGTTGACTGATGAAGGGCCAAACAGAGAATGATAATTGGCGCCAATTTCGGGACGACTGCGTCACTGCGCATGCGCAGTAGAGGCGTAGTATGGAGGTCCTTTAGGACATGATTTCTTTTTGTTTTGGATGCAAATTTTGGGGATTGGGGGGCAAAATTTGTGTTTGGCCCTGGTTTTGTTAGAGTTAGCACCAGCTAAGTCTGGGTCATTGGTACAGTATAAAAATACAAGTATTTTGCTGACAGTACCGATCTTTTGTGCAGACAGGAGGGGCATTGGGTTAAGCATTAGAATACAGCCTCTCGTGGCCACATATTTCCATCCTCTCATAGACCATTCCTGCGAAGTGTGGTTCACGTCGGCTCAGTGGTTTCAGAGACGATGAAAATGTCATTTCCCATAGAGTTTCTATAGTAACTATAAGCCGCAATTGTGGCCATGTTTACAACCCGATCAAAATTAAATGAGGATCGTTGGTAGAGGGGGTCCCATTCATTACTTATGTGAAGTATCAAACATTTGGCCTGGCAATTTCAGAGGAGAAAATTTTTGAAAATCCACCAATCAGAATAAAAGAATGCCTCTGGTGGCCATGTTTTTCAACCCTCAGGAACAAAATGAGGATCATTTGTAGAAGACCTCCCATAGACCATCCCTGCCAGGTTTGGTTCACGTCGCTCAGTTGTTCTGGAGAACAAGATGAAAATGTGATTTCCCATAGGGTTTCTATAGTAACTATAAGCCGCAATTGTGGCCATGTTTGCAACCCGATCAACATTAAATAAGGACCGTTTGTAGAGGGGGTCCCAGTCATCATTTATGTGAAGTATCAAAACATTTCGCCTGGCAGTTTCAGAGAAGATTTTTGAAAATCTACCAATCAGAATCAAAGAATGCCTCTGGCAGCCATGTTTTTCAACCCACGGAAACAAAATGAGGATCATTTGTAGAGGACCTCCCATAGACTATCCCTGCCAGGTTAGTTTTCACGTCGCCTCAGTTTTTCCAGAGAAGAAGAGGAAAATGTGATTTCCCATAGGGTTTCTACAGTAACTATAAGCCGCAATTGTGGCCATGTTTGTAACCCAATCAACATTAAATGAGGATCGTTGGTAGAGGGGCTCCCAGTCATCATGTATGTGAAGTTTCAAAACACTTGGCCTGACAGTTTCAGAGGAGAAGATTTTTGAAAATCCACCAACCAGAATCAAAAAATGCCTCTGGAAGCCATGTTTTTCATCCAACGGGAACAAAGTGAGGATCGTTTGTAGAGGACTTCCCATAGGCCATTCCTGCCAAATTTGGTTCACACCGGCTCAGCAGTTACAGAGAAGAAGATGAAAATGTGAAAAGTTTACGGACGACGACAGACGCCAAGTGATGAGAAAAGCTCACATGGCCTTTTAGGCCAGGTGAGCTAAAAATGAATTACAATGCGGTACCACGTACCACAACACCCGTCTCCAAAGTTAATCATCCCAGTCCAGTGTACACAAGTAGGAAAAGAATCCACAGGAGTGCATCAACAAACCAGAGGTACTGTGAGCAAGTTCACAAAGTGATACCCCCCGAATGTATAAGTTAGATTATCTCCCCTTGGAAATGTCAGAACGGAATTACATTGCTTCATGCACATCTTATATGGAGTTCTTCCATTGTGTAAAGTTTCATGAAAATTCTTCAAACGGTTTAGGAGGAGTTGCGCTTATAAGGATGGACAGACAGACAGATGGACAGATGGACGGACAGACGGACAGACAGACAGACAGGGTGATTCCTATATACCCCCCCAAACTTTGTTTGCGGACATGAATAATAGCAATCAAAATTAAATTCAAAATATTTTTAGAAAAATTTTTTAAAAATGCCCAAGTTCCCAAAGGGAACATTATGAGCCTAAGGGCATCCCGATAGAGCCTAAGTATGGACAAAATCAAAATTTTTTGGGCTACACTACCAGAATAATAATCAATGTATCTTACAGTAATTCTACAGTAAAATAAAATAAAATACTACATATAAATGAGGACGTTGTCAATGTAAACACTGTCAATAAAAAAAACAGGAAACAAGACCTCAGGCACACAAAAAGGCCCAAAGTCAGTAACCAATTTAAATGCTACCAGATGCAAAGCTAGATCTTCATATGAAGAAAAAACGATACATCAGATAGAAGATGCAAGACTAAATGACCAAACACCCCTAGGGTGAGGACGTAACCATGGGGATAAACAGAATAAATATTCTGTAATACACGTTAAACTCCCAAGAAATTTAATAAAAAATTTCAATCAAAAATAGGTAAAAAGCTTAAGAGTTTAACAGGAAGAGTTCATGGAAGGATAGGGAAGGACTACTTAACAAACAGTGGATTAATCATTAGCAACGATGATGACATCAGGCGTATGTCCCAAAATTGGGAAACATGAAATAATTTTATAATTATTATAAAGCTTCAGCCCTGAACGTATAAAACCACCGTTGTACACTTCCATCATCCAATAACAGCCTTGGATCCACCAATTCTTGCATTGATTTGGGTCAGGCATCCTCAAAAAAGGAGATTTTAAAGCACAGGTGTCAGAACATTGTTACTGACTTTAGGGCCAAACAAAGAAGATGATGTTGGTGCCAATTCAGGCCACTTCCTGACAGCTGCACATGCGCAGAGAGTAAAAGTATGGAGGACCAGATAGGACTTTTAATTTTCGGTTTTGCAAGCAAATTTTGGGGATTGGGGGGGTTCAAAATTTGTGTTTGGCCCTTGATAACTTTGAGTTTGCACCAGACAGTTTAAAAATATAGTATAAAAATATATGAATTCAGGGACTTGATTTTAAAAAAAGTTAAAAAATTTATAGTAATTTATATATTTTTTATACTTACCAATGACCCAGACTTAGCTGGTGCTAATTCTAAAATATTTAGGGCCAAACACAAATTTTGCCCCCCAATCCCCAAAATTTGCATGCAAAACCGAAAATTAGAAGTCCAATCTGGCCCTCCATACATTTTACCCTCTGCGCATGTGCAGACTCCAGGAAGTCACCGAATCTGGCGCTAAATAAATCATTCTTTGTATAAAAAAAGATTATAATAATTTAGTGGGGAGGTATGAGTGCCCAGTACTGCCCACTCATGGGAGGGCCATTCCCGACTGGGTCATTGGTAAGTATAAAAAATATATAAATTACTATAAATTTTTTAACATTTTTATACTGTACCAATGACCCAGACTTAGCTGAATCGTAAAAAGGCGGAGGGCCTGGAACTTCGAAAATAGTAGATCAACATAGATCAAATCCTTCAATTCATGATGAAGAAATTAGAATTACATGTATGTCTCTTAATACCATAATAGAAGAGACATAATCTAATATGTATCCAATTATGTACATCCTAAATCTAAGCATAAAATCATGTTAATTAGGATATAACAAATAAACAATTTTAGAGACTAGTCTGGTCTAGGCCCTAAAAATAATTAAGGCATACTGAGAATGAGGGAAATTTCCCATAAACCTACGCCACACAACAATATTGCAGCTGATCGCCGAACATAGTACGGACAAGACAGCTTCCTCTATAGTTACATACTCATAAGGCAGAGAAGTGGACAAAATGACACACCCCCTTTTTTTGAACATAACTTCAAAAGAAAGAGGGGAAAGCTCTAGAATCAATAAGCAGTACCGGAAACGATAAAAATAAATATCGAACAGGCACTCAAAAAAAAATTAATTCATGAATAATAAATGGTGCTTAACGCCACTTCACAAGACAAGGCTATAGCGATGATTTTAGTAAATAACATTATCCGCTATAAAATATGCACTGCAGACGCCGTATACAGGTACGACGAAATCAGTGAAAAATCAATTATAACATATACATACAAAAGCAGGATAAGATGAACAATCTCTGCAGAGAAAACACGCTTCAAGATCATTCACAGGAGGCCTCTGTAATATTAAATCCGGTAAAAACACTCTCCAGTGTGTATTATTTGATATCTACAACTATAAACACGCGAGAATATGCGATTTGAGAACCAACAAAATAGAGACCAGGATCTTGAAAAGGAGGTAGGTATGATAAACCGGCTCCAAAATCAGAAAATGATCCGAGTTTATAGTGCTCGCACACCCGATCTCCTTTCCTGGACCACAACTGATGAACCCGGCATCACAACCATTTCTCGAATGACTGCTTCACCGGGCAAGCTAGCGGGCAACAAGGCCGTCGATCCTACTAGGGACCTCTTAGGCACTTGCCGAATTTCATTGAGGACTTGCCGCTAGCTCTGCATTTAATTGCGATGACGGAAGCACACTTCTTGAAGACATAACGGAAACATCACCCTGTTCTTGTTCCTCTGAAAAAGAGACTGAAAAACTAGAGTGACCCTGTGGCGAGAGGACCGGAATGGACCTCTCACCACTAACAATATACCGTGACACACGTCTCCAATGTTTGTCATCCCAATTGGCACATACTGAGCAAGAATTAGTGCGAGTACACTGACTACAGCAAATACAATGAACATGAGAATCAGAGGAAGACTTCCTCGATTTACAATTTGAACAAGATTCTTTCATTTTGAAAAAATATTAAACAGTCATCATACTCGCACTAACCCTTGAAAAACAAAGATATATAATAATAATATAATCCATTACAAAAATTTCGAAAAATAATTCAAAAGAAAAATTTTTTCGAAAAAATTTCAAGATGAGCCCAAGTTCCCAAAAGGAATGATGAGCCCAAATGGATCCCAAAAAAGCCTAAGTGTGGACAAAAATTTTAAAACATATCTAAAAATTAATGCTACACATATGGACAGTATTAATGTATCTGGCTATGAACAGAACCAAAAAGAAGACAAGGAATCACTGTCAGAAGTAACCGTTGTCAACGTAAACAAAAGTGAATAAAAACTGGAAACAAGACTCCAGGCACTGAAAATATGGCCTGAAATCAGTAACCAATTTTAAACACTATCCGATGTAAAACAGAAACTTCCACAGAAGAAACTGCAGTACATCGGATGGTAGATGCATGACCAAAACGCCTAACCACCCCTAGGGTGAGGACGTAACCATGGGGAAAAACAGAATAAACATTCTGTTACTATACCAAAAACTCCCAAGAACTTCAGTAAAAATGAAAGTGTCAATGACACTGTAGCTCAACTTGTCAAGTCAAAGACATGTACATGTATAGTATGTGACACAGCAATGACAAACATCTAGGTAATGACCTGATAACAAAGGTACATATAAAGTATAGTAACGGTCTGTACATAAATACTGACCGTTGCCTGTAACAAATGTATAGGTAAAGTATTGTAAAGGTGGGTGACAGTCAGATGCTAAACTAGAAAAGAAATCTTTGAGTCCCAGAGTGGGTCTGACTGAACCCCAAAATATTTGTTCTCATTGCACAGTGATAACAAAGGCACCCCAAAACACACTCGTTCCTGTCCCAAGGTGAAAACAAAGGTACCCAAGAAGTTTTGTGAAGATCAGTTCACAAATACGAGCTGTATAGAACTTGTGACAAAAAACTGATTGGACCTAAGTTCGGTACAAAATGACCACTGGCAGCCATCTTGAATTTTGGACCGTACCCAGAAACACTCATTCTCGTCCAAAGGTGATAACAAAGGTACCCAAGAAGTTTTGTGAAGATCGGTTCATAAATACAGCCTCTACCCTGAGCCGTATTGACATGTGTGCTTACATTGTGTAAGTAGCACTGAATAAATCAAAGTTCATCTAATTTGCATAATTTCTGCACGAAAAAAAAACCCTTACAATATGTGATGTATTCCATGTTACTAAACATTCATACAAAAATTTATTCAAATCAGAACTTTCATACAGAAGTTCTGTACAAAAGACTGACTGCACTAATTTTGGTACAAAATGGCTGCTGGTGGCCATCTTGAATTTCGGACCACACCCAAAAACACTCGCTCTCATCCCACGGTGATAACAAAGGTACCCAAGAAGTTTCGTAAAGATTGGTTCATAAATATGGCCTCTAGTCTGAGCTGTATAGAAGTTGTGTACAAAAAACTGATTAGACCTAATTTCGGTACAAAATGGCCACTGGCAGCCATCTTGAATTTTAGACCGTACCCAGAAACACTCATTCTCGTCCAAAGGTGATAACAAAGGTACCCAAGAAGTTTTGTGAAGATCGGTTCATAAATACAGCCTCTACCCTGAGCCGTATTGACATGTGTGCTTACATTGTGTAAGTAGCACTGAATAAATCAAAGTTCATCTAATTTGCATAATTTCTGCACGAAAAAAAAACCCTTACAATATGTGATGTATTCCATGTTACTAAACATTCATACAAAAATTTATTCAAATCAGAACTTTCATACAGAAGTTCTGTACAAAAGACTGACTGCACTAATTTTGGTACAAAATGGCTGCTGGTGGCCATCTTGAATTTCGGACCACACCCAAAAACACTCGCTCTCATCCCACGGTGATAACAAAGGTACCCAAGAAGTTTCGTAAAGATTGGTTCATAAATATGGCACCTAGTCTGAGCTGTATAGAAGTTGTGTACAAAAAACTGATTAGACCTAATTTCGGTACAAAATGGCCACTGGCAGCCATCTTGAATTTTAGACCGCACCCAGAAACACTCGTTCTCGTCCCGAGGTGATAACAAAGGTCCCCAAGACATTTCGTGAAGATCATTTCATAAATACAGACTCTAGTCTGAGCCGTATTGACATGTGAACTTATTGTGTGGAAGTCGCACTGAAAAAATCAAAGTTTATCTAATTTGCATAATTTCTGCACGAGAAAGAAACCCGTATTATATGTGATGTATCCCATGGTACTAAACATTCACACAAAAAATTATTCAAATCAGCGCTTTCATATGGAAGTTTTGTGCAAAAATCTGATTGCCCCTAATTTTGTACAAAATGGCTGCCATCGGCCATCTTGAATTTTGGACCGGACCCAAAAACACTCGTTCTCGTCCCACGGTGATACCAAAGGTACCCAAGAAGTTTCGTAATGATCGGTTCAAAAATGCGGCCTCTAGCCCGAGCCGTATTGGCATTTGCACTTACAGTGCTGAAAGTAACACCAAAAAACATCAAAATTAGTCTAATTTGCACAATTTACGCACGAGAAAAAAACCCGTATTATATGTGATGTATCCCATGGTACTAAACATTCATACAAAAAATTATTCAAATCAGAGCTTTCATATGGAAGTTCTGTACAAAAAGCAGATTTCTGCATCATCAGTACAAAATGGCGGCTGGCAGCCATCTTGAATTTCTGACCGCACCCAAAAACACTCGTTCTCGTCCCACGGTCATAACAAAGGTACCCAAGAAGTTTCGGAAAGATCGGTTCATAAATACGGCCTCTAGCCCGAGCCGTATCCAATTGTTGACATACGGACAGACGGACGACGGGCCATGACAAAAGCTCAAATTTGGCTTCGCCAAAGTTGAGCTAACTAGAGGGGGGTATCAGTACCCCGTGGCTCACCAACAGGTGGCCAATGTAAAGGGGTGGCTGGAGTAAAAAAAAAAAGTTCAAAACTTGCACACAAAAGTCCAAAATTAAAGAAAATAAGCAGCTAAAGGGTTAAATAATATAATAATAACCCCTAAGAAGCATGCTAACATAAAATAGGAACCATGGCAATATGCTACAAGGTAAGTCTCCACTTTGAAAAAAAGAAAGACAAACCTCAAAACCTGCACATAAAAGTAAAAAAAGTATCACATTTGTTTCAAAGGGTTAAAATTTAGAAAAATATCCTGAAAATATTACAATAACCAGCGTGGCAATATGCCAGTGAGATAAAACGCCACTTAAAAAAAAATATCAAAACCTGCACACAAAAGTACAAAACCTGCACAGAAAAGTCCAAAATTAAAGTAAATAAGCAGCTAAAGGGTTAAATAATATAAAAATAGCCCAAGAAGCATCCTAACATAAAACAGGAACCATGGCAATATGCTACAAGGTAAGTCACCACTTGGAAGAAAAGAAAGACAAACCTCAAAACCTGTACATAAAAGTAAAAAAAAAGTATCACATTTGTTTCAAGGGGTTAAAATTGAGAAAAGTTAAAAAATTTATAGTAATTTATATATTTTTTATACTTACCAATGACCCAGACTTAGCTGGTGCTAACTCTAACAAAAACCAGGGCCAAACACAAATTTTGCCCCCCAATCCCCAAAATTTGCATCCAAAACAAAAAGAAATCATGTCCTAAAGGACCTCCATACTACGCCTCTACTGCGCATGCGCAGTGACGCAGACGTCCCGAAATTGGCGCCAATTATCATTCTTACTGGCAGTGCCTGGTCAGCACTATGTACTCAGCGGGGAGGCAATAGTTCCCAACTCCAGGGAGGGCCATCCCCGTCTGGGTCATTGGTAAGTATAAAAAATATATAAATTCCTATAAATTTTTTAACATTTTTATACTGTACCAATGACCCAGACTTAGCTGAATAGTAAACAGGCTGGAGGGCCTAGGACATAGAGGAAAATCCAATAAGCTCAACTATATAGTAAAGAGGTAACCCCTTAAGGAGAAAAGGAGTATTAGGCTTTACATGTATCTTTCTTATTTAATATTAAATTAGAAAGATACACTACCCTTAATAATTGAGCACAATAACATTCATGTTCTCTATTAACATCCAGTATAACCCTTATACTAATTATTTTTAAAGCAAGCCAATAAATAAAGTAGTCCAGAGAATTGAGACTCTTTATAGTCATTTAAAAGTGTCCGAGTATTGTATATTAAAGCCCGTTTGACACTTGACATATACAAATGCTTCATACCGAGCTACACTTTAAAAATAAGACATGAATGAATTTAAACATTAATATTACACTTTAAAACCATCCCGGAAGCGACTCAGAAATACTGACTTAGAGGAGGCATTCCCTTGCTTTTCACTATAAAGCAGGTGACCTAAGGGAACACCCCCCCCCCCCCCTCCCGTCCCCTTGCCCTGGGTCAAATAGCCCAGAGCGAAGAGGGCAGCCGGACGGAGTCACTGCCGGAACAGAAAGCCTGCATAACTATAGTTGCAACTGTTTAGTGGACGACATTCTGAGCAACAGATAACGGACCTAAACAATGCAGGTCTCCAGAAATGGACTCAATATTTCTGAGATAAAAATTCGTAAATGTGGATGGCTGAGACCAATAAGCAGCCTTCATTAAATATGTAATAGCAACACTATTAGCATAAGCCCAGGAAGTAGAAAGAGCTCTTACTTCATGAGCAGAAATCTTAAGCACAGACTGCTGAGAAGAAGATAAATCTTCATAAGCAGTACGGATAGTTAACTGAATCCATCTAGCAATAGAATGGACTGAAATATCCTTTCTATTAGGCATCAAAGACAGAAAGAAACGTTTCCGTCCCTTTCTGATAAACCGAGATCTCTGTTTATAGATACGTAATGCTCTAACAGGACAGAGTAAAGGCCTACGCCCGTCTGAAGACGGAAGAGCCTTAATAACAATAGGTTCCGGATATTTATTAGGAGCCTGATTCTTAGCTAAAAAACCCACATTAGTAGTGAAGGTGATAGTATTCCCAACACTACGATAATGAGAATCATCCACCGATAGTGCATGAAGCTCACTGACTCTTCTAGCAGAAGAGAAAGCTAAGAGAAAAGCTGTCTTATAAGATAAGAATTTGAAATCTACTGTCCCCAGACTTCAAATGGCTTTTCCTTCAATTTAAGAAGAACCCAAGCTAAATTCCACTTAGGAATTAATCTAAGAGTTCTGGGTCTATTTATCGAAAAGTTTCTAACCAACTTCGATAAAGAGACATTAGATCCAATTTGTAAACTATCATGATGTGCATAGGTATCAGATAACATAGATCTATAACCCTTTATAGTAACAGGCTGCAGTTTGATTTCGTCAAACAAGTATACTAGAAAGTTTGCAATGTCTGGTATAGAGGGATCGAATATATCTACAGAATGATCCCTACACCAACGACGAAAAACCTTCCACTTAGCCGCATAGTTTAGCGAAGAGGAGGTCCTCCTACAGTTAGAAATCGCGTCCACTGCTCGTCCTGTAAAGTGCTTGCTATGCAAGAAGGACCACACAACGGAAAAACGTGAAGGTTGAGACCTTGCGGGTTGTGATGGAGTTGGCGCGATTTCCCCTGCGAAAGAAGATCCTCCCGTGGAGGAAGCTTCCGCGGGAGGTCCCACAACAGACACCTGAGTAGATTTATCCACGGTCTCTGTGGCGACAGAGATGCTACCAACAGAATCTTGCATTGAGATTGTTTTATCTTTAGCAATACTTGTTGAATTAACGGCGCTGGAGGATACGCATATCCTATCATTCCGTCCCAAGGGATCGACAGAGCGCCTACTGCAAATGCTCTTGGATCCGGACACGGAGACACATACGTCTGCAACTGATTGTTGAGATGTGTCGCAAATAAGTCTATCATTGGCCGTTCCCATTGGTAGCAAATCTGATTGAATACTTGTTTGTTGAGAGTCCACTCCGACGGCAACAAGCGACCCTTTCGTGAAAGGGAGTCTGCTAGCACATTCAGACGACCCGGTATGTGACGGACCGAAAGAAGAACGTGATGTTCTAACGCAAACAGAAGGATTCTTTCCGTTAGATTGAACAACGGAACTGAATGAGTGCCTCCCTGATTCCGTATATACGCCACTACTGTCGTATTGTCGGATAGGATTTGGACATGAGCATCGTGAATAATGTCCATCCAGTGACGTAACGCAAGCCAAATTGACATCATTTCCTTGATGTTTATGTGCTTGCACAGGAATTGCGGATCCCAAAGACCCTGGCATCTCGAATCCGTTGGGATTAATGATGCACCCCAACCTGTTTGACTGGCATCCGTCATAACGGTAAAACTCGGATCCGGCAACTGCAGCGGAACTCCTTGAGTTAACCACTGAATGTTTGCCCAAGTCTGAATCTCTTGTTTCACTTGATCTGACAAGAGAACGTCTACATCGAGCGAATGAATTTTCACACTCCAATTCTGAGTCAGGAAAATTTGAAGAGGACGTGTGCGTAACCGCCCCATCGGAATGAGATCCACGGCGGCTCCGCACAGACCTATCAGTCTCATAAATTCTCTCGCCGTGACTTTGTCTGCGTGCAGACAATAGCGAGCGTAACAACTGACTAATTTCGCTCTGGTTAACGGCAGACGAACGAGATTGTTGTGCGTCTCGAAGCTCATTCCCAGATGAGTGAATGACTTGGACGGCACCAGATCCGACTTCTCCTCGTTTACTATAAAACCGAGACGTCGGAGCAATAGAAGAAGATTCTGAACATCGTTCTGAAGCGTTAACTCGTTGCCGTACCTCTGAAGAATGTCGTCCAGGTAGGCCGACGTTACCGCAGACAAATGAGCTCGGAAGTAGATCATTACCAAGTTCATTACCCGAGTGAAAGCCCAGGGTGCTAGGTTCAATCCGAAGCACATTGCCCGGAATTGATACACCACTCCTAGGACTGCGAAGCGTAGATACTTTCGGAATGTCGGATGTACCATGACGTGAGAGTACGCATCTTGAGATCTATGCTCGTTGCATAATCGTTCACCCGAATACTCGCTCTGACCGATCGAATCGTCTCCATATAAAACTTCGGAGCGACGATCAGCTTGTTTATCCAGCTCAAATCTATGACTGGACGGAACGAGCCGTCTGGTTTCGGAACCAGAAACAGATGGCTGTAGAATGCCGGAGATTCCTGGTTTTCTACGACCTCTACCGCGTTCTTCATTAAAAGAGACTGCACCTCAGATAACAGAGCGTCTCTTTTCTGCGGATTTGACGGAAGATGAGTCCACTTTGGACTTCGAGTTAATGGAGGCTTTCGTTTGAAGGATATCTTTAGACCTTCCGAAGTCACTCCTCTCACCCAAGGGTCGTCCGTAATCGACGCCCATTCTTGTGAAAAGCTCGCCAACCGGAACGCGATAGAGGTTTAAGCCATCACCTCCTGGATCTCCGAGGCCTGCGGTAGGAGAAACCACGTCTTCCACGACCCGCACCTTGCCCCGTCGACCTCGGGGCGTCCGACCGATTGTCCCGGCCTGAAGGACGTCCCGAACGAGAGTCGCTATCCTGACGGTCTCTCGAATAAGACCAAGAGGACGCACCGGAACCTCTATAGGAACCTCTCTTGGGCGCATTAGACCCAGAAGTGCCTGTCTTATTCGTGTCTGCTGTATCCGACTTCTTAGGAGCAGATTTGAACAACAGAGAACCTTAGCTTTCTTTGTAATTTTATCATAAATAGCGGAAAGCTTGCCGTCAAAGAGAAGTTCTCCTGAGACCGAAGGGACTCTAAGAGAGTTCTTCACCTTAGAATCCACTAGTGTGGATGTAGCTAGGGCTGCGTCACGTCTAACCAACTCCAGATTTGCCACTGAAAGGGCGGAGTTACACGTGGAATAAGCTACTGCCCTTGAAAGAAGTCTTAAAGAGGATTGTATATCCTGAAACTCTTTCCCCTGAAGGCGCAGTGATAACGCCTTAGTAAGGTGATCTGCGTAAGATAAGGCATCTAAATTGGCTCTGTTAGACGCAATAGCTGTTTCCAACACCGCGGTTGGAATAGAAGCTGACGACGGTAATGATAGCTCTAAGTCTTCCGCCTCGTCGTCCATACGCAGAGGAACTCTCGGTATACCCTGTCCTGCCGTATCGAATTTATTCCTTGCATTAATGAAAGGCAGGTTGAGAGTATTAGCGGACAAGAAACCTGCTTTCCCCCGTCCTGGAAGCAAGTTTAAATATAGCGTCGTTCAATAATTCAAATGTTCTTGCAACATTATTGGACTGCGACGGAAACTCGGGAGCGATGTCCCTGAACCGCTCAAAAAATTCAGAGTCCAATGACGCTATAATTCTCTTGTCCGGAAGTGCAGCAGTCTGGCCCGACGGAACAACTTGAGGGAGAAAGTGCCGGATGAAGTCCACGGCAGCTTTATGTTGTTCCGAAAGGGATAGCTCCAAGTCATCCGTATCCCTTTCACCATCCGGTCGGACCTTATGATGTTCCCGGTCGTCCGCCCCCGATGCTTCGGCGGAGCGTACCGACCCAGCGCCGTCGGATAATTCTCGATCCGACACCGTTTCTGTCGGTTGCTGGGATGCTGCGATAAGCTGTGCTATCTGCACAAGAATGTCCGGCGTCGAAACCTGCGGAGGCGCAGTCTTTCGCTGCTTCGCCAAGGGCAGCTCCGCATCAGATGGCTCCCGCATACTTTTCCTATGCGAACGTCCAGAGTCCATCGGTCTCGAATCCATGGCTGCCGGATGGTGTGACCTGGTCGCCGAAGAATCCTTCATCGGCGAAGATGGTAATATATCGGCGGTCACGCAGCCAAGGTGCGGTCGTGTGCGCTGACGAGAAGAGGAAGCCTTAACAGTCTCTGCGGACTGCTTATACAACGGAGCGTCCCGAGCGACGGACGTATGCCCCGCTAAAGACACATTTTGTACCACAACATCTGGTCCCAGATGTTGTTGTACGAGAGAGGGGCCTCTCTCGCTCGCGGCCCGGCTGGACCTGGACGAGCTAGGAACCGGACTAAAAGGCTTCCTCCGTTCTCGCTTACTATCCGCCGTCACTGGGTGTGCATCTATTATGTTTATAGTGCTCGCATCACCCAACATTTCCTCTTGGACCGCATCGGACGAACCCGGCTGCCAAACCATTCGGTGAATGGACGCTACACCGGGCGAGCTAGCGGACGACATTTGTCTAATCTCCATGAGCACTTTTGCCGCTAGCTCTGAATTCATTTGTGACGACGGACGCACACTTGAAGAAGATAACATGGAAACATCACCCTGTTCTGGTTCCTCTGAAATAGAAACTGAGAGAGTAGAGTGACCTTGCGGAGAAAGAGCCGGAATCGCTCTTTCTCCAGAAACAACATATCGTGACACACGTTTCCAATGTTTCTCATCCCAATGTTCACATATAGGACAGGGATTAATGCGAGAACACTGACTACAATTAATACAATGATCATGAAAGTCAGAGGAAGATTTCTTCCTATTACAATTTGAACAACGTCCCTTCATTGTGAAAGAACAACAATAAGTCCTAGTTACTCGCAAAAACCCCTGACACAAAGATACATAATAACATGATCCATTAATAAATGAAAAAACAATTGCAAAACAAAATAATTTTGAAAAAATATTTTTTCAGCGAAGCCCAAGTTGCTGAAAAGTAACTTTGAGCCCCGATGGATCCGATGGCAAAGTGTGGTCAAAAATTTTAAATTTATATTAAATAATTAATGAGACACTTTCGGATAATACAAATGTATCTTATAGTGAGATAAACTACAGCAAAGGCAAACAGCCCCCCTCAAAAAAGGCTGTTGCCAATGAAAACAAACAGTATAAAAACACCAGAAAACATGACTCCAGGCACTGAAAAAACTGGCCCGGAATCAGTCATCAATTACACTCTATCTGATGCAAAACAGAGACTCCCAGGGGAGAATCTGTAGAACATCAGATGGAAGATGCAGAACACAAACGTTATACACCCATGGGTGAAAATGTAACTATGGGGAAAATAACAGAAAACATTCTGTAACCAAGCAACTCTCCCAGGAAATTTTAGAAATGAAATTTCTCAAAAATATGCCAAAAGCATGGGAGAATTGCAAGGGGGGACTTTAGAAGGCTAGGGGAGAGGAAACACTGAATAAGCAGTGCAACAATTAGCAAGAATGACAACAAGAGGCCCATGCCTCGAAAATAGGCAACTTAACATAATTTCATCAAAAAATTTTAAGTACAGCCCTGATTATTTTTTGTCACTTCTTTTTCCTCTCCTCCTTCTATCCTCCTTAGAATCACATTTTCTCCAAGAATTACGTGTCTGGCATCCTTTAAACTGAGATTTACAAGCACAAAGATCAGTGAGATGTTGACTGATGAAGGGCCAAACAGAGAATGATAATTGGCGCCAATTTCGGGACGTCTGCGTCACTGCGCATGCGCAGTAGAGGCGTAGTATGGAGGTCCTTTAGGACATGATTTCTTTTTGTTTTGGATGCAAATTTTGGGGATTGGGGGGCAAAATTTGTGTTTGGCCCTGGTTTTTGTTAGAGTTAGCACCAGCTAAGTCTGGGTCATTGGTACAGTATAAAAATATTCCCTGTCACAGTAACCACAACGGCAACATGCCAGTAAGGTGAAAGTCTACTTGAAAAATATCCACTTGGAGGAAAAGAAAGACAAACCTCAAAACCTGCACATAAAAGTATCACATTTGTTTCCAAGGGTTAAAATTTAGAAAAATACCCTGAAAATGTTACAGTAACCACCATGGTAATATGCCAGTGAGGTAAAACTCCACTTAAAACCTGCACACAAAAGTACAAAACCTGCACACAAAAGTCCAAAATTAAAGTAAATAAGCAGCTAAGGGGTTAAATAATATAATAATAGCCCCAAGAAGCATCCTAACATAAAATAGGAACCATGGCAATATGCTACAAGGTAAGTTGCCACTTGGAAGAGAAGAAAGACAAACCTCAAAACCTGCACATAAAAGTAAAAAAAACATCAAAACCTGCACACAAACGTCAAAATAAGTCCAAAATTTGATTCAAAGGGTTAAAATTAAGACGAAATACCCTGGAAAAGAGTTAAATGTTATCGTGAACCCCCACAGCAATATGCAAAGAAGAAAAAAAATTTTTTAAAAGCACAAAAATCCAAACCTGTAAACAAAAGAAGTCCAAAATTGAAGTAATTAAGCAGGGAAAGGGTTAAAGAATACAACGTAGCCCTAAGATGCATGTTTACATACAATAGAAAGCATGGACATATGCTACAAGGTAAATCTACACTTGGAAGAAAGGAAAAAAAAACCCATGAAAACCTGCACGCAAACGTCAAAATAAGTCTAAAATACTATTCAAAGGGTTAAAAAAATTTTTAAAATGCACTGGAAAGATATTATAATAACCACCACTGCAATATGCAGTGAGGTCAACCTCACTTGAAATTGTTTTTTTTATCGCAACCTGTACATAAAAGTAAGAAACTGTAAGCCTAAGTCAAAAAGCTGTACATAAAAGTCCAAAAATGAAGTAATTCAGCAGGAAAAGGGTTAAATAATACAAACATAGCCCTAAGATGCATGTTTACATACAATAGAAAGCATGGACATATGCTGCAAGGAAAATCTCCACTTGGAAGAAAGGAAAAAAAAAACATCAAAACCTGCACGCAAACATCAAAATAAGTCTAAAATTTGATTCAAAGGGTTAAAATTAAGACAAAATACCCTGGAAAAGAGTTAAATGTTATAGTGAACCACCATAGCAATATGCAGAAACTCTACACTTGGAAGAAAGGAAAAAAAAAAAAAACCCATGAAAACCTGCACGCAAACGTCAAAATAAGTCTAAAAATCTATTGAAGGGGTTAAGAATTTTTTAAAAATGTACTGGAAAGATATCAATGTTATAATAACCACCACTGCAATATGCAGTGAGGTCAACCTCACTTGAAATTGTTTTTTTTTATCACAACCTGTACATAAAAGTAAGAAGCTGTAAGCCTAAGTCCAAAAGCTGTACATAAAAGTCCAAAATTGAAGTAATTCAGCAGGAAAAGGGTTAAATAATACAAACATAGCCCTAAGATGCATGTTTACATACAATAGAAAGCATGGACATATGCTGCAAGGTAAATCTCCACTTGAAAGAAAGGAAAAAAAAAACATCAAAACTTGCACGCAAACATCAAAATAAGTCTAAAATTTGATTCAAAGGGTTAAAATTACGACAAAACACCCTGGAAAAGAGTTAAATGTTATAGTGAACCACTATAGCAATATGCTGAAACTAAAAAAAAATTTGAAAAGCCAAAAAATCAAAACCTGTACACAAAAGTTCAAAATATTTAAGAGCGGACGCCGACATGAGGGCTATGCCATAGCATAGGCTCACACAACTAACGTTGGTGAGCCAAAAATTACAAAAATTATGCCAAAAGCATGGGAGAATAGCAAGGGGGTTATCAAGGAAAGGGAGAGAGGAAACACTGAACAAACAGTGGAAATTTCATAGCAAGAATGAAAACATTGGGCCCATGACCCGAAATTAGGGAACATGAAATAATTTTGCATAAAAGTTAAAAAATTTATAATAATTTATATATTTTTTATACTTACCAATGACCCAGACTTAGCTGGTGCTAACTCTAACAAAACCAGGGCCCAACACAAATTTTGCCCCCCAATCCCCAAAATTTGCATCCAAAACCAAAAGAAATCATGTCCTAAAGGACCTCCATACTACGCCTCTACTGCGCATGCGCAGTGACGCAGACGTCCCGAAATTGGCGCCAATTATCTTTCTTACTGGCAGTGCCTGGTCAGCGCTATGTACTCAGCGGGGAGGCAAGAGTTCCCAACTCCAGGGAGGGCCATCCCCGTCTGGGTCATTGGTAAGTATAAAAAATATATAAATTACTATAAATTTTTTAACATTTTTATACTGTACCAATGACCCAGACTTAGCTGAATAGTAAACAGGCTGGAGGGCCTAGGACATGGAGGAAAATCCAATAAGCTCAACTATATAGTAAAGAGGTAACCCCTTAAGGAGAAAAGGAGTATTAGGCTTTACATGTATCTTTCTTATTTAATATTAAAATAGAAAGATACACTACCCTTAATAATTGAGCACAATAACATTCATGTTCTTTATTAACATCCAGTATAACCCTTATACTAATTATTTTTAAAGCAAGCCAATAAATAAAGTAGTCCAGAGAATTGAGACTCTTTATAGTCATTTAAAAGTGTCCGAGTATTGTATATTAAAGCCCGTTTGACACTTGACATATACAAATGCTTCACACCGAGCTACACTTTAAAAATAAGACATGAATGAATTTAAACATTAATATTACACTTTAAAACCATCCCGGAAGCGACTCAGAAATACTGACTTGGAGGAGGCATTCCCTTGCTTTTCACTATAAAGCAGGTGACCTAAGGGAACACCCGCCCCCCCCCCCCCCCCCCCTTCCCCTTGCCCTGGGTCAAATAGCCCAGAGCGAAGAGGGCAGCCGGACGGAGTCACTGCCGGAACAGAAAGCCTGCATAACTATAGTTGCAACTGTTTAGTGGACGACATTCTGAGCAACAGATAACGGACCTAAACAATGCAGGTCTCCAGAAATGGACTCAATATTTCTGAGATAAAAATTCGTAAATGTGGATGGCTGAGACCAATAAGCAGCCTTCATTAAATCTGTAATAGCAACACTATTAGCATAAGCCCAGGAAGTAGAAAGAGCTCTTACTTCATGAGCAGAAATCTTAAGCACAGACTGCTGAGAAGAAGATAAATCTTCATAAGCAGTACGGATAGTTAACTGAATCCATCTAGCAATAGAATGAACTGAAATGTCCTTTCTATTAGGCATCAAAGACAGAAAGAAACGTTTCCGTCCCTTTCTGATAAACTGAGATCTCTGATTTTAGATACGTAGTGCTCTAACAGGACAGAGTAAAGGCCTACGCCCGTCTGAAGACGGAAGAGCCTTAATAACAATAGGTTCCGGATATTAATTAGGAGCCTGATTCTTAGCTAAAAAACCCACATTAGTAGTGAAGGTGATAGTGTTCCCAACACTATGATAATGAGAATCATCCACCGATAGTGCATGAAGCTCACTGACTCTTCTGGCAGAAGAGAAAGCTAAGAGAAAAGCTGTCTTATAAGATAAGAATTTGAAATCTACTGTCCCAAGAGGTTCAAATGGCTTTTCCTTCAATTTAAGGAGAACCCAAGCTAAATTCCACTTAGGAATTAATCTAAGAGTTCTGGGTCTATTTATCGAAAAGTTTCTAACCAACTTCGATAAAGAGACATTAGATCCAATTTGTAAACTATCATGATGTGCATAGGTATCAGATAACATAGATCTATAACCCTTTATAGTAACAGGCTGCAGTTTGATTTCGTCAAACAAGTATACTAGAAAGTTTGCAATGTCTGGTATAGAGGGATCGAATATATCTACAGAATGATCCCTACACCAACGACGAAAAACATTCCACTTAGCCGCATAGTTTAGCGAAGAGGAGGTCCTCCTACAGTTAGAAATCGCGTCCACTGCTCGTCCTGTAAAGTGCTTGCCATGCAAGAAGAGCCGCACAACGGAAAAACGTGAAGGTTGAGACCTTGCGGGTTGTGATGGAGTTGGCGCGATTTCCCCTGCGAAAGAAGATCCTCCCGTGGAGGAAGCTTCCGCGGTAGGTCCCACAACAGACACCTGAGTAGATTTATCCACGGTCTCTGTGGCAATAGAGATGCTACCAACAGAATCTTGCATTGAGATTGTTTTATCTTTAGCAATACTTGTTGAATTAACGGCGCTGGAGAATACGCATATCCTATCATTCCGTCCCAAGGGATCGACAGAGCGTCTACTGCAAAAGCTCTTGGATCCGGACACGGAGACACATACGTCTGCAACTGATTGTTGAGATGTGTCGCAAATAAATCTATCATTGGCCGTTCCCATTGGTAGCAAATCTGATTGAATACTTGTTTGTTGAGAGTCCACTCCGACGGCAACAAGCGACCCTTTCGTGAAAGGGAGTCTGCTAGCACATTCAGACGACCCGGTATGTGACGGACCGAAAGAAGAACGTGATGTTCTAACGCAAACAGAAGGATTCTTTCCGTTAGATTGAACAACGGAACTGAATGAGTGCCTCCCTGATTCCGTATATACGCCACTACTGTCGTATTGTCGGATAGGATTTGGACATGAGCATCGTGAATAATGTCCATCCAGTGACGTAACGCAAGCCAAATTGACATCATTTCCTTGATGTTTATGTGCTTGCACAGGAATTGCGGATCCCAAAGACCCTGGCATCTCGAATCCGTTAGGATTAATGATGCACCCCAACCTGTTTGACTGGCATCCGTCATAACGGTAAAACTCGGATCCGGCAACTGCAGCGGAACTCCTTGAGTTAACCACTGAATGTTTGCCCAAGTCTGTATCTCTTGTTTCACTTGATCTGACAAGAGAACGTCTACATCGAGCGAATGAATTTTCACACTCCAATTCTGAGTCAGGAAAATTTGAAGAGGACGTGTGCGTAACCGCCCCATCGGAATGAGATCCGCAGCGGCTCCGCACAGACCTATCAGTCTCATAAATTCTCTCGCCGTGACTTTGTCTGCGTGCAGACAATAGCGAGCGTAACAACTGACTAATTTCGCTCTGGTTAACGGCAGACGAACGAGATTGTTGTGCGTCTCGAAGCTCATTCCCAGATGAGTGAATGACTTGGACGGCACCAGATCCGACTTCTCCTCGTTTACTATAAAACCGAGACGTCGGAGCAATAGAAGAAGATTCTGAACATCGTTCTGAAGCGTTAACTCGTTGCCGTACCTCTGAAGAATGTCGTCCAGGTAGGCCGACGTTACCGCAGACGAATGAGCTCGGAAGTAGATCATTACCGAGTTCATTACCCGAGTGAAAGCCCAGGGTGCTAGATTCAATCCGAAGCACATCGCCCGGAATTGATACACCACTCCTAGGACTGCGAAGCGTAGATACTTTCGGAATGTCGGATGTACCATGACGTGAAAGTACGCATCTTTGAGATTTATGCTCGTTGCATAATCGTTCACCCGAATACTCGCTCTGACTGCTCGAATCGTCTCCATATAAAACTTCGGAGCGACGATCAGCTTGTTTATCCAGCTCAAATCTATGACTGGACGGAACGAGCCGTCTGGTTTCGGAACCAGAAACAGATGGCTGTAGAATCCCGGAGATTCCTGGTTTTCTACGACCTCTACCGCGTTCTTCATTAAAAGAGACTGCACCTCTGATAACAGAGAGTCTCTTTTCTGTGGATTTGACAGAAGATGAGTCCACTTTGGACTTCGAGTTAATGGAGGCTTTCGTTTGAAGGATATCTTTAGACCTTCCGAAGTCACTCCTCTCACCCAAGGGTCGTCCGTAATCGACGCCCATTCTTGTGAAAAGCTCGACAACCTTCCGCCAACCAGAACGCGATAGAGGTTTAAGCCATCACCTCCTGGACCTGCGAGGCCTGCGGTAGGAGAAACCACGTCTTCCACGACCCGCACCTCGCCTCGTCGACCTCGGGGCGTCCGACCGATTATCCCGGCCTGAAGGACGTCCCGAACGAGAGTCGCTATCCTGACGGTCTCTCGAATAAGACCAAGAGGACGCACCGGAACCTCTATAGGAACCTCTCTTGGGCGCATTAGACCCAGAAGTGCCTGTCTTATTCGTGTCTGCTGTATCCGACTTCTTAGGAGCAGATCTGAACAACAGAGAATCATTAGCTTTCTTTTTAATTTTTTCATAAATAGCGGAAAGCTTGCCGTCAAAGAGAAGTTCTCCTGAGACCGAAGCGACTCTAAGAGAGTTCTTCACCTTAGAATCCACTAGTGTGGATGTAGCTAGGGCTGCGTCACGTCTAACCAACTCCAGATTTGCCACTGAAAGGGCGGAGTTACACGTGGAATAAGCTACTGCCCTTGAAAGAAGTCTTAAAGAGGATTGTATATCCTGAAACTCTTTCCCCTGAAGGCGCAGTGATAACGCCTTAGTAAGGTGATCTGCGTAAGATAAGGCATCTAAATTGGCTCTGTTAGACGCAATAGCTGTTTCCAACACAGCGGTTGGAATAGAAGCTGACGACGGTAATGATAGCTCTAAGTCTTCCGCCTCGTCGTCCATACGCAGAGGAACTCTCGGTATACCATGTCCTGCCGTATCGAATTTATTCCTTGCATTAATGAAAGGCAGGATGAGAGTATTAGCGGACAAGAAACCTGCTTTCCCCGTCCTGGAAGCAAGTTTAAATATAGCGTCGTTCAATAATTCAAATGTTCTTGCAACATTATTGGACTGCGACGGAAACTCGGGAGCGATGTCCCTGAACCGCTCAAAATGACGCTATAATTCTCTTGTCCGGAAGCGCAGCAGTCTGGCCCGACGGAACAACTTGAGGGAGAAAGTGCCGGATGAAGTCGACGGCAGCTTTATGTTGTTCCGAAAGGGATAGCTCCAAGTCATCCGTATCCATTTCACCATCCGGTCGGACCTCATGATGTTCACGGTCGTCCGCCCCCGATGCTTCGGCGGAGCGTACCGACCCAGCGCCGTCGGATAATTCACGATCCGACACCGTTTCTGTCGGCTGCTTCGATGCTGCGATAAGCTGTGCTATCTGCACAAGAATGTCCGGCGTCGAGACCTGCGGAGGCGCAGTCTTTCGCTGCTTCGCCGAGGGCAGCTCCGCATCAGATGGTTCCCGCATACTTTTCCTATGCGAACGTCCAGAGTCCATCGGTCTCGAATCCCTGGCTGCCGGATGGTGTGACCTGGTCGCCGAAGAATCCTTCATCGGCGAAGCTGGTAATATATCGGCGGTCACGCAGCCAAAGTGCGGTCGTGTGCGCTGACGAGAAGAGGAAGCCTTAACAGTCTCTGCGGACTGCTTATACAACGGAGCGTCCCGAGCGACGGACGTATGCTCCGCTAAAGACACATTATGTACCACAACATCTGGTCCCAGATGTTGTTGTACGAGAGAGGGGCCTCTCTCGCTCGCGGCCCGGCTGGACCTGGACGAGCTAGGAACCGGACTCAAAGGCTTCCTCCGTTCTCGCTTACTATCCGCCGTCACTGGGTGTGCATCTATTATGTTTATAGTGCTCGCATCACCCAAAATTTCCTCTTGGACCGCATCGGACGAACCCGGCTGCCGAACCATTCGGTGAATGGACGCTACACCGGGCGAGCTAGCGGACGTCATTTGTCTAATCTCCATGAGCACTTTTGCCGCTAGCTCTGAATTCATTTGTGACGACGGACGCACACTTGAAGAAGATAACATGGAAACATCACCCTGTTCTGGTTCCTCTGAAATAGAAACTGAGAGAGTAGAGTGACCTTGCGGAGAAAGAGCCGGAATCGCTCTTTCTCCAGAAACAACATATCGTGACACACGTTTCCAATGTTTCTCATCCCAATATTCACATATAGGACAGGGATTAATGCGAGAACACTGACTACAATTAATACAATGATCATGAAAGTCAGAGGAAGATTTCTTCCTATTACAATTTGAACAATGTCCCTTCATTGTGAAAGAACAACAATAAGTCCTAGTTACTCGCAAAAACCCCTGACACAAAGATACATAATAACATGATCCATTAATAAATGAAAAAACAATTGCAAAACAAAATAATTTTGAAAAAATATTTTTTCAGCAAAGCCCAAGTTGCTGAAAAGTAACGTTGAGCCCCGATGGATCCGATGGCAAAGTGTGGTCAAAAATTTTAAATTTATATTAAATAATTAATGAGACACTTTCGGATAATATAAATGTATCTTATAGTGAGATAAACTACAGCAAAGGCAAACAGCCCCCCTCAAAAAAGGCTGTTGCCAATGAAAACAAACAGTGTGAAAACACCAGAAAACATGACTCCAGGCACTGAAAAAACTGGCCCAGAATCAGTCATCAATTACACTCTATCTGATGCAAAACAGAGACTCCCAGGGGAGAATCTGTAGAACATCAGATGGAAGATGCAGAACACAAACGTTATACACCCATGGGTGAAAACGTAACTATGGGGAAAATAACAGAAAACATTCTGTAACCAAGCAACTCTCCCAGGAAATTTTAGAAATGAAATTTCTCAAAAATATGCCAAAAGCATGGGAGAATTGCAAGGGGGGACTTTAGAAGGTTAGGGAAGAGGAAACACTGAATAAGCAGTGCAACAATTAGCAAGAATGACAACAAGAGGCCCATGCCTCGAAAATAGGCAACTTAACATAATTTCATCAAAAAATTTTAAGTACAGCCCTGATTATTTTTTTGTCACTTCTTTTTCCTCTCCTCCTTCTATCCTCCTTAGAATCACATTTTCGCCAAAAAGTTAAAAAATTTATAGTAATTTATATATTTTTTATACTTACCAATGACCCAGACATAGCTGGTGCTAACTCTTAAAATATAGGGCCAAACACAAATTTTGCCCCCCAATCCCCAAAATTTGCATCTAAAACTAAAGAAAACATGTCCTGAGAGGCCCTCCACACTTCGCCCCCACTGCGCATGCGCAGTGTCAAGGACGTTCCGAAATTGGCGCCATTTATCATTCTAATAACCAGTGCCTGGTAAGCGCTATGTACTCAGCGGGGAGGCAAGAGTTCCCAACTCCTGGGAGGGCCATCCCCGTCTGGGTCATTGGTAAGTATAAAAAATATATAAATTACTATAAATTTTTTAACATTTTTATACTGTACCAATGACCCAGACATAGCTGAATAGTAAAAAGGCTGGAGGGCCAAGGACATAGAGCAAAATGGAATACGCTCAATAAAATAAAATAGAGTCATCCCCTGTAGGGAAAAGAAGTAATAGGCCTTACATGTATCTTTCTTATTTATGATAAATTAGAAAGATACAACACCTTCCAAAAATTGAGCTTCATACATCCATGTACTCTATTAATATCCAATAATCCTTATACTAATAATTTTTAAAGTAAGCCAATAATAAAGTAAGTCTAGAGAATAGAGACTCTTATACTCCTAAAAGTGTGTGAGAATTGCATAATCATGTCCGTTGACATATGCAATATTCAAAAGCTATACTTTAAAAACTAAGACTTGAATGAATTTTATAAACTTAAACTTCTCACTAAACAACCATCCCAATAACAGCTCAGAATTACTAACTCCGGAGGAGGTATCCCCTTGTTTTCATAGTAAAAACAGGTGACCCAAGGGAACACCCTCCCCCCCCCCCCCCCTTTTTCTTGCCCTGGGTCAAATAGCCCAGAGCGAAGAGGGCAGCCGAACGGAGACACTGCCGAAACAGACAGCCTACCTAGCTATAGTAGCAACTGTTAAGTGAATAACATTCTGAGCAGTAGATAATAGACCTAACAATAGAGGCCTCCAGAAATGGACTCGATATTTCTGAGATAAAATTCATGAATGTGGATGGCTGAGCGCAATGAGCAGCCTTCAAAAATCTATAATAGCAACACTATTAATGTAAGCCCAAGAAGTAGAAGAACTCTTACTTCATGAGCCGAAATCTTAAGCACAACTGCTAAGCCAATGATATACCATAAGCAGTACGCTAGTTAATAGAATCCATTAACAATAAAATGGAGCGTCACGTCCTTCTACTAGACATCAAAGACAGAAGAAGCTTACGCCCTTGTAATAAACAGATATCTGTTTATAAACTGTACCCGGAAAGAGTAAAGGCCTATGCCCATACGAAGACGGAAGGACCTTAAAATAATAGGTTCCGGATAATAGGAGCCTAACTCTTATGCAACAATCCAACCTAAATAGTAACGGAAGTATTGATTCCGAAACTATGAAAGTGAAAATCATCCATTGATAGTGCATGAAACTCACTGACTCTACAGTAAAAGAGAACCAACAGAATTACTGTCTAAAAGGTCAGAATTTGAAAACTACTGTTTCCAGAGATTCAAATGATTACTTAGCTAAATAAGAACCGAAGTTAAAATCCGTATAGGAATTTAATCTAAAGATTCTAAGTCTATTTATCAAAAAGTTACTAACTGACTTAGATAAAGAGACAAAAGACTCAATTGTAAACTATCGTAGAGTGCATAGGTATGAGGTAACATAAACCTATAACCTAAATAACAACAGGCTGCAGTAGATCTTGTGAAACAAGTATACTAAAAAATAGCAATGAGTAGTATGGAGGGATCAACCATATGAACATAATGATCCCTACACCACGATGGAAGAGCCTCCACTTTAGTCGCACAGAATAGCGAAGAAGAGGATCTCCTATAGTAAGAAATCGCGTCCAAAGCTCGTCCAGTACAGTGCTTACAATGCAATACGGACCACACAACGGAATACATGAAGGTTGCGACCTTGCTGGTTGTGATAAAGATGACACGATTTACCCAGTGAAAAAAGATCCTCACATAGAGGAAGATTTCACGTTAAGATCCACAGTAGACAAGAGAGTAAATTACTCATGATCTCTGTGAAGATAGAGATGCTATCAACAGAAATGTATTATGGTTGTTTATCTTAGCAATACCTGCTAAAACAACAGCGCCGGAGGATACGCGTATCCTATCATTCCGTCCTATAGATCAATAGAGCGTTAACAGTATTAGCTCAGAGATCTGGACAAGCCAACACATACGTCTGCAATTGATTAGCAAGCTGTGTCATAAATAAAACATCATTGGGCGCTCCCATAGATAGCAAATCTGATTGAATACTTGTTTGTTGAGAGTCCATTCTGACAGCAACAAGCGACCCGTAAGAGAACGGGAGTGCGATAAAACAATCAGACGACCCAGAATATGACGGACCAAAACTGAACTTGGTGTACTATAACCAACAGACGGATTCTTTCCATTAAATTGAATAACGGAAACGAAAGAGTGCCTCCCTGGTTCCGGAGATACGCCACTACTGTCGAATTAAAGGACAGGAATTTGGGCATGCGTTTCTGAATAATGTTCATGCAATGACATAAAGCAAGCCTAAAAAACATTATTCCGCGGAAGTTAAACTGATAGCTAAAAGACTGCGGAATCCAAAGACCCTGGCACTTCGAATCCGTAGGGAACAGTATATATCCCAATCTGTTTGATTGGCAACCGTCATAACAGCCACACTCGGGTCCGGCAACTGCGGCGGCACTCTCTGAGTCAACCACCGAATGTTTGCCCCAGTCTGAATCTCTTGTAACACTAGATAGACAAGAGAATGTATAATCAAGCAATTCATGGATTGCCGGAAGTTGCCGTCGAAGAGAAGCTCCTCCGAGAACGAAGCGACTCTGAGAGAGTTCTTAACCTACTATCCACGCGTGGATGTAGCTAGGGCTGCATCACGTCTAACCAACTCCAATCAGCCACTGAAGGGCGGAGTTATACGTGAACAAACTACTGCCCTCAAAAGAAATTACATTGAGAATAATATCCCGTAAATCTTTTCTTGAAGACGTAATGATAACGCCTCAGTAAGGCGGATTACGTATAATAAAGCGTCTAAGTTAAGTCTACTATACATAATGTCGTTCCCAACATTGAAATTGGAAAAGACATAAACGGCGAAAAAGAATATATGCAGTCTTTAATCACACCGTCTAGACGCATATGAACTCTCGGTATGCCCTGCTCTGCCAAAATAAACTATATGTAAAAAAGATAAAATGGCAGAAATGAGCCACGCGGACAAGAAACTAAACTATCATGCTTAGTAGCAGGCTTGTATATATATAAATATATAGCGTCGAAAATAAAAACACATGTTGTAATGACAATATTGGACTGCGTCGGTAAGTCAGGGACAAAGTCCCTGTACCGATCGAAAATTCCGAGTCCAATGACGCTATAAGTCTATTATCCAAGATCGCAGCAATGAAGTCCGAAAAATAATCACTGGAAGAAATGCCAGAAGATATGAAAGGCATCTTCCGATACTACTAAAGGGAAAACTCGAAATCTTTCGAATCCCTTTCGCCATCCTGTCGGACCCTATAAAGCGTTCGGTCGTCCGTAGCTTGATGCAACCGCGGACCGCACCGACCCAGCGCCGTCGGATAATTCCTGATTCAACCGAGAAACCGTCAATTGCTGGGATGCTGCGAAACAACTGTGCTAACTCGGATAGCACGTCCGTCACTGAGGCCTGAGGAGCAGCGGTCTTACGATGCATTGCCGCAGGAAGCTCCGAGATCGTTACCCCGTGCATACTTCCAATATGCGAGCGAACGGAGTGTATAGGCCTCGTGTCCCTTGGCTACCGGATGGCGCGACCTATTCGCTGTGGAATCACTGAATGCCGAAACTGATCGGATACTCGAGGTCACGTAGCCAATGTGCGGTCGTGTGCCCTGCTGTGAGGATGAGGAAGCATTAAAGACAGTCTCTCGGACTGTCAATATAACGGAGCATCCCGAGCAACGGACATATGCTCCGAATGTAAAATATCTGAACCACAACATGCGGTCCCCTATGTTGTTGGCTTCCTCCGATCTGTCCTCAATCTGCCGTCACTGGGTGAGTACTAAAGTAATTAAAGTGCTCGCATCACCCAAATCTCCTTCCTAGACCGCAACGGACGAATCCGGCAGCCGAACCATTCGATGATTGTACGCTACACCGGGTGAGCTAGCGAATGTCACTCCGTAAGCGATAGACATATTCCATGAGCACTTATTGCCGCTAACTCTTCATTAACTATGACGACAGAGGCACACTTTTGAAAGACATCTCCATAACTCTTCGAACAAGAAACCAGAAATGCTTGGATAGCAAGCATAAAATAATAATATATATAGCGTCGTTCAATAATTCAAAAGTTGTGTGACATTATTGGACTATGTCGGAACTGAGGGACGATGTCCCTGAACCGAACCAAAAATTTCTAAGTCCACCGACGCTATCAGTTTCTTATCCGGCATCGCAGCATATGTTGTTCCGAAAGGGAAAGCTTGAAATCCACCGAATCCCTTTCGGTATCCCGTCGGACCGGATGAAACTTTCGGACGTCCGTACCCGCTTCCGCGGAGCGTCCCGACCCAGCATCGTCGGATAAAATATATGCGACAGATTCAGTTGATGCTGGGATGCTGCGATAAACTGTGCTATTAAGGAAAGCACGTCCGTTCCCAAGGCCTGTGCAGTAGCGGACTTACGATGCATTGCCGCTGGAAGCTCCGTGTACGTTGACTCCCGCACACTTCCAATGCGAACGTCTGGAGTCTGCAGGCCTCGAGTCCCCGGCTACCGACCCAGCGCTGTCGGATAATTCTCGATCCGACACCGTTTCTGTCGGCTGCTGGGATGCTGCGATAAGCTGTGCTATGTGCACAAGAATGTCCGGCGTCGAGACCTGCGGAGGCGCAGTCTATCGCTGCTTCGCCGAGGGCAGCTCCGCATCAGATGGCTCCCGCATACATTTCCTATGCGAACGTCCGGAGTCCATCGGTCTCGAATCCCTGGCTGCCGGATGGTGTGACCTGGTCGCCGAAGAATCCTTCATCGGCGAAGCTGGTAATATATCGGCGGTCACGCAGCCAAGGTGCGGTCGTGTGCGCTGACGAGAAGAGGAAGCCTTAGCAGTCACAGCGGACTGCCTATACAATGGAGCGTCCCGAGCGACGGACGTATGCTCCGCTAACGACACATTTGTATCACAACATCTGGGGCCAGATGTTGTTGAACGAGAGAGGGGCCTCTCTCCCTTGCCGTCCGGATGGACCGGAACGAGCTATGAACCGGACTAAAAGGCTTCCTCCGTTCTCCCTCCGATCCGCCGTCACTGGGTGTGCATTAAGTTAATTTTATAGTGCTCGCATCACCCCAAAATTCCTTCTAGACCGCAACGGACGAACCCGGCTGCCGAACCATTCGGTGAATGGACGCTACACCGGGCGAGCTAGCGGACGTCAAAGGCCGTCGAACCTACTAGGGTCCTCTTAGGCAATTGGCGTATTACATGAGCACTTTTCCGCTAGCCCTTCATTAATTGTGACGACGGAGGCACACTGTTGGAAGACATCACAGATACATCACCCTAATCTTGATCGTCTGAAATAGAAATTGATAAAGCAGAGTGACCCTGCGGGGAAAGGACCGGAGTGTCCAAATCCCCAACAACATACCGTGACATACGCTTCCCATATTGTCATCGAAATCATACGATACAGAACAGGAGTTAATGCGAGTACACTGACCACATATAGAATGATAATAAGGTCAGAGGAAGACTTCCTCTTAAAACAATTGATCAATATCCTTTCAATGTGAAAAGAAAACAAGTCCTGGTACTCGCACTAACCCCTGGCAATCAACATACATAATAATAATATGATCCATTAATATAGAAAAAATAATTGAAATCAAAATATTTTGAAAAAAAATTTTTTTTTTCAGAACAGCCCAAGTTTCTGAAAAGTAACGTTGAGCCCCAATGGATCCCAAACCTAAGTGTGGACAAAAATTTTAAAAATATTTTAAACAATTTATTCAACACTTACGAACAATAATAATGTATCTAGTTATGATTAAAATAACATAAAGATATTATTATTTAGAAATCCCCCCCTCACACAGAGGGCTGTTGTAAATGTAAACAATGAGTGTAAAAACACTAAAATACGACTCCAGGCACCCAGGCCCGAAATCAGTTACCAAAAATACACCATCTGATGCAAAACAGAGACTTCCAGGGAAGAAACTGCAGAACATCAGATGGTAGATGCAGAACACAACGCCTAACCACCCGTAGGTGAAGACGTAAACATGGGGAAAGAACAGAATTCATTCTGTTATTCAGCTAAAACTCCCAAGAAATTTTAGTAATAATAATTACAGAAATTATGCCAAAAGCATGGGAGAATAGCAAGGGGAACTTAAAGGACAGGGAGAGAGGAAAAACACTTGAAAAAACAGTGTAACTAAATAATCAGAATGACAACAAAATGGCTGCTGCCTTGAAAATAGGTAACTTAACATAATTTCATTAAAAAATTTTAAGTTACAGCCCTGATAATATTCTGTCACACATTCTTTTCCTCTCCTCCTTTTCTATCCTCCTTAGAATCACCATTTCACTAATATTTATGTGTCTGGCATCATTTAAACTGAGATTTAAAAGCACAAAGATCAGTCAGATGTTAACTGATGAAGGGCCAAACTTAGAATGATAAATGGCGCCAATTTCGGAACGTCCTTGACACTGCGCATGCGCAGTGGGGGCGAAGTGTGGAGGGCCTCTCAGGACATGTTTTCTTTAGTTTTAGATGCAAATTTTGGGGATTGGGGGGCAAAATTTGTGTTTGGCCCTATATTTTAAGAGTTAGCACCAGCTATGTCTGGGTCATTGGTACAGTATAAAAATTTACGTGTCTGGCATCCTTTAAACTGAGATTTACAAGCACAAAGATCAGTTGAGATGTTGACTGATGAAGGGCCAAACAGAGAATGATAATTGGCGCCAATTTCGGGCCGTCTGCGTCACTGCGCATGCGCAGTAGAGGCGTAGTATGGAGGTCCTTTAGGACATGATTTCTTTTGGTTTTGGATGCAAATTTTGGGGATTGGGGGGCAAAATTTATGTTTGGCCCTGGTTTTGTTAGAGTTAGCACCAGCTAAGTCTGGGTCATTGGTACAGTATAAAAATATTATAAGTTACAGCCCTGAACACATCCTTCCACTGTTTCTTCCTCTCATCCTCTTATTTCATCCTTAGATCCACCATTTCTTTCATGATTTTGTGTCTGGCATCATCTTAACTGAGATTATAAGCACAGATATCAGTGAGATGTTACTGATTGAAGGGGCAAACAAAGAATGATTTATTTGGCGCCAGATTCAGTGACTTCCTGGAGTCTGCGCATGCGCGGAGGGTAAAATGTATGGAAGGCCAGATAGGACTTCTAATTTTCGGTTTTGCATGCAAATTTTGGGGATTGGGGGGCAAAATTTGTGTTTGGCCCTAAATATTTTAGAGTTAGCACCAGCTAAGTCTGGGTAATTGGTACAGTATAAAAATACTTGAATCTGGTCCCCTTTAATGATGCTGTATATTATATATCAAAAGATTCTGACTACTGATTCTGGAGAAGAAAATTTTAAAGATTATTCCTCATATTGGACTATGTTAAAAAAAGATTCTGACTGGAAAAAGATTTTTCATGTAGAATATTCCTCATATTGCACCAAGTTAAAAGTGGGGCTCCAATTGGGAGCCCAAATATTAATCAAGTGATTTATTTGAACAAACTTGAACCTAACCCCTGTACAAACGTTGTATATCAAATATCATAAGATTCTGACTGGTGGATCTGAAGAAGATTTTTAAGGATTATTCTCCATACTGCACTAAGTTCGAATTTGGGCTCTCATAGAAAGCCCAATTATTAACCGATGGGCATGATTTGAGCAAACTTGAATCCAACCATTGTAGGATTCTGTATACCATATGTCAAAAGGTTCAGGGCAGTGATTCTGGAGAAGAGTTTTAAATATTTTTGCTCTTACTAGTGGTTCTGGAAAAGAAGGTGTAAAAGATTATTCGTAATATTGAACGAAGTTAAAATTCCTGCTCTAATAGGAAGCCAAATATTAACTCAGGGACTTGATTTAAACAAGAGGCCCCAAGGGGCCTTAATTGCTCACCTAACAAAGTGGATAAAGAACTATTTTGGATCACATTCAGTTAGTCATGGTTCATCAACACTACAGTGGAATGAAGTCATGAAATTATTCATAACTCTGGTGTCCATGTCAAGAGGATTATTATCCTGGGTCTTCCTGACTGCTTCCTATTCTATCAGCTGTACACTAGCACTGCCAAACTTCCAAGGGTTGTTATGTCACTGCCCCCCCCCCCACCCCCCACTTCTCTCAAATAGAGCACAAATAGTAACCCAGGGACATAATTTGAACAAACTTAAATTTTACACACACACCCTAACCACCCCCCCCCCCCCCTCCCGAGATGCTGCATACCAAATATGAAAGCATGAGGATGGTGGATCTGAAGATTTTCAATGAAATTTCATCATATTGCACTAAGTTAAAATTCAGTCTCCCTATGGAGCCCAAATATTAACCCAGGGATGCAATTCAAACAAATCTGACCCCCCCCCCCCCCCCCCCACCCAGAGATATTGTATACCAGATATCAAAAGATTCTAACTGATGGTTCTAAAGAAGAAGCTTTTTAAAGAAATTCCTTCATATTGCACTTGTTTTCCTCTGCTTAATTTACCCTTGGGGTGGCGAGTGGGGTTGGTGGTCATATGGGTATTTTTTTTACATTTTGTTACATTTAACTGCCCCCCCCCCCCCCGCCCCCCCCCCCCCCCCACCCAGACGTAAAGGAGGGGAGGACATAGAGTAAAAACATTTTTGCATAAAACCATGCTAATTCATCTAGGAACTCAATTTTGAAAAGAATCAAAAAAATAAATTTCCAAATTTTTGGTCCAAAAAAGTCGGAACCGGACCCAAAATTTTCAGACTAAAAATATTTTTTCTTTTGTCACAAAATTGAACAAAATGTATAAAAAAATCGGGAAATTTTTTTTTAGAATTTTGGTCCAAACCAGACCCAAAATTTTCAACCCAGGGACCTGATTTGAACAAACTTGAATCTGACCCCTTAGAGATGATGTATACCAATTGTTAAAGGATTCTGACTGGTGGATCTGAATAAGATTTTTAAAGAAATTTCCTCATATTGCAGCAAGTTAAAATTCGGAGCCCAAATATTAACCAAGGAACTCGATTTGAACAAACTTGAATCTGCCCCCTAGAGATGATGTATACCAAATATGAGAGGATTCTGACTGGTGGATCTGAAGAAGAAGATTTTTAAAGAAATTTCCTCATATTGAACTAAGTTAAAATTAGGGCTAAACCCAGGGACCCGATTTGAACAAACTTGAATCTGACCCCTTAGAGATGATGTATACCAATTGTTAAAGGATTCTGACTGGTGGATCTGAATAAGATTTTTAAAGAAATTTCCTCATATTGCACCAAGTTAAAATTCGGAGCCCAAATATTAAACGAGGCAGCTGATGTGAGCAAACTTGAATCTGGTCCCCCTAGAGATGATGTATACTAAATATGAGAGGATTCTGACATTTGAATCTGAAGAAGAAGACTTTTAAAGAATATTTCACGTATTCTACAAAGTTAAAATTTGGGCTCCCATAGGGAGCCCAAATATTAACCCAGCGACTCGATTTAAACAAACTTGAATCTGACCCCCTTATAGATGTTGTATACCAAACATGAAAAGATTCTGACTGGTGGATCTGAAGAAGATTTTTAAAGAAATTTCCTCAAATTGCACCAAGTTAAACTTTGGGCTCCAATAGAGAGCCCAAATACTAACTCAGGGACACGATTTGAACAAACTTAAATCTGACCCTCCTAGAGATGTTGTATACCAAATATGAAAGCATTCTGACTGGTGGATCTGAAGAAGATTTTTAAAGAAATTCCCTCATATTTCACTATGTTAAAATTTGGGCTCCTAAAAGGAGCCCAATTATTAAGTCAGGGGCTCGATTTGAACAAACTTGAATCTGACTCCCCCCCCCCCCCCCTCCCCACAGATTTTATATACCAAACATGAAAGGATTCTGACTGGTGGATATGAAGAAGAAGATTTTTAAAGAAATTTCCTCAAATTGCACCAAGTTAAACTTTGGGCTCCAATAGAGAGCCTAAATACTAAAGTAGGGACTCGATTTGAACAAACTAGAATCTGACCCCCCCCCCCCCCCTCTCCCCAGAGATGTTGCATACCAAATATCAAGAGATTTCAACTGGTGGACCTGACGAAGAAGATTTTTAAAGAATATTCCACATATTGCACTAAGTTAAAATTCGGGTTTCAATGGAGTCCAAATCTTAACCCAGGCACTCAATTTCAACAAACTTGAATCTGACCGATGCCAATTCTGATGGTTGAAGTAGGACACTGAAGAAATCTGCTGGTGCCTGTTATACTACAGAATTTCGTTGATAAATCATTAATTACGAAAGCTTAATACCACATAAATTCTCAGAGTATGCATATTTTGTGCTGGGCAATATTAGCCAAAATAATATTTGCATTTTGGTTGGGGTGAAGAGAAAAGATCGTTACTGACGATACAATCGCACATTATTGTTCTCATAAAGATTGTGTTTTATTCCGGTAAATAGTGTTAATACGGTTTTGTGAAAGGAAACAATACATTCGGCTGTATTAACCAGGAATATACTGAGCACACATACTTGTGTCTTATATGAATAATAATTTTGATGTTAATGTGTGTTATGAAGTTGTATGACACATGGTTTACACGTATGTCAGAATATATTATTCAATGTTCTTTTTTCAACTTGTTACCTCCCTCGATGTGTTTCTCCAATGTTTACATGAACTCTACAATCTTCAGGAAATGGTGGCGATCTCATACCGATTGCAGTTGGGAAATTCCGTAATATCTCTGCTCTGCAAATCCCTAAATTTTCTGCTATGCACTACACACATTTTTAATGGGGAAACTTAATTGAAATGGCCATATATCAAAGGGATTTTTAATAGTCAGTGTTTAATATAGAATAACAGGAAACTGCCGGTTTTTAACTTCTGGTTGTCATAATCGGCCAATGCCCCATAACCGATTTCCGATTCTGATTATCGGTTCATCACTAGATTGTACACTCAAAAGGAAGCTCCATATCAAATATCAAGTATACCCACCAGTTCAATATTTTTGTAAAATTTGGGAGCATTTTTCACCACTCTCTATCTGTGGGCTATGGCATGTTGATTTGAACAAAAACAAGAGGCCCCAAGGAGCCTTAATCGCTCACTGGCCAAAGTAGTTCAAAGAAGTATTTGGGGTCACATTCAGTTAGACATGGTTCATCAACACTACAAAGGAATGAAGTCATGAAAGAAAAATTTTATGGAACTTGGGACATGGCTTGAACAAACTTGAATCTTACCCCCCTAAGGATGCTGCATACCAAATATCAAAAGCATTCATCTGCTGGATCTGAAGAAGATTTTTAAAGAAAGTTCCTCATTTTGAACTAAGTTATCATTCGGGCTCCCACAGTGAGCCCAAATATGAACCCAGGGACTTGGCTTGAACAAACTTGAATCTCACCCCCTAAGGATGCTGCATGCCAAATATCAAAACATTTCGACTGCTAAATCTGAAGAAGAAGATTTTTAAAGAAAAATTCCTCATATTGACTAAGTTATAATTTGGGCTCCCACAGGGAGCCCAAATATGGACCCAGGGACTTGGCTTGAACAAACTTGAATCGCACCCCCCTAAGGATGCTACACACCACATATCAAAACATTCCGACTGCTGGATCTGACGAAGAAGATTTTTTAAGAAAATTCCTCATTTCGAACTAAGTTACAATTCAAGCTCCCACACTGAGCACAAATATGGACCTAGGGACATGGCTTGAACAAACTTGAATCACACCCACCTAAGGATGCTGCATACCAAATATTAAAACATTCTGACTGCTAGATCTGAAGAAGAAGATTTTTAAAGAAATTTCCTCATTTTGAACTAAGTTATCATTCAGGCTCCCATAGTGAGCCCAAATATGGACCTAGGGACATAGCTTGAACAAACTTTAATCTCACCCCCCTAAGAATGCTGCATACCAAATATAAAAACATTCCAACTGCTGGATCTGAAGAAGAAGATTTTCAAAGAAAATTCCTCATTTTGAACTAAGTTATAATTCGGGCTACCACAGTGAGCCCAAATATGAACCCAGAGACTTGGCTTGAACAAACTTGAATCTCACCCCTAAGCATGCTGCATACCCAATATCAAAAGATTCTGCCTGCTGGATCTTGAGAAGAAGATTTTTAAAGACATTTGCCTGAAATGCACTAAGTTCAAATTTGGGCTCCTATACTAAGCCCAAATATGAACCCAGGGGGCCGATTTGAATAAACTTGAATCCGATATACCACACAATGTTGCATACCAAATATCAAAAGATTCTGCCTGCTGGATCTGGGGAAGAAGATTTTTTAAGAAATTTGCCTGAAATGCACTAAGTTCGAATTCGAGCTTCTATAGTGAGCCCAAATATGAATCCAGGGGGCCGATTTGAACAAACTTGAATCAGATCCACCCCACAATGTTGCATACCAAATATCAAAAGATTCTGCCTGCTGGATCTGGAGAAGATTTTTTAAGAAATTTGCCTGAAATGCACTAAGTTCAATTTCAAGCTTCTACAGTGAGCCCAAATATGAATCCAGGGGGCCGATTTGAACAAACTTGAATCAGATCCACCTAACAATGTTGCATACCAAATATCAAAAGATTCTGCCTGCTGGATCTGGGGAAGAAGATTTTTTAAGAAATTTGCCTGAAATGCACTAAGTTCAAATTAGGGCTTCTATACTGAGCCCAAATATGAACCCAGGGGGCCGATTTGAATCAGATCCACCCCACAATGTTACATACCAAATATCAAAAGATTCTGCCTGCTGGATCTGGAGAAGAAGATTTTTAAGAAATTTGCCTGAAATGCACTAAGTTCAAATTCAAGCTTCTATACTGAGCCCAAATATGAATCCAGGGGGCCGATTTGAACAAACTTGAATCTGCACCCCCTAGAGATGATGTATACCAAATAGGAAAGAATTCTGCCTGGTGGATCTGAAGAAGAAGATTTTTTAGAATTTTGGAAAGAAATTCATGGGTGCTATCAGAGTTATGCCCCTTGTGGTACCCCCTGTGGGTGTGACACGTTTATTTGTACAAGTTTGAATTGACATATGATGGGGAACATGCACACCAAATTTGGTTCAATTTGATCCAGTAGTTTGGGAGGAGTAGTCGATAATGTAAAGTTCACGACAGATGACAGACGACGGACGACGCCGAACGGCAAGTGATAAGTTAAGCTCCCTTCGGTGAGCTAATAATGCGACGTCAGAACAAACAAAAACATCAAATTTAACCCTTTACCCAACATGAAAAGCAGGCGACACTTGCAAAAAGAATTCTTGAATAACATTTTTTGTCTCAAAAACATAGGTTATGACCCCTCGTTGGAAAGACCTCGAGGAGCTGGTTCCAACGAGGGGTCAAAACCTATTTTTTGAGACAAAAAATGAAAATATATTGAAAATTAATTGGTGATTTTTTAGAATAGCGCTGGCCAGTTTTGGCCATTACATTGGGTAAAGGGTTAACTGAAATCGGTTCAGTGGTTTGTAGGAGAAGACGTAAACAACATGTTCACAGATGACATATGACGTAAGACGGACTACAGACAGTTAGTGGTCACTACAGCTCACCTGATTTTCAATCAGGTGAGCTAATGACTATTATAAATGTGAAAATAAAAATTACCAAACAAGAAAGAAGGCCAGGGTAACAATCTGTAATGTTGTGGCCTGCTCTGGATTATTGCAGCATGTTCCATCATGATAATTCATATGATTATTGCAATATAGATTCAAAAGCATCTGAACATCCTGGAAAAGAAAACACAAAGAAAATTACTTCATCTCCAAATTCAAAAGCTGGTGATTATAAATTGGACCCGACACACTTACACAAGGGAGTAGAAATTTTGTAATTATTTATTTATTTATCTATTTATTGGTATTTAGGGTCAAATCATTTCTGCACAATGACTTATCATAACCACAACATGGAGATAAAGTCAAGCTTAGTCAATTGTCAAATTTCTTAATTTAAAGACCAAAATGAAGACAACATAAAAAAAACAAGAGCAACAGGTAAGCCAACAATGCATCACGAAAAATAAAATTGATCTGAATCAGCATTCATTAGTTATAGGACAGAAATCAAATTGAAGATGGCCGCCATGAAAGCCATAATGAACTGGCCACTGGTGGCCATCTTGGTTCAGCTGACTGGTCCAACATTGAAAGGAAGCTTCCTCTGGACATGAACAATGCATAATTCAAAAATACAAATGATTTGAGTTAGCATTCATAAGTTATTGGTCGGAAACCAAATTGAATATGGCCCCATGGTGAATTGGCTAGATCATCCAAAAATGATTTGTTGGTGTCTAAAGGCAGCTTCCTCTAGACACCAACAATGCATAATTCAAAAATAACAAGAAGGACGCCAACGCCCTATAGCTCACCAACATTCCTCTTTGATAGTAACTTTGGCAAACACAAGAACTGTATCAAACAGGCTCATAACATGTGACAAAGCTGACCTAAACACAACCTTTTAAAAGTAAAACACAGAAACTGACAAAAATACTAAGTTAAACATGAAATTCTGAGCCAAACAGAAAACTAAACGTAAGTAAAAAAAAAATAAATAAAAAAGTTAAGAGAATGATTTAAAGCACATACGGTGAGGGTTAAATAGTGGTAGAATGATAATAAGCGCCATATAGAAGCAATATAAAGGCCATGGGATGAAAAGGGTGTCGGCAGCTGCCCTGAATAGAAATGTTAACACACTGAAAATGTCTAAGTGTGAGCTAAACAGAAAACTCAACGTTCAAAAGTTGAAGAGAAATTTTAATTGAAATTCAGTGGACAAGGGTGAAACCATGGTACAATGATAACAAAGAACATATATGAGGAATATAAGCACCATGGGAAGAGAAGGAACACAGCAGGTGACCTAAACACTAAGTCAAACATGAAATTCTGAGCTAAACAGAAAAGTAAACGTAACTAAAAAAAGAAAAATGTTAAGAAAAAAGTTTATTTTGCACTGGGTGAGAATGAAATAATGGTAGAATGATAATAAGCACCATATGGAAGCAATATAAAGGCCATGGGATGAAAAGGGTGTCGGCAGCTGACCTAAACAAAAACTTTAACACACTGAAAATGTCTAAGTGTGAGGTAAACAGGAAACTTAACATTAATAAAAATGGGATGAAAAATTTGAAGAAATTCACTGAACAAGGGTTAAATGATGATAGAATGATAATAAGGAACATGTATGATGGAATATAAGCACCATGGGAAGAGAAGGAAAACAGCAGCTGACCTGAACACAAACTTAAACATGAAATTCTGAGGTAAACAGAAAAGTAAACGTAACTAAAAATGGTAAGAAAAAGGTTTAAAACACACTGGGTGAGAGTTAAATAGTGGTAGAATGATAATAAGAATTATAAAGGCCATGGGTGAAAACTAAAACAATTGTTGAGGGAGAAAGTGTGGTTTCCCAATATAGATATAGATAAATTAGTCGAGAAATTAATTAAGGACTGTATGATGTGTCAGATTAATTCAGATAAGCCAAGGTCTGAGCCACTGAAAATGACCGAGTTGCCAAAAGAGGTTTGGTCAAATATTGCAATTGATTTTTATGGACCACTTCCAAATGGAGAATACATACTTGTTATTATGGATGAGTATTCACGATTTCCGGAGATGGAGTTTGTTAAATCTACATCTGCGAAAACCATGATACCAAAGTTGGATATGTGACGGGTTTGGTTTGGGTGATTCGATGTACGGACATTACTTACCCTATAGGTGTGTCGTAAGAAAATAATTTACCCTGAATTAGTTGTTAGTCTTTATCTATAATCAGTTTTATATGGAAGTCCTTGTTAATTTGGACCTATTTGGTAAGTTTTTAGGTTAAACGGGCCTGTTTCCCATTTTCGGTGTTGGCTTGAATTGTCCACCATTTTGCTGTCACAGCCGAATGTCTTTTGCAAGCTGGACTCTGATTGGTCTGTATTTTTTTAACAGGACCAATCGGAGCCCAGTTTGCAGGTGGTGTTCTGTTGTGCGGTACTGCTATTCGTGTTAGCTATTTTATTGGTTGGATTTTGTCAGGGAGGATAATTCTTGAATTGTCCCCCCTCACTGTGTATAAAAGCCATGTCGCAGTGCATTCAAATCACTTAGGTTGTGACTTAAGAACCTCCAGGTTCGATCTACTTCCTAAGGACTTTTAGTCTCTCGCCCTTGGGTATATTGGGTGCTGGGTGGTTTTAGAAGATTATTTTTTTATTTTGGCTAGTTTAAAACTAAATTGTTAGGATGTGAGTGGAGAGGTCCAACCTAGGTCAAAACCATTTAACATCTGTTTTCTTGGTGAATGAACAACACAAAATTGCCCACTTATGCAAACATGAAATTCATTACAGTCTGAGATATTATTTTATCAAAGTTTCGATTTGACTAAACTATTGGATTGAATACCTGTCCATTCGTCCGTTTGTTTTCTGTTTTGTTGACACTTATAGGGCCTCATGTAAGGTTTGCTGAGGTTGTTTGTGCATCACCCTATGCCTTCTCCTATTTTATAAAAGAAAGGGGAGGTCACTTGATGATGCACAAACAGCTGATTTTGTATTGAATTGGCCCGGAGTGGTACATCGAATCATCAAGTTGAAACCGTCATACTCCTTCAATATGAATCTCAATTAAAATAGAATATCACTGTTATTCCTGTGTTGTTCCATATTTTGATGTGTGTCCTCTCATCAGCCATAGTTCAAGAACAAACGAACTTGAGTGGGTTAACCAACGGTAAGAGTGTTTGGGAGTTTCTATGGGACATTTAGCCTACCCTGTACCGTGTCCGGTTACATTTTGGCGCTGCGAGCAGGGTTCTTGAATAGAAACCATGGCTACGGGAGGAGAGTATTCATTCAATACGGATGTTAAGACCCCAGTGGGTGGAACAAAATTAAAAGGGAAAAGTGTTGACTTTGAAATAGAAGAAATTGAGACTCAATTTCGTGCTCTTACGTTAAACTATGTGCGGTGTCAACAAGAATATGATAAACAGATTGCCTCTCTTGCCCGTAAAAGGGATTTAGATAGTAGAAGGCCAAATCAAACATCTAGTTTTAGGCATGATACTTTGGATTCGAGGAGTCGTGATAATTCACCCAGGGGATCTGTGTCCTCGTGGATGGATCACCCTGTTAGAAAAGAAAAAGAGCCTGACAAATTTGATGGGAAAAGCACAGAGCTGAAAGACTTTTTAGTTCATTTTGAGCAAGTTTCTGACTGGAATAAATGGAATTATCGGGAGAAGGGGCAACAGTTAATAATGTGTTTAAGAGAGGAGGCTCAAAAATTATTAGGAGATTTAACAGAAGGGCAAAGGAAGGATTATAAAACCCTGAAATTAATTTTAAAAAAGCGGTTTAATCTATTAGAACTCCTTACAGCTCATAGGTGTGAATTTCGTTCTAGGAAACGTTTGAAGAATGAATCTCCTTCTGATTATGGATATGCATTACGTAGGTTAGGTTGTCTTGCATTTCCTGATATGACATATACTGATAGGGAAATTAATGTGACTGAACAATTTATAACTGGTTTTGGGACATCTACCATTCGGGAGCACATAATTTTTCATCATCCTAAAACTTTAGATGAAGCCATTTCTTTGGCAACTGAGTTTGAAGCAGTACGGGGCCGCAGTTTATGCTAAATAAGCCCAAATATGACATGAGTGAAGACTTGGTGGGTATAGTGAAAGAACCTATTGTAGCTGGTTCAAGTATGATTTCCACTGAAGGTCAAAATCAGGGCTCTGAAGAGCTAATAAAGCTCGTGGGCCTCATGAAAGACTGTGTTGATCAAATGGTTAAATTTAATAGTAATAGAAGAGGGAGGAAACGCCCACCTAATCTTTCTTCAATCGAGTGTTATATCTGTCATCAGTTGGGCCACCTGTCTTATAATTGCCCTAATAAATCAAAGACATAATTTTTCATCATCCTAAAACTTTAGATGAAGCCATTTCTTTGGCAACTGAGTTTGAAGCAGTACGGGGCCGCAGTTTATGCTAAATAAGCCCAAATATGACATGAGTGAAGACTTGGTGGGTATAGTGAAAGAACCTATTGTAGCTGGTTCAAGTATGATTTCCACTGAAGGTCAAAATCAGGGCTCTGAAGAGCTAATAAAGCTCGTGGGCCTCATGAAAGACTGTGTTGATCAAATGGTTAAATTTAATAGTAATAGAAGAGGGAGGAAACGCCCACCTAATCTTTCTTCAATCGAGTGTTATATCTGTCATCAGTTGGGCCACCTGTCTTATAATTGCCCTAATAAATCAAAGACAGATTCATCAGTTAACAATAAACAATACCAAAAGGGAAACTAAAATGGGTTGCACCAGAGACCCTAAGTGTAACCCAGGTGGAAACTTTGAAAAATGGGTCAGTAGTTAAACTTAATACAGTTGGCAAATCATGCATTTATGCTCCTGTTGCTCTGAAGGATCAGGAATCTTGGTTTCTTGTTGATACTGGTTCTATGTATAGTTTGTTGTCTAGGGATTTGTATTTGCGCTCGGGTGGTAGTATGGCAGAGTTGATTGACACAGATGTTTCGTTGGTAACTGCTAATGGTGGTAATTTGAATGTTTATGGAAAAATTGAGCTTCAGTTTTTTCTTGATGGAATTCCCTTTGATCAAGAATTTGTTGTTACAGATTTAGGTGATCTCAATGGTATATTGGGTGTAGATTATCTGGAGCAGAATGATGCAACAATTAGAATTTCCAAAGGCTTACTACAGGTAGCCGGGAAAACTGTGAAGTTAAAGAGAGATTTAGCCCCTGTTTGTGCAAGAGTAAAATTGGCTAAAAATATAGTAGTTCCTGCTGATGCGGAAGTTGTAGTAAGGGGATATGTGGATGGACTGAGAGATCAGAGTGCAAATAATTTGTTAGAACCTTTCAAATTTTTGAACCGAAAAGGTCTTTTAGTAGCAAGGTCACTAGTAAACCCTGAAAAAGTTCTGTTTACAGTCATGAATATAACTAATAAGCCAGTTTGTGTTAGAAAGCATACTACTGTTGCAAGTTTACAGACAGCTGAAGTGGTGCATTCGAGTCAAGGGTGTTTTGAAAATTTGTCCCTAAAGCTTCCTGAGTTTTTAACTTCTTTGTATCAGAGGTCTTCGGAAAAACTGAATGAAGAACAAAAGCGTGAGCTGTGCCAATTTTTAATTGAATTTCAGGATGGGTTCAAGTCCCCTGAAGGGAAAATGGGGAGGACAAAATTGGTCAAGCATAGTATTAATACTGGAAACTCTAAGCCTATTAAAATTCCACCTCGCAGGTTGCCGTTTGCTCAGAAGGCAATAGTCGAGAATGAAGTTGCAAATATGCTTGCAAATGATATTATAGAGCCCAGTGAAAGCCCCTGGTCTTCTCCTTTACTCTTAGTTGCAAAGAAAGACAGGACTTGGAGATTCTGTGTTGATTACAGGTGCCTTAACTCAGTGACTGAGAAGGATGCATACCCTCTCCCGAGAATTGATGAATCACTCGATGCATTATCAGGTTCAAAGTGGTTTAGAACCCTGGATCTTGTATCTGGATATTGGCAATGTGAAATGGAGGAAAAAGATAGGTCCAAAACTGCATTCGCTACACATATGGGACTATTTCAATTTAAGGTCATGAGTTTTGGGCTCTGTAATGCCCCAAGTTGCTATGAAAGGCTTATAGAACTGGTTTTAAGAGGGTTGAGGTGGGAGAAATGTTTGTGCTATCTCGATGATATTATTGTGTTTGGTACCACCTTCAATGAAGCCCTCCAGAATCTTCGACTGGTGTTTGAACGATTGAGGAAAGCAAATTTGACGTTGAAACCTTCGAAATGTACATTATTTCAAAATCAGGTATTATTTTTGGGGCACTTGGTATCTGATAAAGGGATCCAGTGTGATCCCGATAAAATCAGATGTGTTGAAGATTGGCCTGTACAGAATAATGTGACAGAAGTTCGAAGTTTTCTCGGTTTAGCCGGATATTATAGAAGGTTTATTCATGATTTTTCAATGGTAGCTAGCCCTCTTACCCAATTAACAAGAAAAGGGAAGAAATTTTGTTGGACATTTGATTGTCAAGTGGCTTTTGAAAAATTAAAAGAATTACTGACCTGTTCTCCTATACTGGCTTATCCAGATACTTCTTCAGAGTTTATTTTGGACACTGATGCAAGTTTAAATGGTATCGGTGCTGTTTTGTCTCAAGTGCAGAATGGGCAAGAAAAGGTTATTGCTTATGCAAGTAGGACATTAAACAAACATCAGGCTAGATATTGTACCACTTACAGAGAATTGCTGGCCGTTATTACTTTTATCAGGCAGTTTAGGCATTTCCTGTGGGGTAGACATTTTACAGTGAGGACTGATCATGCCTCACTGAAGTGGCTTAAAATTTTAAAAACCCGGAAGGGATGTTAGCTAGGTGGCTTTCTATTTTAGAAACATATGATTTTAAAATAGAATATAGAAAGGGTAATTTACATACAAATGCTGATAGTTTGTCTAGACGGCCTCCAAGCTATTGTAAACGTCAAGATTGCCCTGAATGTCATTCTAAAAATAGTAGGGTTCATCACTCAAGAAAGTTAAAATCAAAGGAGCAGCTAGATTGCAAAGATTCTAAAGATGAATCGGCACAAAAACTGACAGCTCCTGTTAGGGTGTTGAGTGAGGATTCTCCTATAGAAGATTTGTCTGATGATGGAGATTCGTCGGTTTACGACTCTATTGTGTCTCAGATGCCCCCAGAGGAGACAATTCTGACACCTAATTGGGTAGAAGCGTGGTCGCACCAAGAAATAATGAATTGGCAAAATAATGACTCTTCTTTAAAACAAATAATAAAATTAAAAGGAGAGTATATCAGTAAACCCTCTCGTCATATTGTCAGAGATTCTTCTGCAGCAATAAAAACTTTGTGGGGTATGTGGGAATCTTTGGAAATAATAGATAATTGTTTGTATTTTAAGTGGAAAAATTCTGAGAAAACACAGACTTGTTTGCTTGTAGCACCCCAGGAAATAAGAGCTAAAGTATTTGATCAGTTACATAAAGATAGGACATCTGGTCATTTAGGTAGGGACAGAACATTGCAGTCAATAAAGAAAAGGGTATACTGGCCGGGTATGTCCACAGATATCAGACGTTGGTGTAGACAATGTAATGAATGTGCAAGAGCTGAGCCTGGACCTGGACGTGGAAAGTCAGCCTTGTGTCAATCCATTGTAGGTGCACCATTAGATCGCGTAGCTGTGGATATAGTTGGCCCCTTGCCCATCACACCGGATGGAAATGAATATATAATTGTTTTGTGTGATTATTTCACCAAATGGGCCGAAGCTTATGCAGTCCCAAATCATACTGTTCTGACTGTAGCGGATAAGCTGGTGAATGAATTTATCTGCCGTTTTGGGGTTCCAAAACAACTACACTCAGATCAGGGGAGAGAATTTGAATCCGAGTTATTTTCTGTCTTGTGTAAAAAATTAGGTATTGACAAAACCAGGACTACTCCATACAGACCACAGTCTGATGGTTTGGTCGAGCGGTATAATCGAACTTTGCAACAGATGTTGGCTATTTATGCAAACAAAAATAGAGATAACTGGGATGATAATTTGCCCTTTGTCCTTATGGCATATCGTTCAACAATTCATGAAAGCACAGGAAGTTCACCAAATTTTCTTATGTTTGGACATGAAGTGTTATTACCACTTGATTTAATTTTGGGGAATCCACCACAATCACCTTCATATGCTTGCCCTGTTGAGTATGTTGAATGGTTAAGAAGTATCTTGAATGATACGTTTGACCATGTACATGAAAATCTCAAACGTGCAGCAGGTAAACAAAAGAAATATTATGATCGAGGGTTAAAACCCAGGCAGTTTGAGTCTGGTGATTTTGTTTGGAGGTGGTATCCTCCGACAGCTAGTATGAAATTGGGCATGGGGTGGATTGGTCCATATAAAGTTATACGGAAAAGTACTGATGTCACTTATGAATTAAAACGTAATCCAGAAAGTAGGATGGTTGTGATTCATGTAGATCACTTGAAAATTTATGAAGGGCTGTTGCCACCTATAAATTGGGAAATTACCTCCTCAGAGGATGTGGATATTGCAGTAGAACCTGTAACAGATGAGATAGAATTAGAATTATCAGACGAGGATGATTATTCGTCATTTACTCTCCCTCCTATCAATGATGTGCCTGAAATGAAAAGAACTCGCTGTGGGCGTCCTGTTAGGAAACCCGTTGTTTATTCACCTTGAAGCAGAAGTCTTGTAAATACGTTATTTAAAGCATTTTTTTTTTACAGTGATACATATTTTAATAATTAAAAAGACCAAACAAGGTGCTCGAGACTGAAAGGTTCCTGGAAGAGTAGTTTATAAAATGTTTCGTTTTTATTCTTTTCAAATGTCTGCCGAGTTTTCTTACTCTATGGGTTATTTCAACTAATATTTTGGCAGTGTATGGTCTTTTAAAGCTCATCAATGAGAGCAGTTGTATTATACAACTCCGTAGTTGATGATGAATTTAAGAAAAATTGGAGGGTCCAAAACTGCCCTGCCCCAATTAAATTCAACTTGGCATGGTAATACCAGAGAGCATTCATTGAGAGTAATTACAATTATGGTAATTCCGTAGATGAAATATTTCTTGGATGGTATGCTTGGTTTGAATACAAAATTTTAAATAAAACTTTTGATTCTGTGTAAGGATGCCGTAAGGATGTAGGATATCTGGTTACGGTTGAGTGATCTTTGGTTGGTCTGTGGTGCTGGCACCATTAGATCCATTATGCTAAAGAATGTGTTATACATGGAAATATTACTGTATACATGTTATTGTGTTAGCAATAAAAAAAAAAATAAAATAAAATAAAATAAAAATTATCATTGAAATTAAATATAACTCTGGAGACTAGAATGTCGGCAGCATTGAAGGGAATGAAGGTACTTATTGGCTGTTTTGTTTTAGAATGGATGAATTGGAAATATCAGTCTCTTGTAAAGAGTTGGGGGAATTGGATAAAGACTTGGAGATGGAGTGGCCAGATGGTGGGATGACGTGTCCAGTTGACAAGTGTGGGCCTCACCATTTTAGGGTATTATCAGCATATAGGGCTCACTTTCAAAGGTTCCATATTGGAACCATCAGATTGTGGGGTTGTCCAGTTGATAATTGCAGTAAGGTAGACGTGAAGAAGACTGAGGTCAGGAGGCATCTTCGAAAGAAGCATCATATGGAGGATAGCCAAATTGAATTACTAATGGATACTGTAACCTCTATAGAGAAACCAAACTCCAAATATGTAGATCCAGAAGGATTTCGGTGTCCACGACCGATGGTGCGAAGGGTTGAGAGAGTGGAGGCAGCAAAGAGGAGGCGGGAAGACACAGCGATGGCTAGCCATGATTTGTCAAGAGACGATGTAGATGCTAGAGACGTTCGAATTGTCATCGACGCAGATGGAGTGGTAGAGAAGAAGAGATGTCCCCTCTGGAATGCCTGAACATTCTTTTGTATTTTTTTTTTAAAATTGTAAATTTTATTGTAAGAGGGGAGGAGTGTGACGGGTTTGGTTTGGGTGATTCGATGTACGGACATTACTTACCCTATAGGTGTGTCGTAAGAAAATAATTTACCCTGAATTAGTTGTTAGTCTTTATCTATAATCAGTTTTATATGGAAGTCCTTGTTAATTTGGCCCTATTTGGTAAGTTTTTAGGTTAAACGGGCCTGTTTCCCATTTTCGGTGTTGGCTTGAATTGTCCACCATTTTGCTGTCACAGCCGAATGTCTTTTGCAAGCTGGACTCTGATTGGTCTGTATTTTTTTAACAGGACCAATCGGAGCCCGGTTTGCGGGCGGTGTTCTGTTGTGCGGTACTGCTATTCGTGCTAGCTATTTTATTGGTTGGATTTTGTCAGGGAGGATAATTCTTGAATTGTCTTCCCTTACTGTGTATAAAAGCCATGTCGCGGTGCATTCAAATCACTTAGGTTGTGACTTAAGAACCTCCAGGTTCGATCTACTTCCTAAGGACTTTTAGTCTCTTGCCCTTGGGTATATTGGGTGCTGGGTGGTTTTAGAAGATTATTTTTTTATTTTGGCTAGTTTAAAACTAAATTGTTAGGATGTGAGTGGAGAGGTCCAACCTAGGTCAAAACCATTTAACATCTGTTTTCTTGGTGAATGAACAACACAAAATTGCCCACTTATGCAAACATGAAATTCATTACAGTCTGAGATATTATTTATCAGAGTTTCGATCTGACTAAACTATTGGATTGAATACCTGTCCATTCGTCCATTTGTTTTCTGTTTTGTTGACACTTATAGGGCCTCATGTAAGGTTTGCTGAGGTTGTCTGTGCATCACCCTATGCCTTCTCCTATTTTATAAAAGAAAGGGGAGGTCACTTGATGATGCACAAACAGCTGATTTTGTATTGAATTGGCCCGGAGTGGTACATTGAATCATCAAATTGAAACCGTCATACTCCTTCAATATGAATCTCAATTAAAATAGAATATCACTGTTATTCCTGTGTTGTTCCATATTTTGATGTGTGTCCTCTCATCAGCCATAGTTCAAGAACAAACGAACTTGAGTGGGTTAACCAACGGTAAGAGGGTTTGGGAGTTTCTGTGGGACATTTAGCCTACCCTGTACCGTGTCCGGTTACAGATAAAATATTTGCCACATTTGGCATACCCAAAGTTCTGAAAAGTGATAATGGACCACCATTTAATGGTGGTGATTTTGCTCAGTTTGCAGAAAATTTGGGTTTCATACATCAGAAAATTACTCCTTATTGGCCAAAGGCAAATGGCACTGCTGAAAGATTTATGAAAACTATTGGCAAACACGTTAAAATTGCTTATACAGAAGGAAAGTCGTACAAGCAAGAACTGCTGTCATTCCTGCGTAATTACAGATCTACTACTCATTCATCAACAGGGAAAGCTCCAAGTGAGTTAATGTTTGGACGAATAGTTCACATAAAACTTCCTTGTCGCGACTTTTCCAATTATGATAGAAATGTGAGAATTAAGGATGCTAAGTCAAAAAAGAAAATGAAAATATATGCAGATAAGCAAAATTTCTCTCGAAAATCAAACATCAAAGTTGGTGATTCAGTAGCTGTTTTAAACAAAAATAAAAGTAAAACTACTCCAGTTTTTGAACCCAAAAGATATACAGTAATTGGTGTGAAAGGATCAATGGTTATGGCCAGAAATTCAAGCAAAACAATAACTAGAAATTCGTCATTTTTCAAAGTGATTAGAGCTCATGATAAACCACCTGTAGATATGCGTTATGATGAAAATTTGGATATCGAACATTTTCCAAGTCGACCCATAACACTGTCTACTTCTGAAAATGAACATTGGCACCCGAAACGTAATATTTCTGCCCCTGGACGTTTAATTGAGAAAATGTGAGATTGATTTTAAAAAGTCGAGGAGAGATGTAGTGTTCTCATATACATACATGTATTTATTTTCCCTTTAACTTAGACCTTAATGTGCTGCAATAATACATGGTGTTTGTTTATACAAGGAGTCCGCTATAACACACTTAGCATGGGACTCAAGTTTTGCATTGCATCGGTGAGCAGGTTTCGGTCACATATTCTAGTCAGTCAGTCTGTAACAATGATGAAATAAAGTCATAAATGTGGATGCTGTCGTCGTTTACTTAATACCTATATTTGTGAACTATTTTGCCTGGTTATGCCTCAACATTATAGGGATGAAAAGGGTGTTAGCAGTCAATGTAAACAAAAAAATTAACCCACTGAAAATGTCAAAGTGTGAGCTAAACAGAAAACTAAACGTTCAAAATTGGGAAAAAAATTTTAAAGTCACTGGACAAGGGTTAAACCATGGTAGAATGATAATGAAGAAGATGTATGATGAATGTAAGCACCATGGGAAGAGAAGGAACACAGCAGGTGAGCTAAACACTAAGTTAAACATGAAATTATGAACAAAACAGAAAACAAAACACAACTGAAAATGTCAAAAAAATGTTTAAAATGCAGAGTATGAGGGGTTAACCATGGAACAATGATGCTGAGGAATATGTATGATGAATATAAGTGCCATGGGAAGAGAAGGAGCACAGCAACTGACCTAAACACTTAGTTAAACATGAAATTCTGAGCTAAACAGAAAACTAAACGCAACTAAAAATGTCAAGAAAAATGTTTCAAATGCAGGGTATGAGGGGTTAAATCACGGTAGAATGATAATAATCATCATATAGCAGCATTATAAAGGCCATGATATAGAAATAGGGCGAGTAAGTGACCTAAACAGAATCTTTAACATTATTGGACATATACGCCGACGCTGACGCCGACCGATCGAGCCATGCCATAAGCTCACACAACTAAAGTTGGTGAGCTAAAAATGATTCAAGTTAGCATTCATTAGTTATTGGAGGGAAACCAAATTCAATATGGCCACCACGGTGGCCATATTGAATTGTCTCGCTAGTTCAAAATCAAAACGAAGTTTCCTCTAGACACCAATAATGCATAACCAAATGAAAGTGTCAATGACACTGTAGCTCAACTTGACAAACTTGAACTTGGTAAGTTATAAATGAAATGGCAAAATTGAAGATCATTGGTACCAATGTCATTTGATAAAATTTCAACATAACTGCATTGTGTGTGCACAACGTCAAGAGTAATCCTTGAATTTATAATTGTAAACTGTAAGACTGGCAAAAGGAAGAATGTTGATACACAAATGCAGTATGTTCAGGTTATGTTAAATGGCAACTTTTTTCACAGAAATGAATGCTAATCAACAGCTCTTATCTAGAGTTCTTGACTAATGAGCACACCAAGTTAAAAAACAATCCTATGATAAATGTGGCCTGTAGGCCATGTCAAAGAATGTTGATGCACAAATGCAATAAATTCAAAGATTGTTGCTAACAGCAAGAGTTTTTGATGGAAATGAAAAGAAAATCACTATATATATATAGCTCCCATCTTTGTTAACCTGCATAAGCATACAAAGTTTCAAAACAACTTGATAATGAATGTGCCCTCTGAGGCATGCCAAAGGAAGATGTTAATGCACAAATGCACTAAGTAGAAGGTCATTGCTTTGTGGCAATGGTTTTTGTTTTGTTTTTTTTTTGGGGGGGGGGGGGGGGGAGGTGGGGTATGGAAATTCATAAATATACCCTGCAGAGATTGCAAAAGGGATAAGTTGATGCACAAATGCAGTAAGTTCAAAGGCTGGTGATAATGACAATAACTTTTTATGGAAATGAAAAAATAGCTCGCATCTAGAGGTCATCCCAAACACACATACCAAGTTTTCAAAGTGATCCGGTCATAAATGTGTCCTGAAGGGTGTGTTAAAGGGAAATATTGAGGTCTGACTAAAAGTTCAAAGGTCAGCGGCAACATTTTTTGGCAGAAATGGAAGAAAATCGACAGCTCCCATAAAGATGTCACCCCACATAAGCACACCAACTTTGCAAGCGATCCAATCTTAAATGTGCCCCGCAGGGTGTGTCAAATGGAAATATTGATGCTTAACTGAACTAAGTTTTTACTAAGTTCGTCGAAGGTCACCATTGCCAGTGGGAACATTCTTTGACGGAAATCGAAGAAAATCAATAGCTCCCATCTAGAGGTAACCCCAAACAAGCATACAAAGTTTCAAACCGATCTGATCATAAATGTGCCCTGTAGGGCATGCCAAAAGAATATATTGATGCCTGACTAAACTAAGTTCAAAGATCATTTTTTGACAGACGGAATTGGAATAAAATCGATAGCTCCAATCTAGAGGTCACCCCAAACAAGCATGCCAGGTTTCAAAGCAATCCAAACATAAATGTGCCCTGTAGGGTGTGCCAAAGGGAAATATTGAGGTCTGACTAAACTAAGTTCTAAGAATGTTGGCCGCGGCAACATTTTTCGATGGAAATGGAAGAAAATAGAAAGCTCCCATCTAGAGGTCTCCCCAAACAAGCATACCAGGTTTCAAAGCAATCCGATCATAAATGTGTCCTGTAGGGTGTACAAAGGGAAATATTGAGGTCTGACTAAACTAAGTTCCAAGAACGTTGGCCGTGGCAACATTTTTTGACGGAAATGGAAGAAAATCGATAGCTCCCATCTAGAGGTCACCCCAAACAAGCATGCCAGGTTTCAAAGCAATCCAATCATAAATGTGCCCTGTAGGCTGTAGGGTGTGCCAAAGGGAAATATTGTGGTCTGACTAAACTAAGTTCTAAGAACGTTGGCTGCGGCAACATTTTTTGATGGAAATGGAAGAAAATCGATAGCTCCCATCTAGAGGTCACCCTAAACAAGCATGCTAGGTTTCAAAGCAATCCGATCATAAATGTGCCCTGTAGGGTGGGCCAAAGGGAAATATTGAGGTCTGACTAAACTAAGTTCTAAGAGAATTGGCTGCGGCAACAATTTTGGACGGAAATTGAAGAAAATCAATAGCTCCCATCTAGAGGTCACCCCAAACAAGCATACCAAATTTCAAAGCGATCTGATCATAAATGCAACCTGTGAGGTGTGTCAAAGGAAATTGTGGACGTACGTACGTAGGTACGCATACGGGCGAGAAGTGATGGCAATAGTTCAGCTTGACTTTGTCAAGTTGAGCTAAAAATGAAATTGATTCGAGTCAGTATTCATTAGTTATTGGACGGAAACCAAATTGAAGATGGCCATAATGAATTGGCCACTGGCTGCCATCTTGGTTCAGCTGACAGGTTCATAATCGAAAGGAAGCTTCCTCTAGACATCAACAATGCATAATTAAAAAATATAAGTGAATCGAATCAGCATTCATTAGTTAGTTGTTGGATGGAAACTAAATTCAATATGGTGGCCATACTGAATTGGCAAGCTGAACCAAAATCGAACGGAAGCATTGTCTGGCCATCCACAAGTAACCCCTAAATTATGATTTGATCAAATAAGCGGTTCTTTAGTTATTGGATGGAAACCAAAAGTTAAAGGACAGACCCTGGTCAATGGACAGATGGATGGATGGCCAGCCGGACAGACCAATGGGACATTCTCACACGTTCTTACTTGTGGGTTTTTTTCCATGTTAAACCCTAACCCCACAAGGTCAAAAAATTAACCCCACAGTGCAAAAAATAACCCCACAAGTGGCCACCGTACTAACCCAACCCCATAACTACCACTGACCCTAAATTGTAAACCCCACACTGTACCTCTGCTAAGCCTGGATGGACAGATGGATGGATGGATGGATGGATGGATGGATGGATGGATGGATGGATGGATGGATGGATGGATGGATGGATGGATGGATGGATGGATGGATGGATGGACATGGTGAAAACATAATGCTCCAGAGAGGTTCTCGGGGGCATGACAAAGTAGCATTTCAGATTCAATGTTCACACATTTCTTTTTCAACAGGTGAGATTCTACTGTGTTGCAGTAGGGAAATTAGACAAAAAATTTCGACCAGATTGTAATGCAGTAACAATTCTCAGGTTGCTTTTGTGATCACAGTGTATTGGAGGTCTCTTCAACAACATGGATTGTAAAGGTCCATATTGAATTTTCAGAGACGATCTTTAACCCTTCACCTAATATGCAGGATATCAAAATTTATTTTCTATTTTATTACTGTTTTTTTTTAGAATTTTAAAAATATTTTGACAAAACCATATCATGTGGCCCCTTATTTGAACGAGCTCGCCAAACTGATATATGGTTTTGTCAAAATTTTTGAAAAATATATCTTTTTCATTTGCTCAAATGTGGCTAATTCGGTAAAGGGTTAAAACTTTTAAATTTCACAGGCTAACAAGAAGAATGTTACTAAGGTAACACATGCCCCCCCCCCCCTCCCCCCCACTTGTGACCTTCACATTGCAGATGCGGCGGAAACTATTATATGCAACACACCTTCTGACTGTCCTTAACATGTGTAAAAAGTTTAACAATTGTACTATGATTCGTTTCTGAGTTATGGCTGAGACACGAATATTGACCGATTTTTAGTGTGACCTTGAAATGTGATCTTGACCTTGAAGGTACGAATCCGGCTATGGTGTGTGACATATCCTCCCATGGTCCTTTATAATTGTGTGAAGTTTGATGACTGTGGCCCTAACAGTTTTCGAGTTATTGGCTTGGACACACACACACATGGACACACACGGATGGACACACGCACACTTCAATCACTATATGCCACCCGACTTAAGTCGGGGGGGGGGGGGGGGGGGGGGGCATAAAAATATTAAATTCAGTGTAGTCACAAAAATGCCATTTTTTACACAAAATATGGACCCTTCAAGGAGATTATGAACAATGGGACACAAAGAGCAAGGATTACAACCAAACAGACATGTTGTGAAGTTTCCACCTACATAATAATTCTCAAATACTATTAAAAGTCATAACTCTTTACCAAATGTAACATCCTACTCTGACAGCCATGTTCACAAAAATGAAAAATTTGATGTAATTTGTAAATTTTTTATACTTACCAATGGCCCAGACTAGCTGGTGCAAACTACCTGTTATTAAGGGCCAAACACAAATTTTGAACTCCCCCCAATCCCCAAAATTTGCTTGCAAAACCGAAAATTAAAGTCCTATCTGGTCCTCCATACTTTTAACCTCTGCGCATGCGCAGCCATCAGGAAGTGACCGAAACTGGCGCCAACATCATTCTTTGTAGATGAGCTTACTACATAATAACTCAGAGGGGAGGTATGAGTGCCCATTCATGGGAGGGCCATACCCTTCTGGGCCATTGGTAAGTATAAAAAGTTAAAAAATTTATAGTAATTTATATATTTTTTATACTTACCAATGACCCAGACATAGCTGGTGCTAACTCTTAAAATATAGGGCCAAACACAAATTTTGCCCCCCAAACCCCAAAATTTGCATCTAAAACTAAAGAAAACATGTCCTGAAAGGCCCTCCACACCTCGCCCCCACTGCGCATGCGCAGTGTCAAGGACGTTCCGAAATTGGCGCCATTTATCATTCTAATAACCAGTGCCTGGTAAGCGCTATGTACTCAGTGGGGAGGCAAGAGTTCCCAACTCCTGGGAGGGCCATCCCCGTCTGGGTCATTGGTAAGTATAAAAAATATATAAATTACTATAAATTTTTTAACATTTTTATACTGTACCAATGACCCAGACATAGCTGAATAGTAAAAAGGCTGGAGGGCCAAGGACATAGAGCAAAATGGAATACGCTCAATAAAATAAAATAGAGTCATCCCCTGTAGGGAAAAGAAGTAATAGGCCTTACATGTATCTTTCTTATTTATGATAAATTAGAAAGATACAACACCTTCCAAAAATTGAGCTTCATACATCCATGTACTCTATTAATATCCAATAATCCTTATACTAATAATTTTTAAAGTAAGCCAATAATAAAGTAAGTCTAGAGAATAGAGACTCTTATACTCCTAAAAGTGTGTGAGAATTGCATAATCATGTCCGTTGACATATGCAATATTCAAAAGCTATACTTTAAAAACTAAGACTTGAATGAATTTTATAAACTTAAACTTCTCACTAAACAACCATCCCAATAACAGCTCAGAATTACTAACTCCGGAGGAGGTATCCCCTTGTTTTCATAGTAAAAACAGGTGACCCAAGGGAACACCCTCCCCCCCCCCCCCTTTTTCTTGCCCTGGGTCAAATAGCCCAGAGCGAAGAGGGCAGCCGAACGGAGACACTGCCGAAACAGACAGCCTACCTAGCTATAGTAGCAACTGTTAAGAGAATGATATTCTGAGCAGTAGATAATAGACCTAACAATAGAGGCCTCCAGAAATGGACTCGATATTTCTGAGATAAAATTCATGAATGGATGGCTGAGCGCAATGAGCAGCCTTCAAAAATCTATAATAGCAACACTATTAATGTAAGCCCAAGAAGTAGAAGAACTCTTACTTCATGAGCCGAAATCTTAAGCACAACTGCTAAGCCAATGATATACCATAAGCAGTACGCTAGTTAATAGAATCCATTAAAAATAAAATGGAGCGTAACGTCCTTCTACTAGACATCAAAGACAGAAGAAGCTTACGCCCTTGTAATAAACAGATATCTGTTTATAAATACATAAACTGTACCCGGAAAGAGTAAAGGCCTATGCCCATACGAAGACGGAAGGACCTTAAAATAATAGGTTCCGGAAATAGGAGCCTAACTCTTATGCAACAATCCAACCTAAATAGTAACGGAAGTATTGATTCCGAAACTATGAAAGTGAAAATCATCCATCGATAGTGCATGAAACTCACTGACTCTACAGTAAAAGAGAAACCAACAGAATTACTGTCTAAAAGGTCAGAATTTGAAAACTACTGTTTCCAGAGGCTCAAATGATTACATAGCTAAATAAGAACTGAAGTTAAAATCCGTATAGGAATTTAATCTAAAGATTCTAAGTCTATTTATCAAAAAGTTACTAACTGACTTAGATAAAGAGACAAAAGACTCAATTGTAAACTATCGTAGAGTGCATAGGTATGAGGTAACATAAACCTATAACCTAAATAACAACAGGCTGCAGTAGATCTTGTGAAACAAGTATACTAAAAACTAGCAATGCGTAGTATGGAGGGATCAACCATATGAACATAATGATCCCTACACCACGACGGAAGAGCCTCCACTTTAGTCGCATAGAATAGCGAAGAAGAGGATCTCCTATAGTAAGAAATCGCGTCCAAAGCTCGTCCAGTACAGTGCTTACAATGCAATACGGACCACACAACGGAATACATGAAGGTTACGACCTTGCTGGTTGTGATAAAGATGACACGATTTACCCAGTGAAAAAAGATCCTCACATAGAGGAAGATTTCACGTTAAGATCCACAGTAGACAAGAGAGTAAATTACTCATGATCTCTGTGAAGATAGAGATGCTATCAACAGAAATGTATTGTGGTTGTTTATCTTAGCAATACCTGCTAAAACAACAGCGCCGGAGGATACGCGTATCCTATCATTCCGTCCTATAGATCAATAGAGCGTTAACAGTATTAGCTCAGAGATCTGGACAAGCCAACACATACGTCTGCAATTGATTAGCAAGCTGTGTCATAAATAAAACATCATTGGGCGCTCCCATAGATAGCAAATCTGATTAAATACTTGTTTGTTGAGAGTCCATTCTGACAGCAACAAGCGACCCGTAAGAGAACGGGAGTGCGATAAAACAATCAGACGACCCAGAATATGACGGACCAAAACTGAACTTGGTGTACTATAACCAACAGACGGATTCTTTCCATTAAATTGAATAACGGAAACGAAAGAGTGCCTCCCTGGTTCCGGAGATACGCCACTACTGTCGAATTAAAGGACAGGAATTTGGGCATGCGTTTCTGAATAATGTTCATGCAATGACATAAAGCAAGCCTAAAAAACATTATTCCGCGGAAGTTAAACTGATAGCTAAAAGACTGCGGAACCCAAAGACCCTGGCACTTCGAATCCGTAGGGATCAGAATATCCCAATCTGTTTGACTGGCAACCGTCATAACAGCCACACTAGGGTCCGGCAACTGCGGCGGCACTCTCTGAGTCAACCACCGAATGTTTGCCCCAGTCTGAATCTCTTGTAACACTAGATAGACAAGAGAATGTATAAATCAAGCAATTCATGGATTGCCGGAAAGTTGCCGTCGAAGAGAAGCTCCTCCGAGAACGAAGCGACTCTGAGAGAGTTCTTAACCTACTATCCACGCGTGGATGTAGCTAGGGCTGCATCACGTCTAACCAACTCCAATCAGCCACTGAAGGGCGGAGTTATACGTGAACAAACTACTGCCCTCAAAAGAAATTACATTGAGAATAATATCCCGTAAATCTTTTCTTGAAGACGTAATGATAACGCCTCAGTAAGGCGGATTACGTATAATAAAGCGTCTAAGTTAAGTCTACTATACATAATGTCGTTCCCAACATTGAAATTGGAAAAGACATAAACGGCGAAAAAGAATATATGCAGTCTTTAATCACACCGTCTAGACGCATATGAACTCTCGGTATGCCCTGCTCTGCCAAAATAAACTATATGTAAAAAAAGATAAAATGGCAGAAATGAGCCACGCGGACAAGAAACTAAACTATCATGCTTAGTAGCAGGCTTGTATATATATATAATATATATATAGCGTCGAAAAATAAAACACATGTTGTAATGACAATATTGGACTGCGTCGGTAAGTCAGGGACAAAGTCCCTGTACCGATCGAAAAATCCGAGTCCAATGACGCTATAAGTCTCTTATCCAAGATCGCAGCAATGAAGTCCGAACAATAATCACTGGAAGAAATGCCAGAAGATATGAAAGGCATCTTCCGATACTACTAAAGGGAAAACTGGAAATCTTTCGAATCCCTTTCGCCATCCTGTCGGACCCTATAAAGCGTTCGGTCGTCCGTAGCTTGATGCAACCGCGGACCGCACCGACCCAGCGCCGTCGGATAATTCCTGATTCGACCGAGAAACCGTCAATTGCTGGGATGCTGCGAAACAACTGTGCTAACTCGGATAGCACGTCCGTCACTGAGGCCTGAGGAGCAGCGGTCTTACGATGCATTGCCGCAGGAAGCTCCGAGATCGTTACCCCGTGCATACTTCCAATATGCGAGCGAACGGAGTGTATAGGCCTCGTGTCCTTTGGCTACCGGATGGCGCGACCTATTCGCTGTGGAATCACTGAATGCCGAAACTGATCGGATACTCGAGGTCACGTAGCCAATGTGCGGTCGTGTGCCCTGCTGTGAGGATGAGGAAGCATTAAAGACAGTCTCTCGGACTGTCAATATAACGGAGCGTCCCGAGCAACGGACATATGCTCCGAATGTAAAATATCTGAACCACAACATGCGGTCCCCTATGTTGTTGGCTTCCTCCGATCCGTCCTCAATCTGCCGTCACTGGGTGAGTACTAAAGTAATTAAAGTGCTCGCATCACCCAAATCTCCTTCCTAGACCGCAACGGACGAACCCGGCAGCCGAACCATTCGATGAATGTACGCTACACCGGGTGAGCTAGCGAATGTCACTCCGTAAGCGATAGACATATTCCATGAGCACTTATTGCCGCTAACTCTTCATTAACTATGACGACAGAGGCACACTTTTGAAGACATCTCCATAACTCTTCGAACAAGAAACCAGAAATGCTTGGATAGCAAGCATAAAATAATAATATATATAGCGTCGTTCAATAATTCGAAAGTTTGTGTGACATTATTGGACTATGTCGGAACTGAGGGACGATGTCCCTGAACCGAACCAAAAATTTCTAAGTCCACCGACGCTATCAGTTTCTTATCCGGCATCGCAGCATATGTTGTTCCGAAAGGGAAAGCTTGAAATCCACCGAATCCCTTTCGGTATCCCGTCGGACCGGATGAAACTTTCGGACGTCCGTACCCGCTTCCGCGGAGCGTCCCGACCCAGCATCGTCGGATAAAATATATGCGACAGATTCAGTTGATGCTGGGATGCTGCGATAAACTGTGCTATTAAGGAAAGCACGTCCGTTCCCGAGGCCTGTGCAGTAGCGGACTTACGATGCATTGCCGCTGGAAGCTCCGTGTACGTTGACTCCCGCACACTTCCTATGCGAACGTCTGGAGTCTGCAGGCCTCGAGTCCCCGGCTACCGACCCAGCGCTGTCGGATAATTCTCGATCCGACACCGTTTCTGTCGGCTGCTGGGATGCTGCGATAAGCTGTGCTATGTGCACAAGAATGTCCGGCGTCGAGACCTGCGGAGGCGCAGTCTATCGGTGCTTCGCCGAGGGCAGCTCCGCATCAGATGGCTCCCGCATACTTCCTATGCGAACGTCCGGAGTCCATCGGTCTCGAATCCCTGGCTGCCGGATGGTGTGACCTGGTCGCCGAAGAATCCTTGATCGGCGAAGCTGGTAATATATCGGCGGTCACGCAGCCAAGGTGCGGTCGTGTGCGCTGACGAGAAGAGGAAGCCTTAGCAGTCTCAGCGGACTGCCTATACAACGGAGCGTCCCGAGCGACGGACGTATGCTCCGCTAACGACACATTTGTACCACAACATCTGGGGCCAGATGTTGTTGAACGAGAGAGGGGCCTCTCTCGCTTGCCGTCCGGATGGACCGGAACGAGCTATGAACCGGACTAAAAGGCTTCCTCCGTTCTCCCTCCGATCCGCCGTCACTGGGTGTGCATTAAGTTAATTTTATAGTGCTCGCATCACCCCAAAATTCCTTCTAGACCGCAACGGACGAACCCGGCTGCCGAACCATTCGGTGAATGGACGCTACACCGGGCGAGCTAGCGGACGTCAAAGGCCGTCGAACCTACTAGGGTCCTCTTAGGCAATTGGCGTATTACATGAGCACTTTTCCGCTAGCCCTTCATTAATTGTGACGACGGAGGCACACTGTTGGAAGACATCACAGATACATCACCCTAATCTTGATCGTCTGAAATAGAAATTGATAAAGTAGAGTGACCCTGCGGGGAAAGGACCGGAGTGTCCAAATTCCCAACAACATACCGTGACATACGCTTCCCATATTGTCATCGAAATCATACGATACAGAACAGGAGTTAATGCGAGTACACTGACCACATATAGAATGATAATAAGGTCAGAGGAAGACTTCCTCTTAAAACAATTGATCAATATCCTTTCAATGTGAAAAGAAAACAAGTCCTGGTACTCGCACTAACCCCTGGCAATCAAAATACATAATAATAATATGATCCATTAATATAGAAAAAATAATTGAAATCAAAATATTTTGAAAAAATATTTTTTCAGAACAGCCCAAGTTTCTGAAAAGTAACGTTGAGCCCCAATGGATCCCAAGCCTAAGTGTGGACAAAAATTTTAAAAATATTTTAAACAATTTATTCAACACTTACGAACAATAATAATGTATCTAGTTATGATTAAAATAACATAAAGATATTATTATTTAGAAATCCCCCCCTCACACAGAGGGCTGTTGTAAATGTAAACAATGAGTGTAAAAACACTAAAATAAGACTCCAGGCACCCAGGCCCGAAATCAGTTACCAAAAATACCCCATCTGATGCAAAACAGAGACTTCCAGGGAAGAAACTGCAGAACATCAGATGGTAGATGCAGAACACAACGCCTAACCACCCGTAGGTGAAGACGTAAACATGGGGAAAGAACAGAATTCATTCTGTTATTAAGCTAAAACTCCCAAGAAATTTTAGTAATAATAATTACAGAAACTATGCCAAAAGCATGGGAGAATAGCAAGGGGGAATTAAAGGACAGGGAGAGAGGAAAAACACTTGAAAAAACAGTGTAACTAAATAATCAGAATGACAACAAAATGGCTGCTGCCTTGAAAATAGGTAACTTAACATAATTTCATTAAAAAATTTTAAGTTACAGCCCTGATAATATTCTGTCACACATTCTTTTCCTCTCCTCCTTTTCTATCCTCCTTAGAATCACCATTTCACTAATATTTATGTGTCTGGCATCATTTAAACTGAGATTTAAAAGCACAAAGATCAGTCAGATGTTAACTGATGAAGGGCCAAACTTAGAATGATAAATGGCGCCAATTTCGGAACGTCCTTGACACTGCGCATGCGCAGTGGGGGCGAGGTGTGGAGGGCCTTTCAGGACATGTTTCCTTTAGTTTTAGATGCAAATTTTGGGGATTGGGGGGGCAAAATTTGTGTTTGGCCCTATATTTTAAGAGTTAGCACCAGCTATGTCTGGGTCATTGGTACAGTATAAAAATATATACAAATTACTTTAAATTTTTCATATTTTTATACTATACACCAATGGCCCAGACGAGCTGAATCGTAAAAAGGCAGAGGGCCTAGGACTTCAGAATTAGCAGACCAACATAGTTCCTAAGCCTGCAATCCAAGGGGAAAGGAAAATTAAATTTAAAAGGAATTACATGTATGACTCTCTATACAGTAATAGAGAAGACATATCATAAATCATAAATTCAAGTAATTTCATATCCTTAGCATGAATGACTATACTAATAGGGTGTAACGACTTCCAAATTTTAATGGCTAGTTCGGACTAAGCCCCATAAATTAGGATGGCGTGTGAGAGTGTGAGGTTAACCCCCACAAACCACGCCAATTACAATAATAAAACAAGCTGTATCCAGGATTTGATATAATCTCCAGACAAAACAGCTTCTCTGATAGTTACATGCTATCAAGCCGGAGGAGATTTTAAGAAATCCACCCCCCCCCCCTTTTTTTGAAAGAATCTTCAAAAATAAAGCCCTCTGGAATCAGTAAAAGAGGTTCCAAATAACAATATATATTTGTCGAACAGGCACCCAGATATTAATTATTATTAATAAAATAGGTGCTTAACGCCACTTCTGAAGCTGAGGTTATAGAGGCGATCCCGGTAATTGACTGCACACTTCTTAACCAATACCGGAGTTGGCATATGCAGATAGGTCAAACACCGGTAATAAATACATAAAAAATACACTTGTTCAAAAGAATATCAATGAACGGTCTCTGGAGAGTAAACACGCTTCCAAGGCAACCCAGAGACGATCCCGTTCAGGTGTACAATTAATCCCAATAAATAAAACTCCCAGACGTACGAATATACATGTACCGGAGTACATAGAAATCTCCATTCGATTTCCATGTAAAATGTGTACTGAAACTATATAACCTGGATTTAGAAATGGATCGAGCTATGATTAACAAACTCGTCATGGACCACCCCAAAATACATTATTTTTTCTGAGGTCCATAACATACAATAATGCGTCCGCCTAATAAACACATATTATGTACGCAAGCCTTGAATCTCACATGTAATAATCATAATACCAGTTAACTGACTTGTCAGACAAACCGGTGCACAAAGGCTAGCAATTTATTGTTAATGAATCATATGCTCGTATATAACTTATAACGAACAACCACAGGAAACAAATCAACTAAAAAGTGGATGTGCCCAAGAGGGCGCCATAGAACACGACCCAGCCGTCAATCAGTAAGTCATGAAAGGCATGTAAATACTTAAATGCATACGAGGCTTGTGGGAAGGAAACTACGTCCTGTCCTGTAATCGCCTCTTAACACATTGGTTGTGGGGGGGGGGGGGGGGTTCGATGAAAATTTCATATCGAACCCCCCTCGCCCGCATTAATTGAATCGTTCTTGTGGTAGTCATAACAAATACACCGTATTTTCATAATAACTCACACCAAACCATACTGGTTGGAAGAGAATAACCTCCTCTAACAAATGGTAGTATGTCCTATAGGACAACAAACTCAGCCTAGCTAAGCTGCTAAAGGTCTTCCTATACATGAAGACAATAAAGCTGATAAGACAGATATATTGGTGTAAGCTGCGACCCTGAAGGCTCACTGACTGGAGACTAACAACTATCATCGCACAAGGTAGGGAATGAAAAACTGTTAAATAAACAGCCCTAAATTCCCAATATTATAGACCGCAGTCTCAAGAGATTTGTAATTCAGTTATGTCACTGCATAATACTGAAAATATCTCTCTCATAATTCTAGTTAGACTACAATGGTGTAAACAATAAGACTTAAGTCTATGACACCTTTGAAAAAAAACAACCGAAAAGCACAGTACTTCTTTTTGGCTTTATTTCCAAAAGACAGCGGTCAGAGCCTAACTAACGTAGCTAGAAGTCTTCTTCTCCGTGAAGACCGATATCTCGGGTGTAATTAGTGACTTATTCATAGTCACGCAATTAGGGAATGACGAGCCCTTTTCCTAACAGCTATAATTCCCAAAAGACCGCTGTAACCATACATAAGGCTACCATGGCATCCACAATGACATAACTGCCTTGCTGCCAAGGAATATCTCAGCCTATCTATGCACTATCCTTCCTGATACAGGATGAGAAACAGGTGATTATGAAAAACTGGAGAATAATTTCGACGACATCTAATGCTCTTCTTCAATAGGAGCTTGGACCTCCAGAAGGAAAGCCTCTCTTGGAAGATTGTCCCACAAGTATTTCTTGTAAGTGGAGCTTTCTCGGGCAGATAGCCGCCAGCCTGCCGAGATTATTCTCATCCATTGATCTTCCGCAATATTATCCACTTTATTGCGAGGCTGATAACCTACCGCCAAGTGGATTTACCGAAATCTATTCTCGAAGACCTCAATTGTTCCCTTAATAAGAGAGCCTTAACCTCCATTAGGAGCGACTCTCTTGAAGGAACTTCCATTATTAACGTCCAGTTCCTGTGATGTTGAAAACCTTTCGTCCACTGATAAACAATAGAGGTCATATCCATCACCTGTATGACTTACAAAGCTTACGGAAGGAGAAACTACGTTCTCCTCCTGAAGCAGCTCGTCTCGTCGATCTCAATAGTTCCCTCCAATAAGAGAGTTTTACCTTTACTTGTAGAGACTCTCTTTGACAGGAACTTCCGTGATTAACTTCCAGTCTCTCATGGATACCTTCCGTTAATCGATGGCCTAGGGGGGTTTGATCCATAGCCTTGATCAGACGTATGCCCCTTTCCCGAATCGCTATAATGACGACCTCTAGAGTAAATACAAGAGGGTTATCTCCCTTGCAAGACATTCTCTTGATACTTTCTTCGAAGCGGAACAGCCTCGCTTACCCCAGTCTGCTGAAGTGTGTTGATGAGACACCTACTTCAATAGCAGTGCTCTGGAAGCCTTCTTGTAGCCTGTTTATATAGCAGCGCAAGATTGTCGTCAGATAGTGTATTTCCGGTGACCGGAGTGACTCAGATAGAGCTTTTCACCTTGTCATCTAAAAGTGATGACGACGCAGGGGCAGCATCACGTCTTATCAACTCCAAATTTTCCACTGTCAGTGCAGAGTTGAACGTGGCATACATAACTGCCCTGGACAGAACTCTTAACGAGGAACAACGTCCTCATATTCCTTCCCATTGAAACGTTGCGTCATAGCTCTGGTAAGGTGATCTGCATAGGACACCACGTCTAGATTTGCTTATTTGATGAGATAACACATTCCATCAATTCAGAGTGTACATTAAATGATGCTGGTAGGAACGTTTTGCATCCCCGGCCTGCTCATTTAAATGCAGATGAGCTCTCTGTACATCTTCTCCAACAGTTATAAATGAAAGTTGTCCAAGGAACGGTATATTTATTGAAGATGTCGATAAGAAACCACCTTCCTCTTAGCATTAGAGAGGTAGAATATGGCGTCGTCAAAGCGGCTAAAGGCCTGTGACACCTGTCTAGATAGTGTCGGAACAGAAAGAAAGTCCTCTTTTCTCAGCACCTAGTCTGCTTCCAGAGACGACAGCGGTTTCTTTTTAATAATCAGGTGTTACAGATGCAGGATAGTAATGCAGTCCATCGCTACCCTATGCTGTTCCAAAAGGGAAGGGTAATTTTATTCCTCGTCCCTTTCATCATTCGACTGAATCAGCTATGACGTCCGGTCCCCTGCGTCTGCGTGTACAGATGACTGAACCAACCCAGCACTGTCCTACAGCTCACCTCTGGAATGTGCGGGAGGCTGCTCTTGTACTTGCTGGGATGCTGCTATCAGCTGCGCGATCAGCGACAGCATTTGTGTTACCGAGGCTTGAGGAGCAGTGGTCTTCTGTAGATTCGCCGCTGCCCTTGGGACAAATATCCGGAGGTAGCACTTCAGAGCATATATATAATGATGCAGGTAGGGACATTTCTTCATCCCCGGCCCACTCATATCTTCTCCGAACGTCCCTAGGCTTGAGGAGCAGCGGTCTTCTGTATTTTCGCCGCTGCCCCTGGGATGATTATCCGGAGGTAGCACATCAGAGCATATATATAATGATGCAGGTAGGGACATTTCTTCATCTCCGGCCCGCTCATATCTTCTCCGAACATCCCTGTACTTGAGGAGCAGCGGTCTTCTGTTCTTCGCCGCTGCCCCTGGGACGAATATCCAGAGGAAGTACTTCCAAGCATATATCAGATGAGGCAGGTAGGGAGAATCTTCATCCCTGACCTGCTCATGTCTTCTCCGAACATCCCATGATCGATGCCTCGGATCGTTAGCTACTGGATGGTCCGACTTCACAGGGGAAGTATGATCTGTCTTCGGACAACTGTGGCTATACGAAGTCGGGTAGCTAATCCTCTATAGTAGATGCAGCATGCTGATCAGTTTGAACAGATTCAAGACATTACTGATGAATGAAGTCCATAACTTCATAAACTGTTCCGAAAGGGAAGGGTAATCCTCTTCCTAGTCCCTTTCACCATCTGACTGAATCAGCTATGACATCTGGTCCCTGGCGTCTGCATCTGCAGATGACTGGACAGACCCTGCACTGTCTGACAGCTCACCTCCGGAGTTGCGGGAAACTGCTCTTGCATGCGATTTGCTGTGCGATCTGCGACAGCCAGACCATTACTGAGGCTTGTGGAGCAGCAGTCTTCCGTCTTATGTGCCGCTTGCTGCTCCTGGGGCAAAGATACGGTGGTATATCTCTTCTCCGAACGTTCTATTGATCGATGCCTCAGAGCGCTAGCTACAGGATGGTCTGACTTCCCGGGCGAAGAATGGCTCTGACTACGTGCAAATGGCTGGATATCTGAAGTCGAGTAGCTAGACTGCGGTGTGCTTTAATAAAGTAGCAGAGGAAGCCGTGACTGAAGCCGGCCTGGCTGCAAACTAGACGGAGCGTCCCGAGCGGTGGGTGGTCGTATGCTCCGGCTCATGCAAGTTTCTCAAAACAACATTTGGCCCCAAATGTTGTTAGGTTCGAGAGGGACCTCTCCCGCTCGCGGTCTCATCGGACCTTGCCGAGCCTCCCGAAAAGAAAACTTGGTTCTGGCATGTGTAACATAGCAGAGGAAGTCCTGACTGAAGCTGACCTCTACCCACATCTACACACTTCCCTCGACTGCAACGGACTTACCCGGTGTTACGGCTCCTCGGATGGAGTAACTGCTTCACCAGTCGAGCTAGCTGCTTGCAAGGATCCCTTGCTTATATCTGAGCACCCTACAGCTAGCTCTATTTCCTCTTTAGCTCAATCGAGCGTGATGACGGTAACATACTTGGATGGATGTCACAGTATCATCACCATGTTCATGTTCCTCTGAAAAAAGAAACTGAAAAATATTATATCGCAGAAGAGGCCCCCACATAGGAACCTCACCGCCAACAACTTACGGCGACACCAGTCTCCAACATTGTAGTCCCACTGTACACAAGCAGGACAAAAATCTGCAGGCGTGCATAGACTAAAGACGATAGCACTACTACAACTCATATATATATACAGATACATGAATAATAGAAATAAAAATTAAATTTAAAAAAATATATTTTTTGAAAAAATTTTGAAGAAAAGCCTAAGTTCCCAAAGGGAACCTACGAGCCCAAGAGCATCCTGATAAAGCCTAAGTGTGGACAACATCCAATTTTTTTTAGCTACACTACCGGAATAATAATAATTGAATCCTACAACAATTATATAGCAATATAATATGAAATACTACACATATTGAGGATGTTGTCAATGTAAACAACGTCAAAAGAAAAACCGGAAACAAGACATCAGACACACAACAAGAGGCCCCAGGGGGCCTGAGGGCGCTCACCTGACATGGTAGTTTAAATATCAAACCAGGGACTTAACTGGAATAAGCTGCATACGCCCCTCCTAAGAAAAGCATATACCAACTAGACGAAGCGATTGTGACCACACAATACACAGGATTTTTCTTCTATTTTCAGTTCCTGCACTTTTACATCCCAAAATTGAGATAAACACATAAGAAACAAGATTTTTTTCCTCAAACAAAATATTTTCAGCTTAAAATTTTTTTTCTTCTTAAAACGCATAAAAACCAAAAAACTAATTTCTGGATTTTGGTCCAAAATTTTCGAAGTCCCACCCAGACCCCAAATTTTCAATGTAAAAAAAAATAATTTTTTTTTGTCTTAAAATTGACCAAAACACATAAAAAACAAAAACAAAATTCTGGATTTTGGTCCAAAAATTTTCTAAGTCCCACCCAAACCCCAAATTTTCAGTGTAAAAAAAATTTTTTTCTGTCTTAAAATTGACCGAAACGCATAAAAAAACAACAACAAAAATCCAGCAAGAGGATCACAGATCCAGAAGTCGAGTTTTGACATTAAATTCTGCAGAAATAAGCTATTTATAGTAACAGTGACCTTGACCTTGGAGTCCCAGACTCCAAAATCAATAGGTGTCTTCCCTTCCTGTAAGGTAACCTCTGGTATAAGTTTGGTAAAGGTAAGTCAAATAGAAATAAAGTTATTGCCCGGAAACCAATTTGTCATAAAATATTCTATTTATAGTAACAGTGACCTTGAGCTTGGAGTCCCAGACTCCGAAATCAATAGGTGTCTTCCCTTCCTATAGGGTAATCTCTGGTATAAGTTTGGTAAAGGTGTGTCAAATAGAACTGAAGTTATTGCCCGGAAACTAATTTGTCACAAAATATTCTATTTATAGTAACAGTGACCCTGACCATGGGGCGCGAGACTCTGAAATCGATAGGTGCCTTCCTTTCCTATAGGGTAACCTCAGGTATAATTTTGATAAAGGTGCATCATATAGAAATAAAGTTATTGCCTAGAAACCAATTGTTTACGCCCGCCGCCCGTCCACCACTTCATCAAACTGTAAGTCGAGTTTGACTTCGTCAAAACTCGACTAAAAATTTCTGGATTTTGGTCCAAAATTTCTAAAGTCTGGAATAGGGCCCCAAAGTTTCAGCCTAAATATGAACCCAGGGACTTGGCTTGAACAAACTTGGATTTCACCACCCCCCTCCCCCCCCCCCCCCCCCCCAAGGATGCTGCATACCAAATATCAAAAGATCTTACTGGTAGATCTGAAGAAGAAGATTTTTAAAGAATATTCCTCATACTGCACTAATTTAAACATTTGGGCTCCCATAGAGAGCCCAAATATGGACCCAGGGAACTGATTTCAATAAACATGTGAAACAATCTTCCAAAGATGTTATATGTGAAATTTGAAAGCTTTTGGAGCAGTGGTTTGGTAGAAAAGTAGTCTTAAATGTTTTTCCCATTACCCACAGTGTTAAAAAAATGCTGACTCAGCACTTTTTCAAAGTCCCCAAAAAGTACCCCATGATAAAACTGATAGCAATTTTTTTGGACCATTCCATTCTGTTGGTCCAAAGGAAGCTTCGCACCAAAATAAGAATTCTCAGTGCCGTGTAGTTTTGGAGATACGGGTGTTTAATTTTTTTCTATTTTTAGCTTCTCCGGTTCCCATGGGGCGACGAAAAAAAAATTGGGGCATAACTTAAGTACTTATGACCCAATAAGCCCTCATATCAAATTTGGATCAAATCTGCCTCTCGGTTTGGAAAGTTAAAAAATTTATAGTAATTTATATATTTTTTATACTTACCAATGACCCAGACATAGCTGGTGCTAACTCTTAAAAATCGGGGGCCAAACACAAATTTTGCCCCCCAATCCCCAAAATTTGCATCTAAAACCAAAGAAATCATGTCCTGAATGGCCCTCCATACTTCGCCTCTACTGCGCATGCGCAGTGTCAAGGATGTCCCGAAATTGGCGCCATTTATCATTCTTACAATCAGTGCCTGGTCAGCACTATGTACTCAGCGGGGAGGTATGAGTTCCCAACTCCTGGGAGGGCCATCCCCGTCTGGGTCACTGGTAAGTACAAAAAATATATAAATTACTATAAATTTTTTAACATTTTTATACTGTACCAATGACCCAGACATAGCTGAATAGTAAAAAGGCTGGAGGGCCTAGGACATAGAGGAAAATCCAATAAGCTCAACTATATAAAATAGAGTCATCTCCTCGAGGAGAAACGGAGTATTAGGCTTTACATGTATCTTTCTTATTTATTTATGATAAATTAGAAAGACACAACACCCTCCATAATTGAGCATCATAACATTCATGTTCTCTATTAACATCCAGTATAATCCTTATACTAATTATTTTTAAAGTAAGCCAATAAATAAAGTTAGTCCAGAGAATTGGGACTCTTTATACTCTTTTAAAAGTGTCCGAGGATTGTATATTAACGCCCGTTTGACACGTGACATATTCAAATGCTACACTTTAAAAATATGACATGAATGAATTTTTTTTTAAACATTAACTTTTCACTTTAAAACCATCCCAGTAACAGCTCAGAATTACTGACTCCAGAGGAGGAATCCCCTTGTTTTCATTATAAAACAGGTGACCCAAGGGAACACCCTCCCCCCCCCCCCCCCTCCCCCTTCCCCTTGCCCTGGGTCAAATAGCACAGAGCGAAGAGGGCAACAGGACGGAGTCACTGCCGGAACAGAAAGCCTACATAACTATAGTTGCAACTGTTTAGTGAACGACATTCTGAGCAGCAGATAAAGGACCTAAACAATGCAGGTCTCCAGAAAAGGACTCAATATTTCTGAGATAAAAATTCGTGAATGTGGATGGCTGAGACCAATATGCAGCCTTCATTAAATCTGCAATAGCAACACTATTTGTAGAAGCCCAAGATGTAGAAAGAGCTATTACTTCATGAGCCGAAATCTTAAGCACAGACTGCTGAGTTAAAGATAGATTATCATAAGCAGTACAGATAGTTAATTGAATCCATCTAGCAATAGAATGGACCATAATGTCCTTTCTATTAGGCATCAGAGACAGAAGAAGCTTTTACGTCCTTACTGATAAACTGAGATCTTGTTTATAAATACATAAAGCTCTAACCGGACAGAGTAAAGGCCTATGCCCGTTCGAAGACGGAAGGGCCTTAAAAACAATAGGTTCCGGATATTTATTAGGAGCCTGATTCTTAGCCAAAAATCCAACATTAGCAGTAAAGGTAATAGTGTTCCCGAAACTGCGAAAGTGAGAATCGTCCACCGATAGTGCATGAAGCTCACTGACTCTTCAGCAGAAGAAAAAGCTAAGAGAATTGCTGTCTTATAAGACTAGAATTTGAAATCTACTGTCTCAAGAGGCCCAAACGGTTTTCTTTTAGTTTAAGAAGAACCCAAGCTAAATTCCATTTAGGAATTAATCTAAGGATTCCAGGTCTATTTATCGAAAAGTTTCTTAACTAATTTAGATAAAGAGACATTAGACCCAATTGTAAACTATCATGGTGTGCATAGGTATCAGATAACATAGACCTATAACCTTTAATAGTAACAGGCTGCAGTTGATCTCGTCAAACAAGTATACTAGAAAGTTTGCAATGTCTGGTATGGAGGGATCAAAAATATCAATATAATGATCCCTACACCAACGACGAAAGACCTTCCACTTTAGCCGCATAGTATAGCGAAGAGGAGGTCCTCCTACAGTTAGAAATCACGTCCACTGCTCGTCCTGTACAATGCTTGCCGTGCAAGAAGGACCGCACAACGGAATACGTGAAGGTTGCGACCTTGCCGGTTGTGATGAAGTTGACACGATTTCCCCAGCGAAAGACGATCCTCTCGTAGAGGAAGTTTTCGCGTTAAGTCCCACAGCAGACACCTGAGTAAATTTATCCACGGTCTCTGTGGAGACAGAGATGCTACCAACAGAATTGTATTGTGATTGTTTAATCTTAGCAATATTTGCTGAATCAATGGCACTGGAGGATACGCATATCCTATCATTCCGTCCCACGAGATCGATAGAGCATTTACTGCATATGCTCGGGGATCCGGACATGGTGACACATACGTCTGCAATTGATTGTTGAGTTGTGTCGTAAATAAGTCTATCATTGGCCGCTCCCATTGGTAGCAAATCTGATTGAATACCTGTTTGTTGAGAGTCCATTCTGACGGCAACAAGTGACCCTTCCGTGAAAGGGAGTCTGCTAATACATTCAGACGACCCGGAATATGACGGACCGAAGCAGAACTTGGTGTTCTAGAACAAACAGAAGGATTCTTTCCATTAAATTGAATAACGGAACAGAATGAGTGCCTCCCTGGTTCCGGATATACGCAACTACTGTCGTATTGTCGGACAGGATTTGGACATGCGTTTCTGAATAATGTTCATCCAATGACGTAGTGCAAGCCAAATTGACATCATTTCTTGGATGTTTATGTGCTTGCCTAGAAACTGCGGAACCCAAAGACCCTGGCACTTTGAATCCGTTGGGATCAATGTTGTATCCCAACCTGTTTGACTGGCATCCGTCATAATCGTAAAACTCGGATCCAGCAACTGCAGTGGAACTCCCTGAGTCAACCACCGAATGTTTGCCCAAGTCTGAATCTCTTGTTACACTTGATTGACAAGAGAACGTCTATATCGAGCAATTCATAGATTGCTGAAAGGTTGCCGTCGAAGAGAAGCTTCTCCGAGACCGAAGCGACTCTGAGAGAGTTCTTCACCTTACTATCCACGCGTGTGGATGTAGCTAGGGCTGCGTCACGTCTAACCAACTCCAGGTTTGCCACTGAAGGGCGGAGTTATACGTGGAAAAACTACTGCCCTTGAAAGAAATCTCACTGAGGATCATATCCTGGAATTCTTTCCCTTGAAGACGTAATGATAACGCCTCAGTAAGGTGGTCTACGCATGATAAAGCGTCTAAGTTAAGTCTGTAAGACATTATTGTCGTTTCCAACGTCGTGGTTGGAATTGACATAGACGGCGATATAGACAATTCCCAGTCTTCAGCCTCATCGTCTAGACGCAGAGGAACTCTCGGTATGCCCTGTCCTGCCATTTCAAATTTATTCCTAGAATTGATGAAAGGCAGATTTAGAGCATTTGCAGACAAGAAACTAAACTTGCCTGTTTTGGTAGCAAGCTTATATATAGCATCGATCAATAATTCGAATGTTCTTGTGACATTATTGGACTGTGTCGGCAACTCAGGGACGATGTCCCTGAACCGATCAAAAACTCTGTGTCCAATGACGCTATTAGTCTCTTATCCAGCATCGCAGCATTCTAGTCCGACGGAACAACCTCTGGAAAATAATGCCGGAAGAAATCTATGGCAGCTTCTGTTGTTCCGAAAGGGAAAGCTCGAAATTCTCCGAATCCCTTTCGCCATCCTGTCGGACCCTATGAAGTGCTCGGTCGTCCGTACCTGATGCTTCAGCGGAGCTAACCGACCCAACGTCGTCGGATTATTCCTGATCCGACAGAGATTCTGTCGTTTGCTGGGATGCTGCGATAAGTTGTGCTATTTTGGATAGCACGTCCGTCACTGAGGCCTGTGGAGAAGCGGTCTTACGTTACTTTGCCGCTGGAAGCTCCGTGTACAGTGCCCCATGCATACTTCTATTATGCGAGCATCTAGAGTCTACAGGCCTCGTGTCCCTTGGCTACCGGATGGCGTGACCTGTTCACCGTGGAATCCCTGAATGAAGAAGCTGGCAGGATATTCGAGGTCACATAGCCAAGGTGCGGTCGTGTGCGCTGCCGTGAGGATGAGGAAGCCTTATCGACGTTCTCTCGGACTGTCTATATAACGGAGCGTCCCGAGCGGCGGACATATGCTCCGAATGCGAAACGTTTGTACCACAACATCTGGTCCCAGATGTTGTTGTACGAGAGAGGGACCTCTCTCGCTCGCAGCCCGGATGGACCTGGACGAGCTAGGAACCAGACTAACAGGCTTCCTCCGATCTCTCCTCTGATCCGTCGTCACTGGGTGTGTACTAATGTCTTATTATAGTGCTCGCATCACCCAAAACTCTTTCCTGGACCGCAACAGACGAACCCGGTTGCCGAACCATTCGATGAATGGACGCTACACCGGGTGAGCTAGCGGATGTCAACACCGTCGATCTACTAGGGACCTCTTAGGCGATTGACGTATTTCCATGAGCATTTATTGCCGCTAGCTCTTCATTTAACTATGACGACAGAGGCACACTCTTGAAAGACATCACAGTAACTTTTGCGAACAAGAAACCCGACTTGCTTGTTAATAGCAATCATATATAAACAGCGTCGATCAATAATACGAAAGTTCCTGTGACATTATTGGACTGTGTCGGAAACTGAGGAACGATGTCCCTGAACCGATCAAAAATTCTTATGTCCACAGACGCTATCAGTCTCTTATCCGGCATCGCAGCATTCTGGTCCGACGAAACAACCTCTAGAAGATAAAGCCGTATGACATGTACAGCAGCTTATGTTGTTCCGAAAGGGAAAGCTCAAAATCCTCTGAATCCCTTTCGCCATCCTGTCGGACCCTATGAAGTTTTCGGACGTCCGTACCTGATGCTTCAGCGGAGCGTACCGACCCAGCGTCGTCGGATATTACATGAACCGACAGAGATTCTGTCGTTGCTGGGATGCTGCGATAAGTTGTGCTATTTGGGATAGCACGTCCGTCACTGAGGCCTGTGGAGTAGCGGTCTTACGATGCTTTGCCGCTGGAAGCTTCGTGTACGTTGACTCCTGCATACTTTTCTTATGCGAATGTCCGGAGTCTACAGGCCTCGTGTCCCTGGCTACCGGATGGCGTGACCTGGTCGCCGTGGATTCTCTGATTGGCGAAGTTGGCTGGATATCCGAGGTCACGTAGCCAAGGTGCGGTTGTGTGCACTGCCGTGAGGATGAGGAAGCCTTATTGACAGTCTCTCCGGACTGTCTATATAACGGAGCGTCCCGAGCGGCGGACGTATGCTCCGAATGCGAAACATTTTGTACCACAACATCTGGTCCCAGATGTTGTTGCTCGAGAGAGGGGCCTCTTTCGCTCGCAGCCCGGATGGACCTGGACGAGCTAGGAACCGGTCTAATAGGCTTCCTCTGTTCTCTCCTCTGATCCGCCGTCACTGGGTGTGCACTTGGTTGATTTATAGTGCTCGCATCACCCAAAACTCCTTTCTGGACCGCAACGGACGAACCCGGCTGCCGAACCATTCGATGAATGGACGCTACACCGGGCGAGCTAGCGGACGTCAAAGGCCGTCGATCCTACTAGGGACCTCTTAGGCAATTGACGTATTTCCATGAGCACTTTGCCACTAGCTCTTCATTAATTGTGACGACGGAGGCACACTTTTGGAAGACATCACGGATACATCACCCTGTTCTTGTTCGTCTGAAATAGAGATTGATAAACTAGAGTGACCCTGCGGAGAAAGGACCGGCATGGCCATTTCCCCGCTAACATACTGTGACACACGCTTCCCATGTTGTCATCACAATTGACAGATACTGAACAGGAGTTAGTGCGAGTACACTGACTACAATTAATACAATGATTATGAAAGTCAGAGGAAGATTTCCTCTTATTACAATTGAACAATATCCTTTCATTGTGAAAAGAATACAAAAAGTCCTAGTACTCGCACCAACCCCTGAAAACAAAAATACATAATAACATGATCCATTAACACAGAAAAAATAATTGAAATCAAAAAAAAATTTTTTGAAAAAATATTTTTTCAGACAAGCCCAAGTTTCTGAAAAGTAACGTTGAGCCCCAATGGATCCCAAGCCTAATTGTGGACAAAAATTTTTAAAATATTTTAAAAAATTAATGCAACACTTACGAATAATAATAATGTATCTTAGTTATGATTAAACTAACACAAAGACAAGAAATCCCCCTCCACAGAGGATGTTGTCAATGTAAACAAGAAGTGTAAAAACACCAGAAACATGACTCCAGGCACTGATAACCCTGGCCCGAAATCAGTTACCAATAATACACTATCTGATGCAAAACAGAGACTTCCAGGGAAGAAACTGCAGAACATCAGATGGTAGATGCAGAACACTACGCCTAAACACCCATGGGTGAGGACGTAAACATGGGGAAAAGAACAGAATTCATTCTGTTATCCAGCTAAAACTCCCAAGAAATTTTAGTAATAATATTACAGAAAATATGCCAAAAGCATGGGAGAATAGCAAGGGGGGACTTAAAGGAAAGGGAGAGAGGAAAACACTGAACAAGCAGTGTAACTTTATAGCAAGAATGACCATAACAGGCCCATGCCTCGAAAATAGGTAACTTAACATAATTTCATTAAAAAATTTTAAGTTACAGCCCTGATTATTTTCTGTCACTCATTTTTCCTCTCCTCCTTCTATTTCCTCCTTAGATCCACCATTTCTGTAATATTTATGTGTCTGGCATCATTTAAACTGAGATTTACAAGCACAAAGATCAGTCAGATGTGAACTGATGAAGGGCCAAACAAAGAATGATAAATGGCGCCAATTTCGGGACATCCTTGACACTGCGCATGCGCAGTAGAGGCGAAGTATGGAGGGCCATTCAGGATATGATTTCTTTGGTTTTAGATGCAAATTTGGGGGATTGGGGGGCAAAATTTGTGTTTGGCCCTAGATTTTTAAGAGTTAGCACCAGGTATGTCTGGGTCATTGGTACAGTATAAAAATATAGAAATTTTGGGACAGGCAAAAATTCTTGCCCTCCCAAAACGAAGGCAAATAATGCCCGACAAACTTCTCTTGAACAAACTTGATTCTAAACCTCAAAAGGACTCTGTATACCAAATATCAAGTCTCTGCTACTGGTGGTTCATTAGAAGAAGATTTTCAAAAAATTTGGCCATTTTTTCCCCACACCTCTGCTCAATATGAGCCGAAACCTAATTTGTATAAAAATCAAAATGCCCCTATATAATCACTACTTACATGAAATTTAATTAAAATGTGGCCAGTAGTTTAGGAGAAAGAAGCTCAAACACCACCTTCACACAGAACGATGGACGACAGACGATGGACGACGGACGGGCGACAGACGAAGGGTGATAAGAAAAGCTCACCCTGACTTTCAGTCAGGTGAGCTAACAAGGCCCAAAGTCAATAACCAATTTGATGCTATCAGATGCAAAGCTAGATCTTCATACGAAAAAAAACGATACATCGGATAAAAGATGCAAGATTAAAAGACCTAATACTCCTGGGGTGAAGACGTAACCACGGGGATAAACAGAATAAATATTCTGTAATACACATTAAACTCCCAAGAAATTTAATAAAAAATTTCAATAAAAATTAGCCAAAAAGCTTAGGAGTTTAACAGGAAGGGTTCATGGAAGGATAGGGAAGGAATACTCAACAAACAGTACATAAATCATTCGTAAAAATGATGACGTCAGGCGAATGTCCCGAGATTGGGAAACATGAAATAATTTTATAATTATTATAAAGTTACAGCCCTGAACGTATGAAACCACCGTTGTTCACTTCCATCATCAAATAACAGCCTTGGATCCACCAATTCTTGCATTGATTTGTGTCTGGCATCCTCAAAAAGTAGATTTTCAAAGCACAGATGTCAAAACATTGTTATTGACTGAAGGGCCAAACAAAGAATGATGTTGGCGCCAGTTTCAGTCACTTCCTGATGGCTGCGCATGTGCAGAGGGTAAAAGTATGGAGGACCAGATAGGACTTTAATTTTCGGTTTTCCAAGCAAATTTTGGGGATTGGGGGGTTCAAAATTTGTGTTTGGCCCTTAATAACAGTTAGTTTGCACCAGCTAGTCTGGGCCAATGGTTTACAGTATAAAAATATTGCATTTCAAATTTTGATATTTGTTAAAAATTTTTCCCTTCAAAGCACAGTTAATGAACCCACTTGGAATGAGCCCATCAAGCCAACTGGGGTCAACTACTGTTGATGAAAAAACTCATATTTTTTAGTTAACTGGTAGAGTGCTAAAAAATTTTCTCAGCATAAAAATTAGTTCACACATTTTGCCTTGTTACAATTTATGGGAGAGTGCCTGTATGTACTCTCCCATAAATTGTAACCAGCCAAATCAATGGAGATGAAGTAAATTAATTTCAAAGATAATATGAAGGACATCAAGCCCAAATATGGGCTTCCAGCATTCTACCGGTTAATAAAGACAAGAAATTGCAAGTGTTATGTTGTAGCCATGTTAGATAAATGGTTAACCCTTTGCCCAATGCACATATCAAGATACAGTCATTAACTCAAAGTCAGATATCTCAAATAACGCAGATAACTCAAAGTCGGCCGCCGGTCCCAAATGCCTGTAATAGTAGTGTTAGAATAAACCAGGTAAGTTGAATACAGATATCTCGAAAAACTGGGATAACTCAAAGTAATTACCTGGTCCCAATTAAGTAAATCTGTAGAAATTAAACTGGGATACTCGAAGTCGATGAAAAGCGAGAAATGTATTGCGCCTGGCACCAGATTACTGATGTTTGAGTCATGTTTCTGTTTTGATTGTGTGTTTGAGGGGATTTTATGAACATTAATTACTCCCATAGTAATTTTTTACTGAATTAAGTGGCTCTTTTTAATAGAATTTTCAATAAAACTTGACTCTGTCAGATGTGATATTGTAAAAACCTTTCTTATAAACCATCTGTGATACATGGAACTGTTGGAAGAAACTGTTGGATGAGCACAATGAAATTCATCACTTAACTTTGTACTTTGTACTGATAAAACTAACATCAGACAATGGGGGTGAGCGGCGAACAAGAACATCAGTGCTGAAATGCGAGACAAATTTTCCTGCGTTCATCCTACAACTTATTTGCACCACTGCTGTACATCATCACAGCATGTATCAGTTAATTACTATTATTTGGCTGTATTCACGTTGATCTGCATTCTCGTTATTGGCAGCATTCCTTGTCTGTATGTTCCAAATTTTTATCAGTTGAAAAAGAATAAGATAAACAAACTGTGGGTTGAGATGTAATTTATTTTATCAAAAAATACAACAGATAGTACCAGTACATATCATGTACGTTGTTTCGTGTACAAACAATGCAGTAATATTGTTAGTTGAAATAAATGCCTGAAGCATGTGAAAACACTGCACACAATCCCCCCTCGACAGACAAAATTGCCTAAGCACCCCTGAAACGGCCGAATATGGATAACAGGAACACCCGGATAACTCAAATATACTACTGGTCCAGCAAACTTTGAATTAACAAGTTTCAACTGTATTTTATTTTTACTAAAATTTTTTTTAAAAATTTAAAAGCCATATAATGTGTCTCCCAATGAAACAAGTATCAAGCTCTACAGGCTCATTCCAATGTGGGTCTCAAGATATTGTGTGTTGAAATTTTTTTTTAATAATTTTTTTTCAACAGATCAATTTGTAATCTACGCAGAAGAATGCAACCAATTCATTGGGTTGATTTATTAATTGGTGCTTAGTGCCACATCAGCAGCCAGGGCTAGATCGTGGAATTCGTTAGGTGCAGGGTTATAAAAGAATGTTTGTTAATGCTTTGTAGAAGCTCCACACTAATATTTAATAGTAATCCTCACCAACAATGTTCAACATCATTCAAAAAACGTTAAGAGCATCTCGGAAGAGCTAACTGAAAACTGTTGTATAAGTTGGAGGGCCAATACTTGAGATAATAAATGTACAGCTTATAACCGTCATTTAACTCTCCAACTTTTTAATGTCAAAATACCAAAATTTGAAGCAGCCAATTTTTTGGAAATTATGATATTTTGCCATCAGAATGCAGATAGTTCAAGATTTTTAATGCCGACATGCAATTCATTTGTGCAGTTTACACCTCAAGAGGTTTTTAATAGCAGCAAGCTTTACCTTAAACCATAGTTCTGTTTTATTACCATGATTACCTATTCTAGTATACATAAAAAGCCTATGACATAAATTTTAGCTTTACACACCAACTGTGGTGAACATGTGTGTCTGTGGTGAACACGCCAGCAAGGGGATTTCAATAGTTAAAATTTACCCCTACAGTGGAACTACAACCAAGTTGACATTTGGTGACCTTGACCTGAATGCAAACTTGCCTTAAATTTATCGCTCGTCGCCTCGCGAGCAGTGAAATGAAAGCGACAATTATTATTACGTTTTAAATCAGTTCCCCTCATAAGATACCAAAAATTAACAAACAAGCGTTGTCTCATGTTAATAAAGCATACATAACTCAAAATAGTATGTTATTAAAATGAAAAAGGCCCTGTGATTTGCATGTTTCTTTTCCCCATTTTGTTTAAGCAATAAACTTGTCAGCGGAGTACTGCCCACCGGTGCTTATGTAAACAAAAACAGATTCGCATGTGTGTTCGTCTGCTGCTCAGGCCTGAACATAAGCAGTCTGACATTTGCAGAATGTGGTACCCAAATGGTGAATTTGATGAAGCTATCCCATACAGTGGGCAAATTTATCCTCTGGGTACCTCTTTCTGTTTAGTTTTGATACCCTGATTCAGACTGAGGTTCACAAAGGGTAAATTTACTGATGCTACCATGCTATGCTTATTTTCTGGCTTGCTGCTGCTCAGTAAAATCAAGAAAAAATTTGACAATCATGGTATAAATAAAATATACCCAAAGTAGCTAAATGTACCAAATGTTCACCATTCATGGTGCAGTGGTGTTGACAGCTTGCTAAAGGTTCACGGTTAACACCACTTCACCACTCATGGTGAACATTTGGTACATCAAGCTACTTTGGGTACATTTTGTATGTATCTAACTTTAGTAGCCTCATAGAGTAATTGTTTATGTTTACTGTTTGTTTATTGGGGTTTAACAAGTACAACACTTTCAACAGCTAGGGTCAGATCATGTCAGAGAGTTTCACAAGTGGAGGAAGCAGGAGTACCTGGAGAGAACCATCAACAAGTGGCAAGCAACTGCCAGACTCCTAAACATACTGACTTTCCACAAGCAGAGTTAGCAGCAGTTGAAGGTAAGTACACCATCAATCGCAGTGTGCCTTAGCACATGTGGAGGTTATCACACTGGTTAATATGAAAGAAAAGAAGAGCCCATACAGAAATGCTGGTTTGGGAATAAACTGATGATTCAGTCTCAGCAGCTTGTGGCAGGGAAATAGTCAAGAGCAGCCAAGAGACTATAGGAGCAAAACAGAGGATTATCTTATTCTATTTTCTTTATGGTCAGACAATTAATAACCCTTGTCAATGATAAATTCCTCTCTTTTACAGTGGAACCCTGTTAACTGAATAGTCACATAGCCAATGAAAATTATTCAATTAACAGTATTCAAATAACAGGGATTGTCACTTTCCTGTATTAGATCTAGAGATAAACTTAGCATTTATTCTTTTATATCTTGTTTGTCAGACCTCCATTAAATACCTGTACTGGATGTACTAAGGCCAAGTAAGTCTATAAACAAAGGAAAATAGGGAGGAGTCAGGGTAAATTCTTGACAGGTTACAAGATGTGTTGATTCAATTAACAGGAGTTTACTCTATAACCTATATTCAATTAAGAGGTCAAATTTGCACTGGAGGTATGGTTTTGTGTTGGGAAATTATATTCAATTAACAGGGTTATTCAGTTAAGAGATATCCAATTAAGTGGCCTCCACTGTACAGTCGGCTCCGGTTAATATGATACCCTGTGTGCATGGGAATTTTATTATAATAACCGATTATTATAATAAGAGAAATTGGTTTTGTCAACACGGCGACAGTGTTGACACGCCGGTAAATACAAGTTGCATTTACTGGCGTGTCTGCACTGTCGCAAATGCAAATATCAATGAGAATTCGCCTTAATAATTTTTACCTTAAGACTTGGTTTATTGCTCATGAGATATTTCATCAACTCGAAAACTTCAAATGTTGGTTATTTGAAATATTTTCCAACATTCACGGTGCACATAATTCGGAAAATACATGTGTTCATTGTGGACATTTTTCTGTCAGATGACCTTGTCAAATGTCAACCAGCGAAATTTGCCGGTGAATTGGACTCGGTTGTAATTCCCATTTAAAACGTTTGTGTCTCAATTGGAAATTACGACCGACTTTGTCCGCAAATAAATACGAGCATGACATCATATGGGGGAAATACTTGGCTCAAAACAACAAGCACTGATTTTGAACAACATGCATTGACATGTATCATTTATTAAATAAAACTTGATGAATATATACACAGCAGGATGGATTTATTATTCACATTTTATAACAATTAAAAATAAAAATCATGACATGTCTTCAGTGTTGTATCTAAAATTTAGCCCACGTCACACCCGGAATCCCCCAAGGAACTGCCATGGGACAGTATCCGTCAAAATAAATTGTGGAATATAAGAAGGAAATTTCGCCGTCATTTTTCCTTCACTGATAAGCCGTACAGACATAGACTTATCAATGCAGAAAAAATGTGATGAAATTTTCTTGTTGGATTTCATGATTAATTTTAAACTTTTGAACGTGTGTGTGTGTGGGGGGGTGGGGGGGGGGGGGGGGGGGTCAGTTAGGAATGGTACTTATCAGGTTTTCACACCAGCAATCCCCCAACGAACTGCCATGGGACAACACCCGTCAAAATAAATTGTGGAATATAACAAGAAAATTTCGCTGTCATTTTTCCTTCGCTGATAAGCCGTACGGACATAGATTTATCAGTGCAGAAAAAATGGGATGAAATTTTCTTGTTATATTTCATGATTTATTTTAAACTTTTGAACGTGTGTGTGTGTGGGGGGTGGGGGGGGGGGGGCAGTTAGGAATGGTACTTATCAGGTTTTCACACCAGCAATCCCCCAACGAACTGCCATGGGACAACACCCGTCAAAATAAATTGTGGAATATAACAAGGAAATTTCGCTGTCATTTTTCCTTCGCTGATAAGCCGTACGGACATAGATTTATCAGTGCAGAAAAAATGGGATGAAATTTTCTTGTTATATTTCATGATTTATTTTAAACTTTTGAACGTGTGTGTGTGTGGGGGGGGGGGGGGGGGGGGCAGTTAGGAATGGTACTTATCAGGTTTTCACACCAGCAATCCCCCAACGAACTGCCATGGGACAACACCCGTCAAAATAAATTGTGGAATATAACAAGGAAATTTCGCTGTCATTTTTCCTTCGCTGATAAGCCGTACAGACATAGATTTATCAGTGCAGAAAAAATGGGATGAAATTTTCTTGTTATATTTCATGATTTATTTTAAACTTTTGAACGTGTGTGTGTGTGGGGGGGGGGGGGGGGGGGGGGGGGGCAGTTAGGAATGGTACTTGTCGGGTTTTCACACCAGCAATCCCCCAACGAACTGCCATGGGACAACACCCGTCAAAATAAATTGAACGTGTGTGTGTGGGGGGGGGGGGGGGGGGCAGTTAGGAATGGTACTTCTCGGGTTTTCAGAATCATTTTTTACAAGTGTTCACGGACTCCAGTTGATGTATTCTGTGATTTTGGATTGTCGGCTATTTTTTTTAACAATTTCGTTAAACGCTTTCTCCAATTCGTAAATGGAATTGAAAATTAAATTGTCACATTGATTGTCCTCAAAGAACTGTCTGAGAGCCCGCAGACTTGAACGGACTTCCATATTAGTGATAGGCAATAAAGGTTCGTCGTCATCAGAGTCGGAATCACTTTGGGTACATGTATTCAAGTCCTCTTTAACGACAGAACAAATTTCGGCATCACTTGGTGTGCCAAAACACTCAATTTCCGACTCGACATTGTTTACAAATTCTAATAATTCGTCCCTACACATATTTGTGGGTGTTTCAATGTCATTTAAAAGTTCCGAGTCCTCTAAATCATCTACACTGCTAGCCTCACAGAAACCACCTTTTTTAAAACAGTTCACAATTGTACTTTGTTGCACACACGACCATGACAATTTTAACAGGTGTACAGATTCTAACAAGTTAACTTTTTTTACAATGTCACTTGCTGTCACACTGGGATTTGAGTCAATCTCACTTATAACTTTACGAACAATTTCCTTTCGATAATTTCTTTTTAAGTTACTGATTATACCTTGGTCACATGGTTGAATCACTGAAGTGGTATTGGGTGGCAAGAATTCAACTTGTACGTGTTGTAGACTGTCGGCATAATTCTGAGGATGGGCAGAACAGTTATCGACAAGAAGTAAAATTTTGCGTTTCTGCCGTTTCATTGACTTTTCCAAGTCCTTCAACCACTCAATAAAGATCTCACCTGTCATCTATGAGTTTTTATTATTTTTGTATTTCACAGGCAGTGTATTTTTGCCCCGGAAACACCTGGGGTCTTTTGATTTGCCAATCACCAGCAACTCGCGCTTATCTGTCCCTGACATGTTGCAACACACGAGCACCGTGTATCTCTCCTTTGCTTTTTTTCCACCGCTTGCCTTTTCACCTTTTGACAGAAACGTTCCAGTTGTTAATGCCCTGTAGTATAAACCGGTCTCGTCGGCGTTGTAAATGTCATCATGTGAATATTTATTTAAAAAACCTGGAAGCACATCCTTCAGCCATGTGTCGGCAGCTTTGTTATCTGCATCTTTCTTTTCTCCGTGAAGCTTTTTGTAGCTTATTTGATTTCGTCGCTTCCATCGTGACAGCCATCCGCTTGTGGGGTTGAAGTCAGGCTTTTCCAGGTGTTGGGCCAAGTCTTTGGACTTTTCCATTAATAAATCACCAGAAATTGGAATATCTTTTTCTCTGGCATTTCCGAACCACACGGACAATGTCTGCTCGACATCAGCTGCCTTTCCCGTCCGTTGCCTTTTCCTGTCTCGATTTCCATCAAACTCCCATTTCTTTTGGATCTCCTCGCGTTGAGAGGAAATTTTAGAAATTGCGGCCTGTGAACATGAAAATCTCTTCGAAAGCTCTGTCTGAGTGTGTTTTTTGGCCAATAGTTTAACAATCTCATATTTATCATCGAGTGACAGATCTGTGCGTTTACGTTTAGACATTTTGAATGATTTGACCCTCGCAACAACCCCGTCCCTGTTTTATGTAATTTTGGGCTACCCCTGTTTTTTCTATTGAACAAATAAATCACAAACAGCTTTCTCTTCCTTTGCAGAGAAAAACAATACCTTTTATTAAGTGATAAACAAACCAGAAGAGAACTGAGGGCTACTTTGTTTTTACAGGGTTACAAATAAAGAACAAACAACTTAACCGCAGACAAACTCAATTGCCCTTCAAAAGCAATCCAACGCATCAAACAAAACAACCGACAACAATAATCACAGCTTGGGAAAGCCAGGGAGTTCCTCAATTTTCCCAGAATGCAATTTTTCAAAATGGCCTTACATGCACAAATGTACACAATCAGCTGGTTATTTTTAAACAAAATTGGACATTAAAAGACAAGAAAATGTTTCTTTGGTATGTTTGTTGAGTTATTCGAATTGAAAGTGTTGAAATGCTTATGAAACAACTGTCTTCAAAAGTATGTATATTTTTATCGAAGCCCTTCATCGATGATGACCACGTTGCGTAAGTGATGTTGACATGCAGTAAGGCCAGGTTCACAATATCCCCACGTGCTGAAACTATCGCCGTATGAGCCGATGATGGATAGAATATTTATTAAAACTTATTTTAAGGGTAAAAAAAAATAGATAAAAATCAACAAAATGATGCAAAAATATCGGGTATGATAACAATTTTGCATTACATAAAACGAAAATGCAAAATTTTTTATTACATTAAGCAGTAAAAAAGTACATGAAACGTGATGAAAATGGTTTGGTGCAGAGCATTTTTATTATAATAAACGAAATATTATAATAGCCGTTATTATAATAAGTGGAGCCGACTGTACTAGAATTGAATGGCTATTAAATACTTATCTAATAATATTTTTTATATGTGGTTCATGTAAAAGCCTGGTCATGCTGCTTTAAGATGTCAGTAACTGAGGATATTTATATTTTGTTCTTGACAGACATGTATTGACTCAATGTTTTCCAAAAAATCGCGACATCAACGCTGTAGCTGCGACGGGTGGTGCAATCTCACAAAATTTGAAGTTCATCAAGGGCCATAACTCCAAGAAAAATATTTGGAACAACACATGCATTGAACAGTGGCTAGACATCAATAAGATACACTTACATGCCAAATATAAAGTCATTCCATCAAGTATTTCAAAAGTTATTGAGTTCTGAAACTCGTTGGTCACAGACAGACCGACAAGAAACTTGTTGGTCACAGACAGACCGACAGACAGACCAACAGGCCGACATTGCCACTTATAGAGCTGCTAGTCGCAGCTAAAAATCATGCCAGCTGTGTTTTATGCCTCTGTAATCTTGAGTTAATGTGTGGAAGTTCTGGAGTTAAAACTAAACTTGTATTTCTGGAGTTAAAACTAAACTTGTATTTTCTGAACAAAGATAATGCGTAGAAAACTCATCCCTCAAATAACATACTATAGAGAATTTTCAAGTTAACTCTTTACCCAATGCACACGCTATCAATATTTGTTCTTTTAATGTTTTTAAAATTTTTCACATTATTTCACCAAAACCATATCATGTGGCCCATTCAATGGAATAAACTCAACAAGCTCGTTCCAATAAGGGGGTCACATGAAGTGGGTTTGGTGAAGTTTTTTGTACATATTTTCTTTCAACAGCTCAATTTGTAAATTGCAAGGGTAGATGCAGCCAATTCATAAGGTAAAGGTTAATGATTAAAATAATAGTTATTATTAACCCTTTACCTAATGTACTGGTCACATCTGATTAGCATTATGCACAAAAAATCACCATCAAAATTTTACTATTTTTTTTCATTTTGGTCTCAAAACATAACTTATCACCTTCATTGGAATGAGCTCATCACAATAGCTGCAATAAGGCATAATAAGCAATATTTCTGAAGCAAAAAAGAGCAATTTAACTAGCAAGAAAAAAAATTTGCAAATGCTGTCAGCAAGTCATGTTTGGTAAAGGACTGAACTTAATGTTAGACAATAATAAAACATTTTCCTAATCAAATCTTCAAAACTTACCAGATCAATTGCATTCTTAGCAATATGTAAACCATCTTTTGATTCCTTCTTCAGACCCTGTCCAACCAAACGAGATGATCGCCAAATCTTAGCAGAACTATCCTCCCTACAAAAATGGAAACCAGAACTTAGTTTTTATAGGGTTCCAGCAAGCAAGAACTCATAAAATTCAAAGTTATTCAAGGCCGTTTCTCAAAATTTTTCAGCATTTTCTCCAAGGTCTACAATAGTCAAATTCAAGGATTTTCAAGGCCTTCATCCTTCACTTGTCCCAATTAGGACCCTCCAATTGTTATCCCCTCCTCCCATTTCAACTTGAGGGTCCCGGTAAGGACATGCCTTCAAGAACTATGGCAAACTAGAGATGGTCTGTTGCCCGGTATACCCCCCACCGTGGCATACCACCTAGTGTGGGTGACTGAAAAGGGGCATTCAATTTTTCTAAGTAAAAAAAAAATCCAATATGCCCCCCAGTCGGCCATCTTGAAATCGAGCGGGGAAAAAAATTATGTCATGCACTTCCCCTCATCACATGTTGATCAATTTTGTGAAGTTTCAGGAAAATGCGGCTACAACTGTGGAAGTAGTTCACTCCACAAGTTTACATTTAAAAAAAATCCAATATGGCTGCCAGTCAGCCATCTTGAAACCGACTGGGAAAAAAATTATGTCATGCACTTCCCCTCATCATGTTGATCATTTTTGTGAGGTTTCATGAAAATGCGGTTAAAACTGTGGAAATAGTTCACTCCACAAGTTTGCATGTGCAATAGACCAATGACGATGACAGACAGACTGACAGACAAGCTGACTCCTATATATCCGCCCGAAACTTCGTTTTGTGGATGGTGAAATAAGGACTTGTCTTCTTGAACTGTGGCATATAAAACTACATAGCTATGATAAAGCACTTTGTCAGCATTTTTATTTTGTGAATATTCAAGGCTAATCAAGGCCCTGGCCCATTTACCAGGATTCCAAGGCCTTGAATGGTCCACAGTCAAATTCAATGCCATTCCTTGACTCCAAGGCCTGGTGGAACTTTGCTTCAGTAGCACAAACGTGTGTCTCCCTTTCCAGCCACTTTGAGACAAAAATTAAAACATATCATAGTACTTGAAGGGCATGCCATTTCATAGCTGTTCACAAAATAAAAGAAGCCTAGCACCTTTTTCAGGTCACAGGCCATCTGCCTTTAAAGGAACACTTTACCAGAAACACTTGTACAGGTTCCACTATATATGACTCACCTTTTCACCATAATGTCAGCACAGCACATCAGAAGCAAGCCTGAATATAAGCAATCTGTCATTTGCAAAATGAGGTCCCCAGGAGGTGAATTTGCTGATGCTATCCCACACAGTGGGCCAATATATCCTCTAGGTACATCTTTCTGTTTAGGCTTGAGACCTTGATTCAGACTGAGGTTCACAGAGGGTAAATTTTGTGATGCTACCCCACTGTGCAGGGTAGCATCACCAAATTCACCCTCTGTGGACATCATTTTGCAGATGACACTCTGCTTATTTTCAGGCTTGTTCAGAAGTCAGAAGTGCTGTGTAACAACCAAATAAAATTGACTCAACATTAGATTTTTAAGTATTAATTCCCTCTTTCAGATACTCAGATGACACTGCACAAGTCAGACTGTTTTTTCTTCCAAGTTATGGAATAAGGCCATAATTTATTCAATATGTAGGGTTTGGTGGACTCTGAAGTGGATAACAGTGAGATTACTACTATTCAAGACCCGAATGATCTGAGCTATATAACTGACATTATTTTATTAGTGTTTAAGGTCACTTTCAACATCTATGGCTATACCATGACTGCAACACAAGTATGAAGACAAGTATATCCAATAAAATACAGGTTATCAGACAGGATTTCAAATGTGAATGGAATCTAAAAGTTGAGAATTGAAAGAAGTGTAGCTTGAACCATGTTGGAGGGAGGGGTGGTAACACAAAAATAGAAAAAAAAAGCTTTAAGAACAGAGCAAAAATGGCTGCCATTCCGCCATCTTGGATTTTGAAAAAAAAATATTGAGCATGCATCATCCCCTCAGGACCATTTATCCACGTACCAAATATGAAAGGTGCAGCTTAAAGCATGTTGGAGGGAGAGGTGGTAACATAAAAACAGACAGACATTTAGACGGACAGACAGGCAGATCTTAGATTTTGGAAAAAAAATATTGAGCGTGCATAATCCCCTCACAACTCTTTATCCATGTACCATGTATGAAAGGTGTAGCTTGAACCATGTTGGAGGGAGGGGTGGTAACATAAAATAGAGAAAAAAGCTTAAAAAACACAACAAAATGGCTGCCATGGCGCCATCTTGAATTTCAAAAAAAAAATATTGAATGTGCCTCATCCTATCACAACCCTCTATCCATGTGCCAAATATGAAAAGTGTAGCTTGAACCATGTTGGAGTGAGGGGTGGTAACATAAAATAGAGAAAAAAGCTAAAAAAAAACACAACAAAAATGGCCGCCATGCTGCCATCTTGGATTTTGAAGAAAAAATTATTGAACGTGCTTCATCCCCTCCTAACCCTATATCCATGTGCCAAATATGCAAAGTGTAGTTTGAACCAAGTTGGAGGGAGGGGTGGTAACATGAAAATAGAGAAAAAACAGCTTAAACAAGAGGCCCCAAGGAGCCTTAATCGCTCACCGGCCAAAGTGGCTCAAAGAAGTATTTGGGGTCACATTCAGTTAGACATGGTTCATCAACACTACAAAGGAATGAAGTCACGAGAGACAAATTTTATGGAACTAGGGACATGGCTTGAACAAACTTGAATCTTACCCCCCTAAGGATGCTGCATACCAAATATCAAAAGCATTCATCTGCTGGATCTGAAGAAGATTTTTAAAGAAAATTCCTCATTTTGAACTAAGTTATCATTCGGGCTCCCACTGTGAGCCCAAATATGAACCCAGGGACTTGGCTTGAACAAACTTGAATCTCACCCCCTAAGGATGCTGCATGCCAAATATCAAAACATTCCGGCTGCTGAATTTGAAGAAGAAGATTTTTGAAGAAAAATTCCTCATATTGACTAAGTTATAATTTGGGCTCCCACAGGGAGCCCAAATATGGACCCAGGGACTTGGCTTTTCCAAATTCGAATCTAACCTCCCTAAGGATGTTACACACCACATATCAAAACATTCCGACTGCTGGATCTGAAGAAGAAGATTTTTTAAGAAAATTCCTCATTTCGAACTAAGTAACAATTCAAGCTCCCACAGTGAGCCCAAATATGTCCTAGGGACATGGCTTGAACAAACTTGAATCTCACCCCGCTAAGGATGCTGCATACCAAATATCAAATCATTCCGACTGCTGGATCTGAAGAAAAAGATTTTTAAAGAAAATTCCCCATTTTGAACTAAGTTATTATTCGGGCTCCCACAGTGAGCCCAAATATGGACCTAGGGACATGGCTTAAACAAATTGAATCTCCCCCCCCCCTCCCCCCCCCCCCCCCCCCCCCCCCCCCCCCCCCCTAAGGATGCAGCATACCACATATCAAAACATTCCGACTGCTGGATCTGAAGAAAAAGATTTTTAAAGAAAATTCCTCATTTTGAACTAAGTTATCATTCGGGCTCCCACAGTGAACCCAAATATGGACCTAGGGACATGGCTTGAACAAACTTGAATCTCACCCCATAAGGATGCTGCATACCAAATATCAAAACATTCCGACTGCTGGATCTGAAGAAAAAAATTTTTAAAGAAAATTCCTCATTTTGAACTAAGTTATAATTCAGGCTACCACAGTGAGCCCAAATATGAACCCAGGGACTTGGCTTGAACAAACTTGAATCTCACTCCCCTAAGCATGCTGCATACCCAATATCAAAAGATCCTGCCTGCAGGATTTTGAGAAGAATATTTTTAAAGAAATTTGCCTAAAATGCACTAAGTACAAATTTGGGCTCCTGTACTGAGCCCAAATATGAACCCAGGGGGCCGATTTAAACAAACTTGAATTAGATCCACCCCACAATGTTGCATACCAAATATCAAAAGATTCTGCCTGCTGGATCTGGAGAAGATTTTTTAAGAAATTTGCCTGAAATGCACTAAGTTCGAATTCGAGCTTCTATAGTGAGCCCAAATATGAATCCAGAGGGCCGATTTGAACAAACTTGAATCAGATCCACCCCACAATGTTGCATACCAAATATCAGAAGATTCTGCCTGCTGGATCTGGAGAAGAAGATTTTTTAAGAAATTTGCCTGAAATGCACTAAGTTCGAATTCGGGCTTCTATACTGAGCCCAAATGTGAATCCCGGGGGCCGATTTGAACAAACTTGAATCAGATCCACCCCCACAATGTTGCATACCAACTATCAAAAGATTCTGCCTACTGGATCTGGAGAAGAAGATTTTTTAAGAAATTTGCCTGAAATGCAGTAAGTTTGAATTCGGGCTTCTATACTGAGCCCAAATGTAAATCCAGGGGGCCGATTTGAACAAACTTGAATCAGATCCACCCCACAATGTTGCATACCAACTATCAAAAGATTCTGCCTACTGGATCTGGAGAAGAAGATTTTTTAAGAAATTTGCCTGAAATGCACTAAGTTCGAATTTGGGCTTCTATAGTGAGCCCAAATATGAATCCAGGGGGCCGATTTGAACAAACTGGAATCAGATCCACCCCATAATGCTGTATACCAAATATCAAATGATTCTGCCTACTTGTGGGGGAGAAGAAGATTTTTTAGTAATTTCTCTAATATACATAGGGTGCTATTGGAGTTATGCCCCCTATGGAGCTCCAAGTGGGCATGTCCATTTCATTTGAACAAACTTGAATTGACATATGGTAATGAACATCCATACCAAGTTTCGAGCAAATTGACCTTGCGGTTTCAGAGGAGAAGTCATTTGAAAAATGTTCACGACGCTGGACGGACAACAGACGACGGACGGCAAGTGATAAGTTTAGCTCCCTTCGGTGAGCTAAAAACACAACAAAAATGGCCGCTATTCCGCCATCTTGGATTATGAAAAAAAATTTTTAGCGTGCATCATCCCCTCAGAACCATTTATCCATGTACCAAGTATGAAAGGTGTAGCTTAAAGCATGTTGGAGGGAGAGGTGGTAACATAAAAACAGACACACAGACAGATGGACAGATGAATGGACAGACGAATGGACAGACGAATGGACAGACGGACAGAGTGCAATCCTATAGTCCCCTTACGGCTCCCGTAGGGGACGAAAAATTAAAAAGTCTTAAGCAAGAATCTACAGATGCGATTCAAGAATCGTTAAGTAAATTTAATGAACCGGGCACAGCCTCAGGCTCACTCATATTCGACCAAATAGGTATTGAAAGTTTCCTGACAATATATGGTGTAAAAGTAATATAAATTATATTTGACCCAAAATCATCTGCGAACAGCGCGTAGTAAATTAGATTGGAGGTAAACATAAAAAATTTTGAGTTTTAAAACCCCAAAGTTCACATGGGAAAAATGACGGGTAAATTATGTTAATTAACCGACTTCTGGCACGTTCTCTGATGTCACATGCTCGGAGATAACGCTGCACATTGGCAGTTCTGTTTTTGTCAACAATAAAATGGTTAAATTAAAATAAAACAAATCCTGTTAAATGGCTGGCAGGTAACTATTGAAAGTTTTTTATAACTTTTTGCGAATTGTTTGTATACTATTTGAACTTACTTTAAGGAATTGCGCAGTACTCCAGGTCTGTCATGTATAAAGGAAATGTTGATTTTAAATATAGCTTTTCTTATAAATGTTTGCATCTTGACAAGGCCCCAATCTCACTGAAAGAACAAGGCACATCCCACCAGTGGTGGAGCTATGGTTTGAAATCATGGGGGACCATGCTGGTGAAGAGATGGGGGGGGGGGGGGGAATCTCAGGACCGAGGGTACTGTACTTATACTGAGGGCAGGAAATCAAAAAGAATCTTTTCAAATTTGGGGATGGGAGGGGCAAGTGGGATTTTTTTTTTTTTTTGGGGGGGGGGGGGGGGGGGGGGGACTGGTCTCCCTAGATACCCCAAGGCTCCACCGCTGTAACCCACTACAGTAGCCTACCACAATATGTCCATTAGCTGAGAAGAGCGGTGAACACTGAGTAACCCTGGTGACTCAACATGCTGAATGAGCCTCATGACTTGGATGACAAATACAGACACATTTTATGTATACATTACCCTCTAAAATGTGGATTTCTACAATACATTTTGAACAAGAAGAATGTTACTAAGGTAACACATGCCCCCCCCCCCCCCCCACCCTTGTGACCTTCACCTTGCAGATGCGGCGGAAACTATTATACGTGACACACCTTCTGACTGTCCTCAACATTTGTAAAAAGTTTAACAATTGTACTATGATTCGTTTCTGAGTTATGGCTGAGACACGAATATTGACCGATTTTTAGTGTGACCTTGAGTGACCTTGAAATGTGACCTTGACCTTGAAGGTACGAACCTGGCTATGGTGTGTGACACATCCTCCCATGGTCGTTTATAATTGTGTGAAGTTTGATGACTGTGGCCCTAACCGTGTTCAGTATGACCTTCAAATGTGACCTTGACCTTGACCTTACAGACCTAGCCGTGGTGCGTGACACATCCACCTGTTGTCCTTTATAATTGAGTGATGTTAGATGATTGTAGCCCTAATAGTTTTGGAGTTATGCTTGAGACACGTTTGTGACCCTGAACATATGAAGGTCAATTGTGACCTCCACCTTGCAGATGCGGCGGAAACTATTATACGCGACACACCTTCTGCCTGTCCTTAACATTTGTAAAAAGTTTAACAATTGTACTATGACCTAAGTCGGGGGGCATAAAAACTCAAAACCAGACCGAAAACCGAGTTTTTGTACAAAACTGAAACCGAACCGAAATGCAAATTTCAAAACCGCCCAGCCCTAGTTTGCAGTTAATTATAATGTTACTCATAGAGGACAAAGAATAAGAAAAGAACCTAGTTATGAGACTCCAGACAAGAATTGGGCAAACAATCATTTTGTTTGCCTGCCATTCGACTGAAAAGAAATAAAGTGACCAAATTTTTTGCTCACCTCCATTACTAGATCTTCAACAAATATCTTGACGCAAATTACCATTTTATATATTTATTAACCCTTTACCCACCACACAGGATATAAAAATGTATTATTTTAATTACTGTACTTTAAGATTTTTCAAAACATTTCAACAAAACCATATCATGTGACCCCTTACTGGAATGAGCTCATTCCAATGACGGTTCAAATGATAGAGTTTTGTTGAAATATTTTGAAAAAAATTGGGGGTTTTCAACTGCTCACTTTGTAAATTTGAGCAGGGGATGCAGCAAATTGGTTAGGTCAAGGGTTAACTCTTCCAGAATCACAAGCTACTTTGTAATGATAATAAAACCTATTGTGATGATGACATGGCAATAAAATGATGTGATGTACCACACTGATGGAAAAGGCTCACTGGGCCTCTTCCAAAAGTTTATTACAGTACGGCCACCATGGACTGGTCACTTTCCCCGAGTGAGCAATATTTCCACGGACGCAATAATACTAGATTTCAAAAACTAATAATTATAGGAATAATCAACAAAAATTTGACTTATATATAATGAAGCACCAGGTACTTCATTTAATTAAAATTTTGCTGAAAATGATTTTTATTACCTGGTCAACGCATATGTGGACATCACTGCCACGCGTGGATTATGACCAGTCCACATTCTGTACATCACAACATATTATCAGATTACTGACAAAAATTCCAGAAATAAACTGCAGTGGTCTAGAATCTACATACCTGTACAAGACTGAGGCAGGTTATTATTAAACTTCTTGTCTCAGAGGTTATAGGTAGACTGAATTCACATACTTTTCAAGGAACAAGGTAAAAAAATCAAGAACTTTTCAAGGATAGAAACAAATTCAAGCATTTCTCATCAAGGAAGAGACTGCATTCATGAACTTTTTATTTGTATGAGAATCTCATAGTTATAGTACATTCTTAAAGACTCAACACTAAAGACCTGTTATAGAATGATTTAAGAACACTTATTTTTCTTTTTTTTCTTCATATTATTTCTTTCATATTAACACTTTACCCAATGTAATGGCCCATTACAGACAACACTCTTCACTAAAATCGCCATTCAAATTTTAATTTCTGGGTTCTCACACTTGCAGGGACAAAATTCTGACTTTGATAAGATTTTATGAATACAGTAACACAAGGAAACATTTTAGTTTTTTGAAAAACTCATGCGGTCTGGGAAAGCTACTTGTTCAAACAAAGACTATTAAATTGCTAGGAATTTTAATGGTGTTTTTTTTATTGAAAATGATTCAACCAACTGGTGACTGAGTTCAAAATACTGAAATATAAAATGGTAAATGTTTCCTATAATGCAACTCGGAATTTAACCAGTTCAATCTTGACACTGCGCTTTGTCAAACAAGAACTAGAGATGGTCTGCGGCCCGGTATACCCCCACTGTGGCATACCGCCTAGTGTGGGTGACTGAAAAGGGGCATTCAATTTTTCTAAGTAAAAAAAAAATCCAATATGGCTACCAGTCGGCCATCTTAAATCCGATCGGGAAAAAGATTATGTCACGCACTGCTGCTCATCATGTTGATCATTTTGATGAAGTTTCATGAAAATGTGACTAATACTGTGGAAGTAGTTTGCTCCACAGGTATTTTGCAAAATCCAATATAGCCACCAGTCAGCCATCTTGAATCCGATCTGGAAAAAAATTATGTCTCGCACTTCCCCTCATCATGTTGTTCATTTTTGTGAAGTTTCATGAAAATGATAAATTTAAAGTAATTTGTATATTTTTAATACTGACCAATGGCCAAGACTTAGCTGGTGCAAACTCAATATTATCCAGGGCCAAATACAAATTTTGAACCCCCTAATCCCCAAAATTTGCATACAAATCCGAAAAATAAAAGACCTATCTGGTCCTCCATACTTTTGTGTTCTGCACATGCACGGTAACCAGGAAGGTACCAAAATTGGCGCCAAGCATCATTCTTTCTAGTTGTGCCTGCTAAATGTTATAAATCAGCAGGGAGCTATGAGTGCCCACTCATGGGAGGGCCATCCCCGTCTGGGCCATTGGTAAGTATTAAAAATATACAAATTACTTTAAATTTATCATATTTTTGTACTAAAACCAATGGCCCAGACTAAGCTGAATCGTAAAAAGGCTGGAGGGCCTAGGACTAGAAGGAAAAATAATATCTCTATTACTCCACATTAAAGAATAGCTCCCACAGAATAGAAGAAGACAGAGGGATTAAATAGGTCTTTCTCGTGTTAAAAAAAGAAAACGACATAACACCATCAATATACAGGAGTAATACACAATAAATTCTCCATTTAATGCCAGCATAACCCATTATGCTAATTCGGTGAAGGAAACCAATTATAAAGCTAGTCCAGAGAATGAGACGCTTTATACTCATTTAACCCTTTACCTAACGAATCGCTTGCATCCGCCCGCGTAATATGCAAATTGAGCAGATGAAAAAATTAAATTTTTCAAAATATTTCAACAAAACCATATCATGTGACCCCTCATTGGAACGAGCTCATTGAGCTCGTTCCAATGAGGGGTCACATAATATGGTTTTGTTGAAATTTTTTGAAAAATAAAAAAAAATAATATTTAAAAAATAAATATTGATATCGTCTGTGTTGGGTAAAGGGTTAAAAGGATCTAAGGTCACCGGAGATAGTCTCCAAATTTCTAAGGTAAAACTTAGTAAATGAAGATGGTTGCGTCCAATAGGCTGCCTGCATTAAATCAGTAATGGCAATACTATCTGAATAAGCCCAAGAAGAAGACAGTGCAATAACATCATGAGCTGAAATCTTATTGACAGAACATTGATCTGAAGATAGATTCTCATAAGCAGTTCGTATTGCTAATTGAATCCATCTAGCAACTGAATGAACAGAAATATCCTTTCTGTTAGGCATAAGAGAAAGAAAAAAATCTCTTTCTTCCTTTTCTAATAAAACTAGATCGACGTTTATATATGTGCATCACTCGCACTGGACACAACATTGGCCTACGGTTGTCCGAGGACAGTAAAGCCTTAATAATAATAGGCTCCGGCCGCTTATCCGGAATCTGGTTCTCAGCCAAGAATCCCACTTCCGTAGTAAGAGTAATAGTATTACCCACACTACGGAAATGGGAATCTTCAACAGATATTGCATGAATCTTGCTAACTCTTCTGGCAGAAGCAATGGCTAAGAGAAATGCCATTTTATAAGTCAGGAATTTGAATTCTACATCATCTAACAGCTCAAAAGGAGCTTCTTGAAGCTTCAAGAGAACCCAAGCCAAATTCTATTTAGGAATTAATCTGAGGGTTCTAGGTCTATTGATAGAGAAATTTCTAACTCACTTGGATAAAGAAGGATCTGATCCAATAGCCAAGTTATCATGATGAGCATATGTGTCTGATAACATAGACCCACAGCCCTTAATAGTAACGAGCTGCAGTTTTCATTCGTCAAACAGGTAGACCAGAAAATTGCCAATTTGAGGTATAGATGGATTATAAATATCCACCAATTGATCCGCACACCAACAAAAGAAGACTCTCCACTTAGCTGCGTAATTTAACGAAGAGGAGGTCCTCCTACAGTTAGAAATTGCGTCCACTGCTTGTCCTGGAAACTGCTTTCTATGCAAGAAGGACCGCACAACGGAAATACGTGAAGGTTGAGACCTTCCGGGTTGTGATGCAGTGCGTGGGACTTCCCCTGATATAGAAGGTCCTTGAGAGGAGGAAGCTTCTGAGAAATGTCCCACAACAGACACCTGACAAGATTGATCCCAGGTTTCTGAGCTGACAGAGGCGCTACCAGCTGAGTTTTGCAATGAGACTGTTTGATTTTTAACAGAATCGGCTGAATCAGCGGAGTTGGAAGAAATGCATATCCTACTATTCCTCTCCATGAGATCGATAGAGCATCTACTGTATACGCTCAATGATCCAGACACGGCGACACGAACGTCGGAAGCTGATTGTTCAGGCCCGTGGCAAAGAGATCTATCATGGGACGATACCACTGGTAGCAAATCTGCCTGAATATTCGTTTGTTGAGAGTCCACTCCGATGGCAACAAGCGACCTTTTCTTGAGAGTGAGGCTGCTACTATGTTCAGACAACCCAGAATATGACAGACTGAGAGATGAACATGATGACTCAGAGCAAAGAGGAGAATTTTCTCCATCAATTCGAATAGAGGAATTGAATGAGTGCCGCACTGGTTCCTGAGATAGCCACTACTGTGGAATTATTGTCCGACAGAATCTGAACATAGACATTCTCTATGTGAGCAATCCAATGTTTCAGTGCTCGCCAAATAGATATCATCTCTTTGATGTTCATGTGCTTTTCTAGGAACCAAGGGTCCCAAAGACCCTGACACTTCAGGTCTGCGGGAATCAAGGATGCGCCCCAACCCGTCAGACTCGCGTCCGTCATAACAGTGAAGACCGGATCCGATACTTGAAGCAGAACTTCCTGAGTCAGCCATTGGAGATCCGCCCAAATCTGAACCTTTTGTTTTACCAGGTCCATTAAAACAATCTGGCTTTCGAACGAATGCATCTTGATACTCCAGTTCTGTGTGAAGAAAATCTGGAAAGGACGCGTGCGTAAGCGACCTAGCGGAATCAGGTCCACAGCCACTCCACACAGTCCCATCAGTCGAATAAACTCCCTCGCTGATACTGTGAGAGAGTTTGGACAAAAGCGAACATAACAACTGACTAACTTCACTCTGGTTACCGGCAGATGAACCAGATTGTTGTGAGTCTCGAAGCTCATTCCCAAGTGAATGAAGGACTTGGACAGACTTCTTTTCATTTACAATGAAACCGAGACGTCGGAATAACAGAAGCAGACTCTGCACATCGTTGTAAGTGCATTTTTGTCACCGCATCTCTGAAGAATGTCATCCAAATAAGCTGACGTTACTACTGTCAAATGAGAGTGGAAGTATGAAATGACTTGAGTTCATTATTCGAATGAAAGCCCAAGGGGCCAGGTTCAGACCGAAGCACATTGCTCTGAACTGGTAAACTTTCCTTGGATGGCAAAGAGCAGATATTTTATTTTCTGAAAGCTGGATGGACCAAGACGTGAAAGTACACGTCCTTTAGGTCTATCCTTGCCGCAAAATCGTTCACTCAAATGCCCACTTTTAATGACCGAATGGTTTCCATGTAAAACTTTGGCGCTATTATTAATTTGTTTATCCAGATCATGTCTATCACTGGTCAGAACGAGCCATCTGGCTTAGGCACAAGAAACAGGTGACTGTAAAATCCTGGAGAATTTGGATTTTCCACGACCACTATTGCTACCTTTACTAAGAGAGATTGAACTTCTGCAAGAAGAGACTCCCTTTTTGAAGGATTCGCCAGATCTGTCCAGCGCAAACTTCCTGAAAGAGGAGGTTTTGATCGGAATGATAGCCAAAGACCCGTTCTGACGACATTCCTTACCCACTGATCTTCCGTTATCACCATCCAGTTTCTCGTGAAGTTTGATAACCTTCTGCTAACTGGAGAGCAATAGAGGTCCAGACCATCACCGCTATGATTTGCAAGGCTTTCAGGAAAAGAAACTATGTCCTCCCTGTGAAGCACATCACGCAGTGGCTTAGGGGCGCTGACTTAAAGTCTCTGTAAAACTTATGCCCCTTTCCAGTGAAGGTATATTGACGGTTTCCTGAGTATCTGTACAAGGGTTTCTTAGAACCCTGCGAGGAGCCACTTTTTGACGACTGCGAATTGGAGCATCCTCGCCACCACGCCAGCAGACGACTGCTGCTGGGAAACTGACCTAAACAACAAAGTGCTGGTAGCTTTTTCGGTGGCTTCGTCATACACAAATGATTAGCTTGTTATCAAGCAAGGTATGACTGGAAACCGGAGCAATTCTGAGAGAGCTTTTCACTCTATCGTCTATTAACTGGTAAAGTGCTGAGTTTTTTGTGACAACAAATCAAAGCCCATCATATACTGCTCTATTACATTTAATTGGATAGTGCCTTATAGGCACTATCCAATTAAATGTCAGAGAGCAAGGTATTGTATAAAAAATCTGATTCATCTCAGGGACAATAAAGGCTTCCTCAGGCAGAATGTAGCTACAGACAGTTATTGCCTGTCACTTTTAGTAAAGCCCAAAATAGGGCTTCCAGCACTCTACCAGTTAATGATGACGATGCTAAGGCTCCATCACGTCTTATCAACGCCATATTAGCCACTGAAAGGGCAGAGTGATATGTGGCATACATAACTGCCCTAGAACTCTGAGTGACAGATTAATATCGTCAAATTCTTTTCTGCTAAGACATTGAGCTAGAGCCCTGATGATATGGTCTTCGTAGGACATGGCATCCAGAACTGCCCAACTAGACTCAATGGAAGATTCTAACACGTCGGAGCGGACATTGAATGATGCGGGTATCGAGATATCTAGATCCAAAGCCCACTCATCCAGATGCATAGGAGCTCTCTGAACATCTTCTCCTACCGTTTTAAGTAACGTGGTCCAGAAAACAGTATATGGATAGAAGATGTAGATAAGAAACCATTTTCACTTTTTGAATTCGCTAGGCTAAAGATTGTGTCGTCAATCTGGCCGAAGGCCTCCGACACATGAACAGATTGACACGGGAAGGAAAGAACGTTGTCTTTCCTCCACAGGGTATCCCTATCTAGGGACAATAGCGGTTTCTGCCTAACTGACGCAGCTTGTTGACCAGATGGAACAAGATCTGGAAAAAAGTGATGGGACAGAGAATCTTCCTCCAGCTTTCACCATCCTACTGGTCCAACTGGGAATTACGGTCAACTCCATCTGAATGAACAGAGGATCGGACCAACCCAGTACCGTCCGACAGCTCACTACCGGAGTCTGTTGACAGCCGAACCTGTGTTTGTTGGGAAGCTGTGCAATATGAGACAGCAGGTCCTTAACTGAGGCTTGCAGAGCAGTAGTCTTCTGCTTTTTGCCGCATGCTGCTTGCGGGACGGAGATCTGTCTCCAAATCTCTTCGACGAACGTCCTGCATAATCAAACCTCGAACCACTAGCTATCGGATGGACCGACTTTGGTGAAGAAGACTGGGAGCGTCTTCGCGAAACAGATTGAACACCTGAAGTCGGACAGCTAGTGAGCGGTCTAATGTGCTTTGTCGGAGCCAAGGAAGAAGCCGTAACTGCCGCTGACCCCATCTACAGTGTAGAAGGAGCATCCTGAACAGCCAGTGAGGACGTTAGCTCCAACTCAGTGAAGTTTCTCGCAACGAACACAGTCGACCCCGACTCTTGACGGGACGGAGAAGACTCTCCCACTTACGATCTGGCCCCAGATCTCGCCAAGCGTCCAAATGAGAAACTTGCAGGCTTCTTCCCTTTTGCTGCCATTGCTGGGTGAGTTTTCCTTTTTGGGTGCTCACATGATCAAAATCTACATTCTCGACAGCTACGGACCTACCCGGTGTCACTAACGGAGTAACCATTTCACCGGTTGAGCTAGCTGCTTGTACAGGAATAAGAAGCCTTATACCTTGTTTGATATTCATGAGCACTTTTGCAGCTAACTCTGTTTGCTCATCAGAGCACGACGATGGCAGCACAGTATGGATGGGAGTTGATATACCATCACATGTTCTTGTTCCTCTGAAAAATAAACTGAAAAGCTAGAATTAGCCTCTGGTGACAGTTCAGGCATCGGAACTTCACTGCACACGACATTGCACGACACCCGCTTCCAATGTTTGGAATCCCAAAGTACACAAGTAGCACATGTATCAGTAGGAGTGCAGCGACTACAAGTAAGACAACAAGCATGTAAATCTGAGGCAGACTTTCTCGACTTACACTTTGAGCAGAAAGATTTCATAATTAACATTTCAAGCCAAACTCAAAGTCCACTGCACTCCTATAAACATAACATATAATTATACATAAGGATACAATAAGTTGGCAATCAAAATTATTTCGAAAGAAAACAAAAATATTTTTTCCAAAAACATTTTGAAAAATGCCTAAGTTCCCCAAGGGAACCTCAAGAGACCAAGGGCATCCCGATAGAGCCTAAGTGTGGACAAACACTAAATAATCAAAACTACACTACCGGAATACTAAATGAAATGTATTCTACTATAACTACAATAACTGTGCTATACTAAATACTGAAACAATACACTGAAAACAACGTCAAGAGGAAAAACCGGAAACAGGCACAAAATAGGCCGAAAGTCAGTAACTAACTGATCAATTACTACCTGATGCAAAGCAAGATCTTCATAGGAAGAAAAAACATTGCATCTGGTAGAAGATGCAAGACTACAAACGTCCTAACACCCCAAGGGTGAGGACGTAACCATGGGGATAAACGGAATAAACATTCTGTAAAACATGTTAAACTCCCAAGAAATTTATTAAATAATTTTGATAAAAAAGCCAAAATAGCTTGGGAGTTTAATAGGAGGGTTTATGGGAGGAGAGGGAAGGAACATTTAACAAACAGTAGGTTTAATCATAAGCAAGAATTATGACATTCAGGCGTATATCCCAAATTGGGAAACATGAATAATTTTACATAATTATTTTAAAGTTACAGCCCTGAACGTCCAAAACCACCATTGTTCACTTCCAGCATCCTGTTACAGCCTTGAATCCACCATAACCATCAATGATTTGTGTCTAGCATCTTAAAAAAGAGATTTAAAGCAAAGATGTCAGTTCAGATGTTTACGGACTTGGGCCAAACAAAGGAATGGTGCTTTGCACCAATTTCGGTACCTTCCTGGTTACCGAGCATGTGCAGTACACAAAAGTATGGAGGACCAGATAGGACTTTTAATTTTCGGACTTGTATGCAAATTTGAGGGATTGTGGAAAATTTGTGTTTGGCCCTGGATAACATCGAGTTTGCACCAGCAGCTAAGACTAGGCCATTGGCTTTAGTATCAAAAAATGAAAATTTTCAGTTATTCAAGAATTATTTTTGCAAGTGTCCTCGTCTGTTTGTGTTTGGCAAAAGGGTAAAAAAGATTTATGGAGGCAAGGGAATCCTCAGAGAAATAATTTTGTAACTTAAGGATACTCACAAAATCTGTAGAGCTACTTTATTGTAATCATCAATTTGTTCATTTGTAATCATGGATCTGTAGGCAAGCAACTTCTCTTCAACAACTGGATCTGGAAAGATTTTAAAGATTTAACCAAATTAATTTGCCTGTGGTATCAGTTTTGGTGAATATTTAATTAGCTGTTCATTTCAACACTGCAGCATATATTGATTTTTCTAACCAAGATTGAAATAATAAGCACATAAATTCAATCATTCATCATCTATTCATATGTGTGTTTGAGTGTTTGATCATTTACTAGTTACAGACTAGTTACAGAGCTGTTCTTACAAAGCGAAAAACAATTTCAAACCAGATTGCGACCCAATGGCTGAAACTCTCGGTCTGCTTTCTTCTCCCAACACTGGGAAAAATGAGAGAACATTGAATCCTAGATGCTATTTTTGTTTGTTTTTCTTGATTTGGTCTCGCTTTCACAATATTTTCATCACGAAATCAAAATCTCGACACATTGGTTCTTTAAGAGTGTATAATTAAACTTTTTTTCTGTTCATGCATTTTCAGGCAAAATGATAGGCAAAAGTATTTCTTTTTTTTTCTTTCATAACACAATGAACTGAAAAAAAGCATTTAGGCCCGCCCTAAACAATGCCCCCAATATATGTCATGAAAGTTAAAAAATTTATAGTAATTTATATATTTTTTATACTTACCAATGACCCAGACATAGCTGGTGCTAACTCTTTAAAAATCTAGGGCCAAACACAAATTTTGCCCCCCAATCCCCAAAATTTGCATCTAAAACCAAAAGAAATTATGTCCTGAAGGACCTCCATACTTTGCCCTTACTGCGCATGTGCAGTGTCAAGGACGTTCCGAAATTGGCGCCAATTATCATTCTTACAAGCAGTGCCTGGTCAGCGCTATGTACTCAGCGGGGAGGTATGAGTTCCCAACTCCTGGGAGGGCCATCCCCGTCTGGGTCATTGGTAAGTATAAAAAATATATAAATTACTATAAATTTTTTAACATTTTTATACTGTACCAATGACCCAGACTTAGCTGAATAGTAAAAAGGCTGAAGGGCCTAGGACATAGAGGAAAATCCAATAAGCTCAACTATATAATATAGAGTCAACCCCTCAAGGAGAAAAGGAGTATTAGGCTTTACATGTATCTTTCTTATTTTATGTTAAATTAGAAAGATACAATACCCTTCATAATTGAGCACAATAACATTCATGTTCTCTATTAACATCCAGTATAACCCTTTATACTAATTATTTTTAAAGTAAGCAAATAAATAAAGTTAGTCCAGAGAATTGAGACTCTTTATATTCTTTAAAAGTGTCTGAGGATTGTATATTAACGCCCGTTTGACACTTGACATATACAAATGCTTCACACCGAGCTACACTTTAAAAATATGACATGAATGAATTTTTAACATTAATATTACACTTTAAAACTATCCCGGAAACGACTCAGAAATACTGACTCCGGAGGAGGCATTCCCTTGCTTTTCACTATAAAGCAGGTGACCTAAGGGAACACCCTCCCCCGCCCCCTTCCCCTTGCCCTCAAATCCCCGCCCCCTTCCCCTTGCCCTCAAATAGCCCAGAGCGAAGAGGGCAGCCGGACGGAGTCACTGCCGGAACAGAAAGCCTGCATAACTATAGTTGCAACTGTTTAGAGGACGACATTCTGAGCAACAGATAACGGACCTAAACAATGCAGGTCTCCAGAAATGGACTCAATATTTCTGAGATAAAAATTTGTGAATGTGGATGGCTGAGACCAATAAGCAGCCTTCATTAAATCTGTAATAGCAATACTATTAGCGTAAGCCCAAGATGTAGAAAGACCTCTACTTCATGAGCCGAAATCTTAAGCACAGACTGCTGAGAAGAAGATAAATTTTCATAAGCAGTATGGATAGTTAATTGAATCCATCTAGCAATAGAATGGACCGAAATGTCCTTTCTATTAGGCATCAGAGACAGAAAGAAACGTTTTCGTCCCTTTCTGATAAACTGAGATCTCTGTTTATAGATACGTAACGCTCTAACAGGACAGAGTAAAGGCCTACACCCGTCTGAAGACGGAAGGGCCTTAATAACAATAGGTTCCGGATATTTATTAGGAGCCTGATTCTTAGCTAAAAATCCCACATTAGTAGTGAAGGTGATAGTGTTCCCGACACTACGATAGTGAGAATCATCCACAGACAGTGCATGAAACTCACTGACTCTTCTAGCAGAAGAGAAAGCTAAGAGAAAAGCTGTCTTATAAGACAAGAATTTGAAATCTACTGTCCCAAGAGGTTCAAATGGCTTTTCCTTCAGTTTAAGAAGAACCCAAGCTAAATTCCACTTAGGAATTAACCTAAGAGTTCTGGGTCTATTTATCGAGAAGTTTCTAACTAACTTAGATAAAGAGATATTAGATCCAATTTGTAAACTATCATGATGTGCATAGGTATCAGATAACATAGACCTATAACCCTTAATAGTAACAGGCTGCAGTTTGATTTCGTCAAACAAGTATACTAGAAAGTTTGCAATGTCTGGTATGGAGGGATCAAAAATATCAACAGAATGATCCCTACACCAACGACGAAAAACCTTCCACTTAGCCGCATAGTTTAGCGAAGAGGAGGTCCTCCTACAGTTAGAAATCGCGTCCACTGCTCGTCCTGTAAAGTGCTTGCCATGCAAGAAGGACCGCACAACGGAAAAACGTGATGGTTGAGACCTTGCGGGTTGTGATGAAGTTGACGCAGTTTCCCCTGCGAAAGAAGATCCTCCCGTGGAGGAAGCTTTCGTGGTAGGTCCCACAACAGACACCTGAGTAGATTTATCCACGGTCTCTGGGGAGACAGAGATGCTACCAACAGAATCTTGCATTGAGATTGTTTTATCTTTAGCAATACTTGCTGAATTAACGGCGCTGGAGGATACGCATATCCTATCATTCCGTTCCAAGGGATCGACAGAGCGTCTACTGCAAAAGCTCTTGGATCCGGACACGGAGACACATACGTCTGCAACTGATTGTTGAGATGTGTCGCAAATAAGTCTATCATTGGCCATTCCCATTGGTAGCAAATCTGATTGAATACTTGTTTGTTGAGAGTCCACTCTGACGGCAATAAGCGACCCTTTCGTGAAAGGGAGTCTGCTAGTACGTTCAGACGACCTGGTATATGACGGACCGAAAGTAGAACTTGATGTTCTAGAGCAAACAGAAGGATTCTTTCCGTTAGATTGAACAACGGAACTGAATGAGTGCCTCCCTGATTCCGTATATACGCCACTACTGTCGTATTGTCGGATAGGATTTGGACATGAGCATTGTGAATAATGTCCATCCAATGACGTAACGCAAGCCAAATTGACATCATTTCCTTGATGTTTATGTGCTTGCCCATGAATTGCGGATCCCAAAGACCCTGGCATCTCGAATCCGTTGGGATCAATGATGCACCCCAACCTGTTTGACTGGCATCCGTCATAATGGTAAAACTTGGATCCGGCAACAGCAGCGGAACTCCCTGAGTTAACCACTGAATGTTTGCCCAAGTCTGAATCTCTCGTTTCACTTGATCTGACAAGAGAACGTCTATGTCGAGCGAATGAATTTTCACACTCCAATTCTGAGTCAAGAAAATTTGGAGAGGACGCGTGCGTAACCGCCCCATTGGAATGAGATCCGCAGCGGCTCCGCACAGACCTATCAGTCTCATGAACTCCCTCGCTGTGACTTTGTCTGCGTGCAGACAATAGCGAGCGTAACAACTGACTAATTTCACTCTGGTTAACGGCAGACGAACGAGATTGTTGTGTGTCTCGAAGCTCATTCCCAGATGTGTGAATGACTTGGACGGCACCAGATCCGACTTCTCCTCGTTTATTATAAAACTGAGACGTCGGAGCAATAGAATCAGATTCTGCACATCGTTCTGAAGCGTTAACTCGTTGCCGTACCTCTGAAGAATGTCGTCCAGGTAGGCCGACGTTACCGCAGACGAATGAGCTCGGAAATACATCATTACCGAGTTCATTACCCGAGTGAAAGCCCAGGGTGCTAGGTTCAATCCGAAGCACATCGCCCGGAATTGATACACCACTCCTAGGACTGCGAAGCGTAGATACTTTCTGAATGTCGGATGTACCATGACGTGAAAGTATGCATCTTTGAGATCTATGATTGTTGCATAATCGTTCACCCGAATACTCGCTCTGACCGATCGAATCGTCTCCATATAAAACTTCGGAGCGACGATCAGCTTGTTTATCCAGCTCAAATCTATGACTGGGCGGAACGAGCCATCTGGTTTCGGAACCAGGAACAGATGGCTGTAGAATCCCGGTGTCTCCTGGTTTTCTACGACCTCTACCGCGTTCTTCCTTAAAAGAGACTGCACCTCTGATAACAGAGCGTCTCTTTTCTGCGGATTTGACGGAAGTTGAGTCCATTTTGGACTTCGAGTTAATGGAGGCTTTATATGAAGGATATCTTTAGACCTTCCGAAATCACCCCTCTCACCCAAGGGTCGTCCGTAATCGACGCCCACTCTTGTGAAAAGCTCGACAACCTTCCGCCAACCGGCACGCGATAGAGGTTGAAGCCATCACCTCCTGGACCTGCGAGGCCTGCGGGAGGAGAAACCACGTCCTCTGCGACCCGCACCTCGTCCCGTCGACCTCGCGGCGTCCGACCAGTTGTCCCGGCCCGAAGGACGTCCCGCACGTGAGTCGCTGCCTTGACAGTCTCTTGAATAAGACCAAGAGGACGCACCAGAACCTCTATAGGAACCTCTCTTGGGCGCATTAGACCCAGAAGTGCCTGTCTTACTCTTATCTGCCATGTCCGACTTCTTAGAAGCAGATTTAAACAGCAGAGAATCCGAAGCTTTCTTAGTAATTTTATCGTAAATTGCAGAAAGCTTGCCGTCGAAGAGAAGTTCTCCGGAGACCGAAGCGACTCTGAGAGAGTTCTTCACCTTACTATCCATGAGTGTGGATGTAGCTAGGGCTGCGTCACGTCTAACCAACTCCAGGTTTGCCACTGAAAGGGCGGAGTTACACGTGGAATAAGCTACTGCCCTTGAAAGAAGTCTTAAAGAGGATTGTATATCCTGGAATTCTTTCCCTTGAAGACGCAGTGATAACGCCTTAGTAAGGTGGTCTGCGTAAGATAAAGCATCTAAACTGGCTCTGTTAGACGAAATAGTCGTCTCCAACACCACGGTTGGAATAGACGCAGACGACGGTAACGACAATTCTAAGTCTTCCGCCTCGTCGTCCATACGCAGAGGAACTCTCGGGATACCCTGTCCTGCCGTATCGAATTTATTCCTTGCATTAATGAAAGGCAGGTTAAGAGCATTGGCGGACAAGAAACCCGCTTTTCCTGTTTTGGAAGCAAGTTTGAATATAGCGTCGTTCAATAATTCAAATGTTCTTGTGACATTATTGGACTGAGACGGAAACTCGGGAGCGATGTCCCTGAACCGCTCAAAGAAATCAGTGTCCAATGACGCTATAATTCTCTTGTCCGGTACCGCAGCAGTCTGGCCCGACGGAACAACCTGAGGGACAAAGCGCCGGATGAAGTCCACGGCAGCTTTATGTTGTTCCGAAAGGGATAGCTCCAAGTCATCCGTATCCCTTTCACCATCCGGTCGGACCTCATGATGCTCCCGGTCGTCCGCACCCGATGCTTCGGCGGAGCGTACCGACCCAGCACCGTCGGATAATTCCCGATCCGACACCGTTTCTGTCGGTTGCTGGGATGCTGCGATAAGTTGTGCTATTTGAACAAGCACGTCCGACATCGAGGCCTGCGGAGGCGCAGTCTTTCGCTGCTTCGCCGAGGGCAGCTCCGCATCTGTTGACTCCCGCATACTCTTCCTATGCGAACATCCGGAGTCAACCGGCCTCGTGTCCCTGGCTACCGGATGGCGTGACCTGGTCGCCGAAGAATCCCTGATCGGCGAAGCTGGTAGAATATCGGCGGTCACGTAGCCAAGGTACGGTCGTGTGCGCTGGTGAGAGGAAGAAGCCTGAGCAGTCTCAGCGGACTGCCTATACAATGGAGCGTCCCGAGCGACGGACGTGTGCTCCACTTGCGACACATTTTGTACCACAACATCTGGTCCCAGATGTTGTTGTACGAGAGAGGGGCCTCTCTCGCTCGCGGCCCGGCTGGACCTGGACGAGCTAGGAACCGGACTCGAAGGCTTCCTCCGAACTCTCCTACTATCCGCCGTCACTGGGTGTGCACGTTGAATGTTTATAGTGCTCGCATCACCCAACATTTCCTCCTGGACCGCATCGGACGAACCCGGCTGCCGAACCATTCGGTGAATGGACGCTACACCGGGCGAGCTAGCGGACGACATTTGTCTTATGTCCATGAGCACTTTTGCCGCTAGCTCTGTATTCATTTGTGACGACAGAAGCGCACTTGCGGAAGATAACATGGAAACATCACCCTGTTCTTGTTCCTCTGAAATAGAAACTGATAGAGTAGAGTGACCCTGCGGAGAAAGAGCCGGCATAGCCCTTTCTCCACTAACAACATATCGTGACACACGTTTCCAATGTTTGTCATCCCAATATTGACATATTGAACGGGATTAGTGCGAGTACACTGACTACAATTAATACAATGATCATGAAAGTCAGAGGAAGATTTGTTCCTATTACAATTTGAACAATATCCTTTCATTATGAAAAGTCAACAACAAGTCCTAGTACTCGCACAAACCCCTAAACACAAAGATACATAATAACATGATCCATTAATATTGAAAAAACAATTGAAAATCAAAATAATTTTTGAAAAATATTTTTTCAGCAAAGCCCAAGTTTCTGAAAAGTAACGTTGAGCCCCAATGGATCCCAAGGCTAAGTGTGGTCAAAAATTTTAAAATTATATTAAATAATTAATGCAACACTTACGGATAATAATAATGTATCTTATAGTGAGCTAAACTACTCCAAAGGCAAACAGCCTCCCTCAAAAAAGGCTGTTGCCAATGTAAACAAACAGTGTAAAACACCAGAAAACATGACTCCAGGCACTGACAATACTGGCCCGAAATCAGTCAACAAAATTACACACTATCTGATGCAAAACAGAGACTCCCAGGGGAGAATCTGCAGAACAATAGATGGTAGATGCTGAACACAACGTTTATACACCCATGGGTGAAAACGTAAACATGGGGAAAATAACAGAATTCATTCTGTAACCAAGCTAATTCTCCCAAGAGAATTTAGAAATTATCTTTCTGAAAAATATGCCAAAAGCATGGGAGAATAGCAAGGGGGGACTTAGAAGACCAGGGGAGAGGAAACACTGAATAAGCAGTGCAACTTTATAGCAAGAATGACAATAACAGGCCCATGCCTCGAAAATAGGCAACTTGACATAATTTCATAAAAAATTTCAAGTACAGCCCTGATTATTTTTTGTCACTCCTTTTTCCTCTCCTCCTTCTATATCCTCCTTAGAATCACCATTTCTCCAATAATTACGTGTCTGGCATCCTTTAAACTGAGATTTACAAGCACAAAGATCAGTGAGATGTTGACTGATGAAGGGCCAAACAGAGAATGATAATTGGCGCCAATTTCGGAACGTCCTTGACACTGCGCATGCACAGTAAGGGCAAAGTATGGAGGTCCTTCAGGACATGATTTCTTTTGGTTTTAGATGCAAATTTTGGGGATTGGGGGGCAAAATTTGTGTTTGGCCCTAGATTTTTAAGAGTTAGCACCAGCTATGTCTGGGTCATTGGTACAGTATAAAAATATTACGTTGTACAGTGCGAATGCAAAAGAACCGCTGCATGCTTATATTGTTACAACATGAAAAGTAAATAATATTTATCTCATCATATTAAAAAGACTTTCATAATGAAATTTAATAAACAATGAAATTCTTGTCATGCTTTTTATTCCATGTTCAATTTGTTTATATGCAACAGGTGATCATCTGAATTCCAAATCAAATGTAAACAATGGCCAGTCATAATAATCCACAAACAAAACTCCCGCCAACAAAACTTTTCAATTTCCAAATAGCCTGAATGAACTCTTTCTGAGACAAAGTTCAACCAACTTCATGTCCTCTGGGTTTATATCAAACTCCACATTTACAAACTGTGTTTTCAGTTTCTCAGGAAATGGTCAAAATCGGAATTAAATTTAGTTCAGTGTTGCTTTGAATGACAGCACCTGCCCATCAAATGGAAAAGGAGATTGAAGTGTGTGGGCATAGCATATGACGTTCCTTTTAACTTACACGATTCGTTGATCAATAAAGTTTTTAATGCCACAAGAACATGTTTCAGAGAACTGTATCGTCATTTCAAACAGAATTTTAGAAAACTATGCCTTTTTTATTCAGTTATCAATAGGAAGCATGATGCGACTGGTTTTTATTTCAACTCCACAAAGTAGAGAGTGTTTAAAGTTATTGCCCCTCAAGTTTAATTATAAGGAATGATCGTTTGTTTCTAATTCTAATTCTTGAGTTAAGAACCCCAAAAAACAAAGGCCAAACATAGTGCATGTATTCAGAGAAATTATTTTTTAAATATGCTGAAATCAGATTTTTCATATTTAACCCTTTACCCAACGCAGACGATATCAAAATTTATTATTTTAAATATCATTTTTTTTAAATTTCAACAAAACCATATCATGAGAACCCTCTTGTTCCAACAAGGGGTCACATGATATGGTTTTGTTGAATTTTTTTGAAAAATATTTTTTCAACTGCTGAATTTACATATTACGCAGGCGGATGCATTTGATTCGTTGGGTAAAGGGTAAATATTTATTGGGACTTAAGGTCACTATCAACATATATGGCTACATCATGAACAAAACACATAAATATAAAGTCAAGTTTAGCCTATCATATATACCAAAATTGCCCAATGTAGAAGACTTCCAACTTGACCTGTATTTTATGTTGATACACATCTCAAAGTACTTCCAAAGGATCAGTGTTAAGTGAACTTATTTTTCTTTTTCTAACTGGACAATAAACTCACAAAATAATAGCCTGTTAGAACATATTAACTGGTTGTGGGCTAGATTATTTTGGGTGGTCTGAATTTGTTCATCAAAATTTGTTTCCTTACAAATTACTGCAGAGTGCCCACAGACAAAAATATTATTTGTGTTTGCCTGAAAGTGGAACATGAGCAAAAAAAATCTTGTCTTTTGCCCTGGTACCCTCATTTTTATGAGAGCCCTGATAGTGGCTTCTTGTATTCAACCAGTTAAGACCAAACTGCAGCAAACATTTATCCAAATAAATTTTTCAACCACTTTTCATGACTTTTCTCAAGTCTGATTTCCCAAGAAAGCCTTGATATCACTTGCAAGGGAAGCATAGCCTGTATGGCCTTATGCACTGTGCAGGAATTTAGGGTATCTTGTTGTAAGATATCAAGTTTTATTATAGCTCAACTGTAGATTAAAGAAAACATCACAGTGAAGATTTAGAAATTTTCACTTTCACTATATTGAGAACATTGCAATATCACTTCTGTGTATTAATACTGTTGTTTATAAATGCTGAAATATATTAACTATTGTTATTATAGTTATATTAAATATACTGTACATTAAAATTGGATCCATTTATGAGGTATACCAATGGAAGTATATTTTATCATGTGTTGACTATATTTTATCATGGCAGATTATTAATACAGAAAATGCAAACAATCAGCTGAGGGCTTTCACGCTTCGATTTGAAGCCTAATCAAGGTAAATACCGCCGATTTATTGCTGAAAACTACCAACATCTTCTGAAATGTGTCTAATAAAAAGAAAATCTAATGTTTTTGAGAGGATGCAGAGAATTATCTCATTTTGACTGCTACAAATATTTGTCGCTTGTGTAAGCCAATCGCAAAAAGTAAACATTTGTCTCAGTCAATCATGATATCATTTTCTGTATCCACTCAAAAGCACTAGCTATCCTCTATTTCTTAAGAAGAGTGTAAATTTATGTCAATGTGTGATAACTTCCTGTGATTTGATAATATTTAACAAAAGTAACATCAAGGGTTTTTCTAATATTCTGGTTTCCAGTACCTTGTTTGCTATCAATGGTAACAGCTGATTTAGAACAAAAGGGTTAACCTGATTCTTAATTAACAGCAAAATCTGGCCAATGCTCTTCTCAACTAGAAGGGGTATCAGTATCCCATTGCTCACCAGCAGGTGGCCAATGTAAAGGGGTGGCTGGAGTAAAAAAAAAAAAAAAAAGTCCAAAACCTGCACACAAAAGTCCAAAATTAAAGTAAATAAGCAGCTAAAGGTTTAAATAATATAATAATAGCCCCCAGAAGCATGCTAACATAAAACAGGAACCATGACAATATGCTACAAGGTAAGTCTCCACTTTGAAGAAAAGAAAGACAAACCTCAAAACCTGCACATAAAAGAAAAAAAAAGTATCACATTTGTTTCAATGGGTTAAAATTGAGAAAAATAACCTGATAATGTCACAATAACCACCATGGCAATATGCCAGTAAGGTGACCCTCTAACTGAAAAATATCCACTTGGAAGAAAAGAAAGAAAAACCTCAAAACCTGCACATAAAAGTCCAAAAAGTACCACATTTGTTTCAAAGGGTTAAATTTAGAAAAATACCCAGAAAATGTTACAGTAACCACCATGGCAATATACCAGTGAGGTAAAATTCCACTTAAAAAAAAAAATATCAAAACCTGTACACAAAAGTCAAAAACCTGCGCACAAAAGTCCAAAATTAAGGTAAATAAGCAGCTAAAGGGTTAAATAATATAATACTATCCCCAAGAAGCATCCTAACATAAAATAGGAACCATGGCAATATGCTACAAAGTCGCCACTTGGAAGAAAAGAATGACAGACCTCAAAACCTGCACATGAAAGTAAAAAAAAAGTATCACATTTGTTTCAAAGAGTTAAAATTGAGAAAAATACCCTGCAAATGTCACAGTAACCACAATGGCAATATGCCAATAAGGTGAAACTCTACTTGAAAAATATCCACTTGGAAGAAAAGAAAGACAAAACTCAAAACCTGCACATAAAAGTACCACATTTGTTTCAAAGGGTTAAAATTGAGAACAATACCCTGAAATGTTAAGGTAACCACCATGGCAATATGCCAGTAAGGTAAAACTCCACTTGAAGACAAAATTTCAAAACCTGTACACAAAAGTCAAAAACCTGCACAGAAAAGTCAAAAACCTGTACACAAAAGTCCAAAATTCAAGTAACTAAGCATGGAAAGGGTTGAATAAAATATTACTATCCCTGAAAAGCATGCTGACATAAAAAAAAATCCCCCCAAAAAAATCAAAACCTGCACACAAAATGAATGAACTGGACGCAGACGCCAATGCCGACATGAGGGCTATGCCATAGGCTCACACAACTATCGATTGGTGAGCCAAAAGACGCTATTCAATTTTTTTTTTAATTTTCTCCAAAACATAGCTTAATGCCCCTCACTGAACAACCCATTGGAGCTGTGTTTTTTAGGCAACTATTTTTCGATTTATATTTTGAATGTTTTTGTTATGTATCTTTTTATTTGTATTTAATGTGGAATTGGTGGAAGTACGATTGACTTAGTCTGCTTCATTTTATAAGCATAATGCTCAACAAGCAAGGCGAGGAAGTCTTTCCTCTTATTTTCATGTAGGTTGCCTTGCTTGTAGTCGATGTACTTCTACTAATTCTTGCTCATATGTGTCGCATGGGATGACAAATGTTGCTGACGGGTGTCACGGTACGTTGTTAGCGAGGGACCACTGCCGGTCCTCTCGCGATGAGAGGCTACCTCTGGTCCTCTTGCCTTAAGGTCGCTCTAGTTCATTAGTTTATATTTACAGAGGAACAAGAACATGGTGATGTTTACGTGATGCCGTCAGATAGTGTGCTTCTGTCGTCACATTTAATAGTCAATCAGAGCTAGCGGCAAAAGTGCTCAGGAATATTAGACACGGCAATAAACCACAGTGTGGTTTCAAATCCCTGTTGCCAGCTAGCTCGACCAGTGAAGCGGTACACCGCCTGAGGGTACCGTGATGCCGGGTGTGTCCGTTGCGGTCAAGGAGAATAGAAAAGGTAGAGCGAGCATTATAATATAATAACAATATAAGGCTCACCCTGCGACGACAGAAAGGAAGAAGCCAGAAAGTTCAGCAAGAAGTTCGGCGAGGTCTGAAGGACCGTGAGTGAGAGAGCCCCCCTCTCTCTTTTATTATAACATCTGGGGCCAGATGTTATAGATCGGAACTTGCGTCAGTTGGAGTATATGTCCATGCCTCCCATCCGGTATGCTCCGTTCAGTTCACAGCCGGGATTGGCTATAATTACGGCTTCTTCAACATCTACCAAGCACACACGACCGCACCTTGGCAACGTGACTTCTGATATCCAGCCTGCATCGCCGGGAAGTCACTCTTCATCAGAGAAGTCATTCATTTATAGGGACGTCCGCAGAAAAGAACCATCTCGGACACACTGTCCCAGGAGCATCCATGTAACAAAAGACCGCTGCTCCTTAGGCCTCCATAACGGACTTGCTGTCGCAGATTGCGCAGCTCATCGCAGCATCCCAGCAAATGCAGGAGCAGATGACGGGAGTCTCAGAACTTGAGCTGTCGGAAGGTGCTGGGTCGGTCCAGTCATCTGCGCGTTCAGATGCTGATGACCGTGAGTATAATCTGATTCAGTTGGAGGATGAAAGGGATTTGGAGGAGAAATAGTCTTCCCTTTCGGAACAACAGGGTGGTGATAGCGTTTATGCATCAATACTTCCCTGAGTTTGTTCCTGAGAATCAGAATGCTGTGACAGCTCGAAAGTAGCACTATTCAGTAGCTTAGACGAGGCATCATATATAGGGACATCCGGAGAAAGTGCCGTCTCGGACACACTGTCCCGGGAGCAGCCGGCGTCCACAAGACCTCCGCTCCTCAGGCCTCTGTTACAGTTTTGCTGATGCAGATGCGCAGCTCCTCACAGCATCCCAGCAAGTGCAGTAGCAATCGACAGCAGCCTCAAAATCTGAGCTGTCGCATGGTGCTGGGTCGGCCCAGGTATCTGCACGTTCAGATACCGTTGACCGTAATTTCAACTGATTCAGAAGAGTGATGAAGGGATATGGAGGGGATTTACCCTCCACATTTGGTAGAATACAGGGCTGAGAGGATTTATTCCATCAACACTACCCTGAATGTGTTCCAACGAATCAGAATGCTGCTTCTATTTACAAGAAACCGCTAGCGTTGTTGAACGTTAAATTATCCAGAAAAAGAGAAGGAATGTCTTTTCTGGTTAAGTATAGACAGGTGTCGCAGGCTTCTGGCCTTTTAGACGACTCCACATTCAACTTTCCAGTGGAAAGAAGCAAGGCAGTTTCTTGTCATCATCCTCTGTAGTTCAGCTGGTCGGAAAACAGTGAAGATGTATTGAGAGTTCCTCTGCATTAGAATGAGTAGGCTAAGGACCTAGCTATGGCCTTACCTTTATCATTCATTATTCGCTTGGTCACGATTGAGACGACATTTATTCATTCAGAGCAAATTTAGACTCACTGTATTATGCAGATCACCTTTATGAACTGTGAGGCAACGTCTCTACAGAAAGGAATTGGAGGATGTTTGTACCTCATTTAGAGTCCTTTCCAGGGCTATATATTTATCACAAGTAACTCTGTCTTAACAAGTTGCTAATTCAAATTTAAATAGACGTGACAGAGCCCTTGCGTCGTCATCCTTAATAGATGACAAGGTGAATAACTCTCTTAGAGTCACTCCGGTTTCCGGACACTAAGTTTTGGACGATAAGCTTTCATTTGTATTATGACCAAGCTGCAAAGAAAGCATCAATTCTCTGCTTCTTATGTCGACGTATAATCGACCCACATTAGCAGAAAGGAGTAAGGGAGGGCGTCCTAGACAGATCGCCTATAAGGACTCCTCATGAGGGTATAGATAACTCTCCTATAATTACTCTAGGGATCGTCATATAGCGACTCGCATACGGGGCTTACGTCTGATCGAGATTTCCGGTCAACTGCTGGGTCGAGGCTATTCGCAAATGAGACGCAGTTCCTCCTTCCGTAGGCCTCGCAGGTGCTACAGATGTGAGTTAGGACCTCTGTTGTTTTTGCGGTTAATGGATGGTTATCAAGATTAGCATCAATCTGAATAACTGTTACAGAGACTAGTAGTCGAGAAGTGTGGTTTCGGAAGGCCTGCGGCCATCTTTCCGAGAGAACCACAACTAAATTAATGTCTGATGGAAAATGCTTTCGTCTAATCCTTGCATAAGAGTCTCTCCAATCAGAGCTAAAGGTTCTCTTGACAATGATGGTAATAGAGGTCGTCGAGAATCAAGATTCTCTGAAATTCTGTAGCCACCTGTTACTCGTTCCAAAGCCAAACAGCTCGTTCAGACAGATAATAGATTGGAGCTTGATAACAAGTTTATCACAGCTCTAAAAGTGTATTTATGGCAATCATTTAGTCGGTTAAAAGAGTGTCCGAGTGATTGACTATGCTAAAAGCATAGATCTAAAGATAGCTTTGGTCTGAAGATAGCGCCCTACGCTGTCACTCGAATATTAAGTTGATAATGTCTCATAACAATCTGGTTTGTCTGCTATTATCCACAACAAATTAGTTTTATGCGACAGATGGAGATGTGCTGAGTGGCTACGCATCTTGTTTAGATGGGTCGCTTACGCACACGTCCCCTCCAGTTATTCTTATGCCGATCTGGAGTGTGACAACGCATTCGCTCAGGACCAGTATTGTTTTAACGGATATAGGAAACAAAAAGGGTCCATACTGAGGCAGATTTTCACTGGTTAGCTCATTAGTTCTGCTGCAACTGCCAGATCTGGCTTTCACGATTATGACGAGTCTTGAGTCAATAGTTTGGGGCACGACCCTGAGTCCTACAGACTATAAATGCAGGGGTCTGAGACCCTCGGTTCCTCTAGAAACATATAATCATCAAGAATGATGTCAATATTGTTAGTGCTACATCAATGCGTTCATGCTTGTTCAGAGATTGTTGAACAACTCAATAGTGGTAGCGTAGATTAGGAACCAGGGCGGCACCCATTCACTTTTGTTAAAATACCTAATGGAGAATCATTTTCATGTTCATCTCTCTATTCGTCATATACCAGGTCGTCTGAACGTACTAGCAGACTCGCTCCTCAGAAAGGTCGCCTGTTTCATATGTATGGATGCTCAGCATGTGTTTATTTGTACAATTTTGCTACCAGTGGGATCACCCCATGATTCTTTACTTTGCGACACACCGGAACAATTAGTTACCGTCATTTGAGTCGCCATGCCCAGGTTATTGAGGGCAGGCAGTAGACACTCTGCAAATTCATGGGGAGGAATAATAGGATATGCGTATCCTCCTATTCATTTGATTCAATAGCTTATGTTTAAGTTTAAACAGTGAATCCTACTGGTAGCACCTCTGTTGTCACAGAAAACTTGGATCAGTATTCTCAAGTGTTTGTTATGTCATGCTCCCCAGAAGCTGTCTCCATGAGAGTCTTCTTTCAGGGGAAGTTTTATTCTTCAGGTTCCTCTCCGTCCAAAGTGGCATATGGAGTCGGTTAGACGCGAGGGAACCATTCCGGTTCCTATATTTTTTATCTTAACTGACACAGGTACGATTAAATAATACAGGTGAGGGGATTTTGTGATGACTTCGAATTCCCACCCCCCCCCCCCCCCCCCACCACCGTGAGAGAATCATTGTGGTTCCTATATTTTTCTGTTAACTAACACAAGTACGACTGAATAATGCAGGTGAGGAGATTTTGTTATGACTTTGAATTCACACCCCCCTCCCCCCCCCCCCCCAATCTGCCACTTCCTTATGTGTTATAAGCAATTACCGGGCAGGCAAGACGTAGTTCTCTTCCCGCACACTTTATTATTGTAATACATGCATTTTATGCATTTATGTAGTGTTCTGTGGCAACCTCATGGGTTAATCCACTTTTTAGCTGAATTAATGCCCTATTATTTTGGTTGATTTGTTATATACAAGCGTTTATTTATAAATCATCACAATTAAATTGCTACTCTTGAGTACCTCGCAGACTGCATAACCAGTTAACTGGTATTCAGATGATTACATGCTAATATATATGCGCTCGCGCATTATTTTATTATAATAAGGCTAACGCTTTATTGTATTTGGTGGACCTTGAAATAATAATTTATTTTGGGGCGGTCCGTGTAGGAGCCTGTTAATCATACCTTTGTACATCTCTGGATCCAAGTTTCTATTTTGTTTGGTACTCATATTACACATGCTTTTACGATCATAGATATAGGATTATTCACGTTGGAGAGTATTGTTACTGGAATTTATTGTACAGTGGCCGCCTATGGATCATGTAGGAAGTGTGTTTTCTCTTCAGGAATCATTCAGTGTGGCTTGATTAGATATGCATATGTTATATTGTTTATATCACCGGTTTTCGACGTATCTCTGTACGTTGTCTGTGGTGTATGCTATTAACTGTGCAATATTAATTTCCAGGATCGTCGCCGTAGCCGTAACTTCTGAAGAAACGTTAAGCACCATTTATTAATCTTGAATTAATACCTGAGTGCGGGTTTGATGATTAATTATATTGTTGTTGGGTACCACTCTTATTGTTTGCAGAGCTTTCCCCACTTTTTTTATTTTGAAGGTTTCTTCAAAAAAAGTGGGGTGGGGGGGTGTTTTTACCCATAATCTGGCTTAAAATGTATGTATCTTTGAAGGATGCTGTTTTTATCTGTATTTATATCCTGCATACAGCTGAAATGTTATTGTAAGGCGTATGTTTGTGGGAGATTTTCTCTTATTCTCAGATACGCCATCCTAATATTTGGAGCCTAGTCTGGGCTAGCCTTGGAAAATTAGGAACTTGTCTTCATACTTACAATAAGGAATTACTTCATTGGGCTCCTTGTTTAGAATATGTCTCCTCAATTACTGTATAGAGAGACATACATGTAATTCCTAACTGTTCTAAGTTCCTTCATTATGGATTGCAGGATTGGAATTATTTCAGAAGTCTTAAGCCCTCCACCTATTTACGATTCCGCTATGTCTGGGCCATTGGTATACAGTGTTAAAATATAATAAATTTATACCAATTTGTATATTTTTATACTTGCCAATGGCCCAGACGGGAAGGGCCCTCCCATGAGTGGGCACTCATACCTTCCCGCTGAATAATTATTATGTAATACTCTCTTTTACAAAGAATGGTGTTGGTGCCAATTCCGGTCACTTCCGGACGTCTGAGCATGTGCAGAGGGTAAATGTATGGAGTACCAGTTAGGACTTCTAATTTTCAGTTCTGCATGCAAATTTTAGGGATGGGGGGCAAAATTTGTGTTTGGCCCTAGATATTTTAGAGTTAGCACCAGCTATGTCTGGGCCATTGGTAAGTATAAAAATATACAAATTGGTATAAATTTATCATTTTTGTGAAGTTTCATGAAAATGTGGCTAAAACTGTAGAAGTAGTTCGCTCCACAAGTTTACATAAAAAAAATCCAATATTGCCACCAGTCGGCAATCTTGAAACCGAGTGGAAAAAACATTATGTCACGCACTTTCCCTCATCATGTTGATCATTTTTGTGAAGATTAATGAAAATGCAGCTAAAACTGTGGAAGCAGTTCGCTCCACAAGTTTACATAAAAAAAAATTCAATATGGCCATCTTGAAACCGAGAGGGAACAAAATTATGTCACACACTTCCCCTCATCATGTTGATAATTTTTGTGAAGTTTCGTGAAAATGTGGCTAAAACTGTGGAAGTAGTTCGCTCCACAAGTTTACATGTACAATGGACCAACGACGACAATGACAGACCAACCGACGGACAAGCTGACTCCTATCTAACCCCCTAAACTTTGTTTTGTGGGGGTATAATCACTCTGTGTCACTAAAACTACAAGCTGTGGTATAGTATAGCTTTTGGACACCTGTCCAGACCAAAGGTTAACCCTTAAAGAGGCAGAAAGTTCTATACATTCGAGGCAAGTCTTGGCTGCCTATAAAGGATACATGTTTGAGCACCTGTTGATTAAATGTGAAATTAGGCCTTTGGGGGTGAATATTCACTGCATGTTGAAGGCGGAGGGCTGTGAAAAAAGTTGCTACTGACTGGGAAAAAGTAGACTAAATCAAACAGGGAAGGGTTGACACAACCTGACACTGAAGGCAACAAGGAAAATTCATGGAAGAAATTAAAATTGTCACCGACTGAAAATTCTAGAATATGCACATGTTCATTTGTTATTAGAGGTCATGTTTGAGACAATTCATCCAATTTGATTCATTAATATAGGAGCTGTGCACACATGAACCTCATATACAAATCCATACTAAATCTTATACACTGAAGGGGAGATAATCTGGTTAAAATCGTTGCAGATTGAAAATTTGTTAATATATGCATGTTTACTTGTTAGTGGTCATATTTGAGAAGTTTAATCAATATCAATGTAGGAGGAGGAGTTTCACACACAAGAATCTCATAAACACAGAGGTTTTTACCATCATGTGGGTTTCTGAGATGTCGAGACCTCATCTCTGGGCAGAAACAGAGTCTGTTTAGACAAGTCAATATATGACCTTAAGACATGGTCGAGACTTCAATACACCATCTTGGAAACCCACTTAATGATAATAACCAATTTATCTTACAATTTTCCTCCCTTTCCTGACCTATTCATATATATTTTGACAATCATTCTGCATCTGTTAGTTGATTTTTTAAGAATGAAGAGCATGCCATGATGGTTTTATGTTCTTGAGCTGTACATGATGTAATCCCCATGCATTGTTCTACTTGCACTACAACCGCCAAAGTTTATAGTAGTTCAGCTGTATGTTTCTTTTGTTTTATTTTTCAGGTTGAATGGAAGGACTATATAATGAAAGTGTCAATGACACTGTAGCTCAACTTGTTAAGACCTGTACATGTATAGTATGTGACAAAGCAATGACAAACATCTAGGTAATGACCTGATAACAAAGGTACATATAAAGTATTGTAACGGTCTGTACATAAATACTGACCGTAGCCTGTAACAAATGTATAGGTAAAGTATTGTAAAGGTGGGTGACAGTCAGATGCTAAACTAGAAAAGAAATCTTTGAGTCCCAGAGTGGGTCTGACTGAACCCCAAAATATTTGTTCTCATAGCACAGTGATAACAAAGGTACCCCAAAACACACTCGTTCCTGTCCCAAGGTGAAAACAAAGGGACTCAAGAAGTTTCGTGAAGATCAGTTCATAAATACGAGCTGCATAGAAGTTGTGACAAAAAACTGATTGGACCTAATTTCGGTACAAAATGGCCACTGGCAGCCATTTTGAATTTTGGACCGCACCCAGAAACACTTGTTCTCGTCCCAAGGTGATAACAAAGGTACCCAAGAAGTTTTGTGAAGATCGATTCATAAATACAGCCTCTAGCCCGAGCTGAACTGACGTGCACTTACAGTGTATAAGTAGCACTGAATAAATCAAAGTTCATCTAATTTGCATAATTTCTGCACGAGAAAAAACCCTGTATTATATGTGATGTATTCCATGTTACTAAACATTCATACAAAAATTTATTCAAATCAGAACTTTCATACAGAAGTTCTGTACAAAAGACTGATTGCACTAATTTTGGTACAAAATGGCTGCTGGTGGCCATCTTGAATTTTGGACCACACCCCAAAACACTCGTTCTCATCCCACAGTGATAACAAATGTACCCAAGAAGATCGGTTCATAAATACATCCTCTAGCCTGAGCCATATAGAAGTTGTGTACAAAAAACTGATTAGACCTAATTTCGGTACAAAATGGCCACTGGCAGCCATCTTGAATTTTAGAACGCACCCAGAAACACTCGTTCTCATCCCAAAGTGATAACAAAGGTACCCAAGACGTTTCGAGAAGATCGGTTCATAAATACAGACCCTAGCCCGAGCCGTATTGACATGTGTACTTACTGTGTGTAAGTAGCACTGAAAAAATCAAAGTTCATCTAATTTGCATAATTTCTGCACGAGAAAAAAACCAGCATTATATGTAATGTACCCCATGGTACTAAACATTCACACACAAAATTATTCAAATCAGCGCTTTCATATGGAAGTTCTGTGCAAAAATCTGATTGCACCTAATTTTGTACAAAATGGCTGCCATCGGCCATCTTGAATTTCGGAGCGGACCGAAAAACACTCGTTCTCGTCCCACGGTGATACCAAAGGTACCCAAGAAGTTTCGTAAAGATCGGTTCATAAATACGGCCTCTAGCCCGAGCCGTATTGGCATTTGCACTTATAGTGCTGAAAGTAACACCAAAAAACATCAAAGTTTGTCTAATTTGCATAATTTACGCACGAGAAAAAAACCTGTATTATATGTGATGTATCCCATGGTACTAAACATTCATACAAAAAATTATTCAAATCAGCACTTTCAAATGGAAGTCCTGCGCAAAAAACTGATTGCACCTAATTTTGTACAAAATGGCTGCCAGCGGCCAACTTGAATTTTGAATCGGACCCAAAAACACTCGTTCTCGTCCCATGGTCATAACAAAGGTACCCAAGAAGTTTCGAAAAGATTGGTTCATAAATGCGGCCTCTAGCCCGAGCCGTACTGAATTGTTGACGGACAGACTGGCCATGGCATAAGCTCAAATTTGGCTTCGCCAAAGCTGAGCTAAAAATATAATCATGGCATTTCGTCCCCTGAGTTCCAATGTGTTCTATGTGCCAGTAGGCACATAGAACACATTGGAACTCAAGGGACGATTTAATGATCAAGGTCAATTTATTTCATTGAGTTGATCTTCTATTCATCTTTTAATTACTATTATCAAAAACAGTTGCCACAACATGTGTAGTGTAATCAGTTTTCAATGAGTGCAGGTAAAAATCGTTCTATTTCTGAATTGAATGATGATCACATGTGCAGTTGCTATGCTCAATACAGATTTGTATTTTGTCTGGACATTTTTACTTGTATTGAAGGAAATACATTCTTGTTGCAAGATAAACATCTTGATTAAATACTCAAAGTGGAAGGGGAGATAACCTGGTTAAAATCATCACAGATTGAAAATTTAGAAAAAAAGCTGATGGTCACTTATTAGTCGTCATGTTTGAGAAGTTTCATCATAATCGGTTAATTAATGTAGAAGGCATTGTACAAACAAGAATCTCAATTGAAAATCCATAAATCTTTTAATTTGATGGTGAAATAACATGGCTAAAATTGTTGCAGAAAGATAAATTTGTCAATATGCATTTATCTCCTTGTTCGTTGTAATGTTTCAGAAGTTTCAACGAAATCGGTTCATAAATGTAGATGTACACAAAAGAATTTTGGACGTACATACAGATGGACATACATATGGACAGACATACAGGGAAATGACAATATAGCTCCCACTTCGAAAATGATAGTGAAATAACATATAAGGCCCCACAAAGTAGATCTTCTGTTTCTCAGGCCATTTTTTTGTAATATTGCATGTGGGCGGGCATTTTTTTTTATCATTTTATGTTTTATTTTTGTAATTGTTTCTTTGCCATTGGTTTGTTTTATGTTTTAGGCCTCATAATCTACAGAATAGAATTGGTGGTGCTTTATTTCATTCCTTGAGTTTAGCATTGCAAAGCCTTGTTGCACTCAAGGAACAAATTTATCAATTTTATTAACTCGGGTAAAATATCATACATAAACCATTTAATTTTTATTTTGTTCAGTTTGCATTGCTTATAAAAAGAGAGCAAGCAGCAGCCAAAAGGACCATGCCCAAAAGGGTCTGAGAAACAGATTTTTACAGTTTTTAGGCGTAACATGTTGTAAATATACCTTGAAGCATCCAGATGATCTGTGTAGATGGTTGTAATTTGTCAAAATATGGTTTGATCATTGTTAAATTGACTGAAAGACATAAAAGAAATGCAACAATAACACTCAGTGGCAATTATTTCCCCATTAGTATGGACCAGGGCTTATATTTCAATGAGAATCCAAGAATCAATTCACAAATCAAAATTAAAAAGCTGTGTTGGATAAAGGGTTAACGTGTTATCAGTATACAACAGGGGTTCAACAATGGTGGCCTTGGGATCCAGGGACACTCATAGCAGGTATGGATTCTTGCAATCATTTCCACAAAAATCCAAATGGATTCTCCCAAATTTTGATGAAATATAAATCCTGATGGACATTATTCCATGACAGAAAGATTCTCAGGCCTTTTCTCTAAACAAAAGACTATCAGTTACCGTGTGTTTGTTCATGTAGTACATGTTTTTAGCTACCCAAATCCAGCCATATCCCATGAGGGCAAAGGCTGAATGGGATATGGCTGAGGGTAGGTAAAAACCTGCACTATTTGAACAGACACACGATTTTATCTACGGACATCTCTTTTTCACAACTTCATCATCAGAAAACTCTTTGCAGTCATTGTTGCTGAAGACATTTCATCATCTGTGCAACGCTTCTGCATTCAGAGCAAAGTGATAACCAGTAAATTAATAGGTCCATATCACGTATGCAGGTCTTTCCTGAACAACCATGCCTATGTGATAGGGTAAATATCTGTGGTTTAGTGGAAATATCATGTGATGGTTCCATATCACATAGCTATCAGCCAATCAGATATAAGAATGCACCGCTAGTCAATTAATAAACATTTATATTATCTAGAAAGCAGAGCGAGAGTACCATCAAAACACCTGCATTATGGAGTAATTCAAAGACAATAACTCTCCAAGCTTAAGGAAAACCAAAAGGACAAGCAAAGTTTCAGTCAGTAGACCTACAGATGCACCCCACATCTTGTGGAACTGAAAATTATTGTTTGCTATGAATTACACAGATTACTGGTGCTTTGCGGTTATCCATTTGTCCACAAATTCTACGCATCAAAAAATTAGAAAGCATCGGAGATAAAAACAAGCTGAGTTGCTGAATACAGTTGTTACGCCACAAAATTTGAACTTGTTTCCATGTCACAATGAAATATTTGAAAGAAAAAAGATATAAACAATTGTCCCTATATCTCGATAAATTCTGTCTTCTGATTGGTCAGAATGACTAGGACAAATAGCCACGGCAAAGGTTCCACCCAACATCCAAGGTATGTGAGAGCGTGCAAAATCCAGGGTATAAGGGCACACAAAACATCGGGGTATATGGTTTAAATGAAAGCTTTTCGCTTTCACTCGCCTTGATATAAAAATTGAACCAAAAAACCTGAAAATATCACAAATGTTAAAAAATTTATAGTAATTTATATATTTTTTATACTTACCAATGACCCAGACATAGCTGGTGCTAACTCTTAAAATATAGGGCCAAACACAAATTTTGCCCCCCAATCCCCAAAATTTGCATCTAAAACTAAAGAAAACATGTCCTGAAAGGCCCTCCACACTTCGCCCCTACTGCGCATGTGCAGTGTCAAGGACGTTCCGAAATTGGCGCCATTAATCATTCTAATAACCAGTGCCTGGTAAGCGCTATGTACTCAGCGGGGAGGCAAGAGTTCCCAACTCCTGGGAGGGCCATCCCCGTCTGGGTCATTGGTAAGTATAAAAAATATATAAATTACTATAAATTTTTTAACATTTTTATACTGTACCAATGACCCAGACATAGCTGAATAGTAAAAAGGCTGGAGGGCCAAGGACATAGAGCAAAATGGAATACGCTCAATAAAATAAAATAGAGTCATCCCCTGTAGGGAAAAAGAAGTAATAGGCCTTACATGTATCTTTCTTATTTATGATAAATTAGAAAGATACAACACCTTCCAAAATTGAGCTTCATACATCCATGTACTCTATTAATATCCAATATAATCCTTATACTAATAATTTTTAAAGTAAGCCAATAAATAAAGTAAGTCTAGAGAACAGAGACTCTTATACTCCTAAAAGTGTCTGAGGATTGCATAATCATGTCCGTTGACATATGCAATATTCAAAAGCTATACTTTAAAAACTAAGACTTGAATGAATTTTAAAAACCTAAACTTCTCACTAAACAACCATCCCAATAACAGCTCAGAATTACTAACTCCGGAGGAGGTATCCCCTTGTTTTCATAGTAAAACAGGTGACCCAAGGGAACACCCTCCCCCCCCCCCCCCCGCCTTTTTCTTGCCCTGGGTCAAATAGCCCAGAGCGAAGAGGGCAGCCGAACGGAGACACTGCCGAAACAGACAGCCTACCTAGCTATAGTAGCAACTGTTAAGTGAATGACATTCTGAGCAGTAGATAATAGACCTAACAAATAGAGGCCTCCAGAAATGGACTCGATATTTCTGAGATAAAATTCATGAATGTGGATGGCTGAGCGCAATGAGCGGCCTTCAAAAATCTATAATAGCGACACTATTAATGTAAGCCCAAGAAGTAGAAGAACTCTTACTTCATGAGCCGAAATCTTAAGCACAACTGCTAAGTCAATGATATACCATAAGCAGTACCGATAGTTAATAGAATTCATTAACAATAAAATGGAGCGTAACGTCCTTCTACTAGACATCAAAGACAGAAGAAGCTTACGCCCATAGTAATAAACAGATATCTGTTTATAAATACATAAACTGTACCCGGAAAGAGTAAAGGCCTATGCCCATACGAAGACGGAAGGACCTTAAAATAATAGGTTCCGGATAATAGGAGCCTAACTCTTATGCAACAATCCAACCTAAATAGTAACGGAAGTATTGATTCCGAAACTATGAAAGTGAAAATCATCCATCGATAGTGCATGAAACTCACTGACTCTACAGTAAAAGAGAAACCAACAGAATTACTGTCTAAAAGGTCAGAATTTGAAAACTACTGTTTCCAGAGGCTCAAATGATTACTTAGCTAAATAAGAACCGAAGTTAAAATCCGTATAGGAATTTAATCTAAAGATTCTAAGTCTATTTATCAAAAAGTTACTAACTGACTTAGATAAAGAGACAAAAGACTCAATTGTAAACTATCGTAGAGTGCATAGGTATGAGGTAACATAAACCTATAACCTAAATAATAACAGGCTGCAGTAGATCTTGTGAAACAAGTATACTAAAAAATAGCAATGAGTAGTATGGAGGGATCAACAATATGAACATAATGATCCCTACACCACGACGGAAGAGCCTCCACTTTAGCCGCATAGAATAGTGAAGAAGAGGATCTCCTATAGTAAGAAATCGCGTCCAAAGCTCGTCCAGTACAGTGCTTACAATGCAATACGGACCACACAACGGAATACATGAAGGTTGCGACCTTGCTGGTTGTGATAAAGATGACACGATTTACCCAGTGAAAAAGATCCTCACATAGAGGAAGATTTCACGTTAAGACCCACAGTAGACAAGAGAGTAAATTACTCATGATCTCTGTGAAGATAGAGATGCTATCAACAGAAATGTATTGTGGTTGTTTATCTTAGCAATACCTGCTAAAACAACAGCGCCGGAGGATACGCGTATCCTATCATTCCGTCCTATAGATCAATAGAGCGTTAACAATATTAGCTCAGAGATCTGGACAAGCCAACACATACGTCTGCAATTGATTAGCAAGCTGTGTCATAAATAAATCATCATTGGGCGCTCCCATAGATAGCAAATCTGATTGAATACTTGTTTGTTGAGAGACCATTCTGACAGCAACAAGCGACCCGTAAGAGAACGGGAGTCCGATAAAACAATCAGACAATCCGGAATATGACGGACCAAAACTGAACTTGGTGTACTATAACCAACAGACGGATTCTTTCCATTAAATTGAATAACGGAAACGAAAGAGTGCCTCCCTGGTTCCGGAGATACGCCACTACTGTCGAATTAAAGGACAGGAATTTGGGCATGCGTTTCTGAATAATGTTCATGCAATGACATAAAGCAAGCCTAAAAAACATTATTCCGCGGAAGAAAACTGATTGCTAAAAGACTGCGGAACCCAAAGACCCTGGCACTTCGAATCCGTAGGGATCAGTATTATATCCCAATCTGTTTGACTGGCAACCGTCATAACAGCCACACTCGGGTCCGGCAACTGCGGCGGCACTCTCTGAGTCAACCACCGAATGTTTGCCCCAGTCTGAATCTCTTGTAACACTAGATAGACAAGAGAACGTGTAAATCGAGCAATTCATGGATTGCCGAAAAGTTGCCGTCGAAGAGAAGCTCCTCCGAGAACGAAGCGACTCTGAGAGAGTTCTTAACCTTACTATCCACGCGTGTGGATGTAGCTAGGGCTGCATCACGTCTAACTAACTCCAATCAGCCACTGAAGGGCGGAGTTATACGTGAACAATCAACTGCCCTCAAAAGAAATTACATTGAGAATAATATCCCGTAAATCTTTTCTTGAAGACGTAATGATAACGCCTCAGTAAGGCGGATTACGTATAAGAAAGCGTCTAAGTTAAGTCTACTATACATAATGTCGTTCCCAACATTGAAATTGGAAAAGACATAAACGGCGAAAAAGAATATATGCAGTCTTTAATCACACCGTCTAGACGCATATGAACTCTCGGTATGCCCTGCTCTGCCAAAATAAACTATTTGTATAAATGATAAAATGGCAGAAATGAGCAACGCGGACAAGAAACTAAACTATCATGCTTAGTAGCAGGCTTGTATATATATATATATAGCGTCGAAAAATAAAACACATGTTGTAATGACAATATTGGACTGCGTCGGTAAGTCAGGGACAATGTCCCTGAACCGATCGAAAAATCCGAGTCCAATGACGCTATAAGGCTCTTATCCAAGATCGCAGCAATGAAGTCCGAAATAATAATCACTAGAAGATAATGCCAGAAGATATGAAAGGCATCTTCCGATACTACTAAAGGGAAAACTCGAAATCTTTCGAATCCCTTTCGCCATCCTGTCGGACCCTATAAAGCGTTCGGTCGTCCGTACCTGATGCAACCGCGGACCGCACCGACCCAGCGCCGTCGGATAATTCCTGATTCGACCGAGAAACTGTCAATTGCTGGGATGCTGCGAAACAACTGTGCTAACTCAGATAGCACGTCCGTCACTGAGGCCTGAGGAGAAGCGGTCTTACGATGCATTGCCGCTGGAAGCTCCGTGATCGTTACCCCGTGCATACTACCAATATGCGAGCGAACGGAGTGTATAGGCCTCGTGTCCCTTGGCTACTGGATGGCGCGACCTATTCGCCGTGGAATCACTGAATGCCGAAACTGATTGGATACTCGAGGTCACGTAGCCAATGTGCGGTCGTGTGCCCTGCTGTGAGGATGAGGAAGCATTAAAGACAGTCTCTCGGACTGTCAATATAACGGAGCGTCCCGACCAACGGACATATGCTCCGAATGTAAAATATCTGAACCACAACATGCGGTCCCCTATGTTGTTGGGCGAGAGAGGGACCCCTCTCGCTCACAGCCCGGATGGACCTGGACAAGCCAGGAACCGGACTAACAGGCTTCCTCCGATCTGTCCTCAATCTGCCGTCACTGGGTGAGTACTAAAGTAATTAAAGTGCTCGCATCACCCAAATCTCCTTCCTAGACCGCAATGGACGAACCCGGCAGCCGAACCATTCGATGAATGTACGCTACACCGGGTGAGCTAGCGAATGTCACTCCGTAGGCGATAGACATATTCCATGAGCACTTATTGCCGCTAACTCTTCATTAACTATGACGACAGAGGCACACTTTTGAAAGACATCTCCATAACTCTTCGAACAAGAAACCAGAAATGCTTGGTTAGCAAGCATAAAATAATAATATATATAGCGTCGTTCAATAATTCGAAAGTTTGTGTGACATTATTAGTCCACCGACGCTATCAGTTTCTTATCCGGCATCGCAGCATTCTGGTCCGACGAAAGAAGCTGTAGAAGACCAAGTCAGATGACATACACAACAGCATATGTTGTTCTGAAAGGGAAAGCTCGAAATCCTCCGAATCCCTTTCGGTATCCCGTCGGACCGGATGAAACTTTCGGACGTCCGTACCCGCTTCCGCGGAGTGTCCCGACCCAGCATCGTCGGATAAAATATATGCGACAGATTCAGTTGATGCTGGGATGCTGCGATAAACTGTGCTATTAAGGAAAGCATGTCCGTTCCCGAGGCCTGTGCAGTAGCGGTCTTACGATGCATTGCCGCCGGAAGCTCCGTGTACGTTGACTCCCGCACACTTCCTATGCGAACGTCCGGAGTCTGCAGGCCTCGTGTCCATGGCTACCGGATGGTGTGACCTGATCGCCGAAGAATCCTTGATCGGCGAAGCTGGTAATATATCGGCGGTCACGCAGCCAAGGTGCGGTCGTGTGCGCTGACGAGAAGAGGAAGCCTTAGCAGTCTCAGCGGACTGCCTATACAACGGAGCGTCCCGAGCGACGGACGTATGCTCCGCTTACGACACATTTTGTACCACAACATCTGGGGCCAGATGTTGTTGAACGAGAGAGGGGCCTCTCTCGCTTGCCGTCCGGATGGACCGGAGCGAGCTATGAACCGGACTAAAAGGCTTCCTGCGTTCTCCCTCCGATCCGCCGTCACTGGGTGTGCATTAGGTTAATTTATAGTGCTCGCATCACCCCAAAATTCCTTCTAGACCGCAACGGACGAACCCGGCTGCCGAACCATTCGGTGAATGGACGCTACACCGGGCGAGCTAGCGGACGTCAAAGGCCGTCGAACCTACTAGGGTCCTCTTAGGCAATTGGCGTATTTACATGAGCACTTTTCCGCTAGCCCTTCATTAATTGTGACGACGGAGGCACACTGTTGGAAGACATCACAGATACATCACCCTAATCTTGATCGTCTGAAATAGAAATTGATAAAGTAGAGTGACCCTGCGGGGAAAGGACCGGAGTGTCCAAATCCCCAACAACATACCGTGACATACGCTTCCCATATTGTCATCGAAATCATATGATACAGAACAGGAGTTAATGCGAGTACACTGACCACATATAGAATGATAATAATGTCAGAGGAAGACTTCCTCTTAAAACAATTGATCAATATCCTTTCAATGTGAAAAGAAAACAAGTCCTGGTACTCGCACTAACCCCTGGCAATCAAAATACATAATAATAATATGATCCATTAATATAGAAAAAATAATTGAAATCAAAATATTTTGAAAAAAAATATTTTTTCAGAACAGCCCAAGTTTCTGAAAAGTAACGTTGAGCCCCAATGGATCCCAAGCCTAAGTGTGGACAAAAATTTTAAAAATATTTTAAACAATTTATTCAACACTTACGAACAATAATAATGTATCTAGTTATGATTAAAATAACATCAAGATATTATTTTTTAGAAATCCCCCCCTCACACAGAGGGCTGTTGTAAATGTAAACAATGAGTGTAAAAACACTAAAATAAGACTCCAGGCACCCAGGCCCGAAATCAGTTACCAAAAATACACTATCTGATGCAAAACAGAGACTTCCAGGGAAGAAACTGCAGAACATCAGATGGTAGATGCAGAACACAACGCCTAACCACCCGTAGGTGAAGACGTAAACATGGGGAAAGAACAGAATTCATTCTGTTATTCAGCTAAAACTCCCAAGAAAATTTAGTAATAATAATTACAAAAACTATGCCAAAAGCATGGGAGAATAGCAAGGGGGAACTTAAAGGACAGGGAGAGAGGAAAACACTTAAAAAAACAGTGTAACTAAATAATCAGAATGACAACAAAATGGCTGCTGCCTTGAAAATAGGTAACTTAACATAATTTCATTAAAAAATTTTAAGTTACAGCCCTGATAATATTCTGTCACACATTCTTTTCCTCTCCTCCTTCTCTATCCTCCTTAGAATCACCATTTCACTAATATTTATGTGTCTGGCATCATTTAAACTGAGATTTATAAGCACAAAGATCAGTCAGATGTTAACTGATGAAGGGCCAAACTTAGAATGATTAATGGCGCCAATTTCGGAACGTCCTTGACACTGTGCATGCGCAGTAGGGGCGAAGTGTGGAGGGCCTTTCAGGACATGTTTTCTTTAGTTTTAGATGCAAATTTTGGGGATTGGGGGGCAAAATTTGTGTTTGGCCCTATATTTTAAGAGTTAGCACCAGCTATGTCTGGGTCATTGGTACAGTATAAAAATATCATCAGATTTCTGACAATTTGATCATATTTTGCTGTTATAAATTAAATAGTCGAATAATTAAATCAAACAATGTTAGACAAATAAAATAAAAGTAAATCTGTCAACAGAAATAGTCGACGATCTGTTTACATGTTTCCAATTACAACCAAAGGGATGAAACTCTATCTGTTGTCTTCTGCATTTATAAAAACAAAACAGTCGCTCGTTCAGTTGTTGCACTTTATCTAAAAATGTTGATTTTACGATTTGCAAACCATTCGGAAGTAAGATATTTTGAGAAAAAGACTTGAATTAACACCAAAGGCTACAGCAAAGGCTAATATGCCTGTAGCTATTCTATTTTGCAAGTACTTGGAAGAAAAGAAGCTGGACAACATTTTGAGTAATACGATGCCATTGATCTGAACACGATATTATCACATTTCTATTTCGATGCAGGGAAAAAGGACGGTGATTTCTATAAAGTAAATACACTGGAAGCTTTCCGTTATGGGTAGAATAGATACTTGAACGTGTCCTCTTATTGAAAGACTTTTGATATAATGAGAGACGGTGAATTTGCAGTGTCCACCTTGAGCAACAAGAGTGCCATAGCGAAGCTGAAAAAGAATGGCAAAGGGGTTACCAATCATTATCCCATCATAAATGAAATTGATAGGAATAGGTTGTACACATTTATTTTAATGAGCCTCAATACTCCACAAGGTCTGTACAATAAGGTGTTGTTCAACATCAGACTGTTTTTCTGTAGACTTGGGATGGAGAACACTGAATCAATGACAAAGCCTACTTTCGAGATTAAAACTTAACGAAAACACAGGTTTAAAATATCTGTACAAATCTCTAGACGAACTGAACAAACATCACAGAGAGGATGATAAAGAAGCTTATAGTGGTTTTATGCCTGAACAAAAGGACTCATCTTTCTGCCCTGTTACTTCATTCTAGAAATATACATCAAAACTGCATCCATCACTGGAAAGGCTGTGGCAGTACCCTGTTAACTTGTTCACAGATTCTGATAATGTTTGGTACACTCGTAAACCAGTTGGGAATCAGTCCCATGCAGTATTTATGACATAACTTAGTAAACAATGCAATTTAAGCACAGTATACAGCAATCCAAGCATAAGGGTGACTGGAACAAACATTTTATCACAGAGTAACTTCAGTGCCTCACAAATTATGTCCGTCACTGAGCATAAATCTGCTGCTTCGTTAACAGTGTACCAGCAAATTTCTGATGTTGAAAAGTTAAAAATGGGAAAATCGATTTCTGCCAGTATCATTATGCCTATGCCATTGCCAAGAAGTAGTATCAGTATCAATCCTATCACCATCATCTCTATTCCTGAAAATAATGATGGTAACAATACTAACAGTAACATGTGCATTCCCAGTGATGATGTCAACGAAACTCCAGTAAATATTGATGGTTTCTTGAAAGATCTGTTCGACACAATGTCCAGTAATTTGATAGTCATTAATCAGCACAATAACGTTTCAACAAGTGCTAATGTTATAAAATCAAACAGCCAAACTCCATATATTAACAACTGCAAAATTGGCAATGTCAATATTATTTTCAAGAAATAAACACTTACAACTTTGTACATTCAGATCGAAAGACTATGAACTGATTGACAGGGATGTGGCTTCTCCAGTTTTCACCCAATGATGGGACAGATTTGACAGTGCATTATCGATTTTTTTTCAAGAGCTATTTTTAGATTATAATTATAGTAACTCCAGTATTCACGAGTTTGGACAAACTGATTTCGGAGCATGAGAAATGCATCCACAAATTTGTTTCCACTATGTTTCTATTGTGTTTCAAACGGGACAAAAGTTAAAGAATTAATAGTAATTTATATATTTTTTATACTTACCAATGACCCAGACTTAGCTGGTGCTAACTCCTTAAATTATAGGGCCAAACACAAATTTTGCCCCCCAATCCCCAAAATTAGCATCAAAAACCGAAATTTCAATGTCCTATGTGGTCCTCTATACCTTATATTCACTGCGCATGCGCAGTGTCAAGGAGGTCTCGAAATTGGCTCCAAAAGTCATTCTTATAACCAGTGCCTGGTAAGCGTTATGTAATCAGTGGAGAGGTAAGAGTTCCCAACTCATGGGAGGGCCATCCCCGTCTGGGTTATTTGTAAGTATAAAAAATATATAAATTACTATAAATTTTTTAACATTTTTATACTGTACCAATGACCCAGACTTAGCTAAATAGAAAAAAGGCTGGACGGCCTAGGGCATAAAGGAAAATCCAATAAACTCAATTACATGGAAACAGAATTATCCCCTCAAGGAGAAGAGAACAGGTTTTACACGTATCTTTCTTGTTTGCATCAAAAAAGAAAGATACAATACCATTCCGTAATTGAGCACAATAATCATCAATGATCTCTATTAACATCCAGTGTAATCCCTTATACTAATCTTATTAAAGGAAAGCCAATAATTAAAGATAGTCCAGATAATGAGACTCTTTATACTCATTAAAAAGTGTCCGAGGATTGTATATTAGCGCTCGTATGATCTGTGACATATACAAATGTTCCACACCGAGCTACACTTTAAAAATATTATACAAATTAGCTTTACACTTCAAAACCATCCCGGCACCGACTCGGAATTACTGACTCCAGAGTAGGTATTCCCTTACCTTTCACTATAAAACAGGTGATATAAGGGAACACCATCCCCCCCCCCCCTCCTTCCCTTGCTCTGGGTCAAATACTCCAGAGAGAAGAGGGCAGCAGGACAGATACACTGCCGGAACAGATACTTCATGTGCCGAAATTTTAAGCACAGACTGCTGAATTGAAGATAATTTCTCATAAGCAGTATGGATAGTTAATTGAATCCACCTTGCAATAGAATGGACCGTAATGTCCCAACTATTAGGCAGCAGAGACAGAAAGAGACGTTACTTCCCTTTCTGATAAACTCAGATCTACATTTGTAAAAACGTATAGCTCTAACAGGACAGATTAAAGGCCTATGCCCGTCTGAAGACAGAGGAGCCTTAATAACAATAGGTTCCAGATACTTATAGGAGCCTGATTCTAGCCAAAAATCCAACCATAGTAGTCAAGGAAATAGTATTACCTACACTACGATAGTGAGAATCAGATAGTGCCTGAAGCTCACTAACTCTTCTAGCCGAAGAGAAGGCTAAGAGAAAGATGTCTTATAACAAAAGAATTGAAGTCCACTGTGTCAAGAGGCTCAAATGGCGCTTCTTAAGCTTAAGAACAACCCAAGCTAAATTCCACTTAGGAATTAGTCTAAGGGTTCTAAGTCTATTTATCAAAAAGTTTTCCGTAACTTAGATAAAGAGACATAGATCCAATCTGTAAACTACCATGATGTGCATAGGAATCAACAGAATGATCCCTACCTCACCGTGAAAACATCTTCCACTTAGCAGCATAATTTAGCGAAAAGGAGGTCCTCCTACAGTTAGAAACTGCGTCCACTGCTCGTCCTGTAATTACTTGCCGTGCAAGAAGGACCGCACAATGAAAGTTAAAAAATTTATAGTAATTTATATATTTTTATACTTACCAATGACCCAGACTTAGCTGGTGCTAACTCCAACAAAACCAGGGCCAAACACAAATTTTGCCCCCCAATCCCCAAAATTTGCATCCAAAACAAAAAGAAATCATGTCCTAAAGGACCTCCATAGTACGCCTCTACTGCGCATGCGCAGTGACGCAGTCGTCCCGAAATTGGCGCCAATTATCATTCTTACTGGCAGTGCCTGGTCAGCGCTATGTACTCAGCGGGGAGGCAAGAGTTCCCAACTCCAGGGAGGGCCATCCCCGTCTGGGTCATTGGTAAGTATAAAAAATATATAAATTACTATAAATTTTTTAACATTTTTATACTGTACCAATGACCCAGACTTAGCTGAATAGTAAACAGGCTGGAGGGCATAGGACATAGAGGAAAATCCAATAAGCTCAATTATATAGTAAAGAGGTAACCCCTTAAGGAGAAAAGGAGTATTAGGCTTTACATGTATCTTTCTTATTTAATATTAAATTAGAAAGATACACTACCCTTAATAATTGAGCACAATAACATTCATGTTCTCTATTAACATCCAGTATAACCCTTATACTAATTATTTTTAAAGCAAGCCAATAAATAAAGTAGTCCAGAGAATTGAGACTCTTTATAATCATTTAAAAGTGTCCGAGTATTGTATATTAAAGCCCGTTTGACACTTGACATATACAAATGCTTCACACCGAGCTACACTTTAAAAATAAGACATGAATGAATTTAAACATTAATATTACACTTTAAAACCATCCCGGAAGCGACTCAGAAATACTGACTTGGAGGAGGCATTCCCTTGCTTTTCACTATAAAGCAGGTGACCTAAGGGAACACCCGCCCCCCCCCCCCCCCTTCCCCTTGCCCTGGGTCAAATAGCCCAGAGCGAAGAGGGCAGCCGGACGGAGTCACTGCCGGAACAGAAAGCCTGCATAACTATAGTTGCAACTGTTTAGAGGACGACATTCTGAGCAACAGATAACGGACCTAAACAATGCAGGTCTCCAGAAATGGACTCAATATTCCTGAGATAAAAATTCGTAAATGTGGATGGCTGAGACCAATAAGCAGCCTTCATTAAATCTGTAATAGCAACACTATTAGCATAAGCCCAGGAAGTAGAAAGAGCTCTTACTTCATGAGCAGAAATCTTAAGCACAGACTGCTGAGAAGAAGATAAATCTTCATAAGCAGTACGGATAGTTAACTGAATCCATCTAGCAATAGAATGGACTGAAATGTCCTTTCTATTAGGCATCAAAGACAGAAAGAAACGTTTCCGTCCCTTTCTGATAAACTGAGATCTCTGTTTATAGATACGTAGTGCTCTAACAGGACAGAGTAAAGGCCTACGCCCGTCTGAAGACGGAAGAGCCTTAATAACAATAGGTTCCGGATATTTATTAGGAGCCTGATTCTTAGCTAAAAAACCCACATTAGTAGTGAAGGTGATAGTGTTCCCAACACTACGATAATGAGAATCATCCACTGATAGTGCATGAAGCTCACTGACTCTTCTGGCAGAAGAGAAAGCTAAGAGAAAAGCTGTCTTATAAGATAAGAATTTGAAATCTACTGTCCCAAGAGGTTCAAATGGCTTTTCCTTCAATTTAAGGAGAACCCAAGCTAAATTCCACTTAGGAATTAATCTAAGAGTTCTGGGTCTATTTATCGAAAAGTTTCTAACCAATTTCGATAAAGAGACATTAGATCCAATTTGTAAACTATCATGATGTGCATAGGTATCAGATAACATAGATCTATAACCCTTTATAGTAACAGGCTGCAGTTTGATTTCGTCAAACAAGTATACTAGAAAGTTTGCAATGTCTGGTATAGAGAGATCAAATATATCTACAGAATGATCCCTACACCAACGACGAAAAACCTTCCACTTAGCCGCATAGTTTAGCGAAGAGGAGGTCCTCCTACAGTTAGAAATCGCGTCCACTGCTCGTCCTGTAAAGTGCTTGCCATGCAAGAAGGACCGCACAACGGAAAAAACGTGAAGGTTGAGACCTTGCGGGTTGTGATGGAGTTGGCACGATTTCCCCTGTGAAAGAAGATCCTCTCGTGGAGGAAGCTTCCGCGGTAGGTCCCACAACAGACACCTGAGTAGATTTATCCACGGTCTCTGTGGCGACAGAGATGCTACCAACAGAATCTTGCATTGAGATTGTTTTATCTTTAGCAATACTTGTTGAATTAACGGCGCTGGAGGATACGCATATCCTATCATTCCGTCCCAAGGGATCGACAGAGCGTCTACTGCAAATGCTCTTGGATCCGGACACGGAGACACATACGTCTGCAACTGATTGTTGAGATGTGTCGCAAATAAGTCTATCATTGGCCGTTCCCATTGGTAGCAAATCTGATTGAATACTTGTTTGTTGAGAGTCCACTCCGACGGCAACAAGCGACCCTTTCGTGAAAGGGAGTCTGCTAGCACATTCAGACGACCCGGTATGTGACGGACCGAAAGAAGAACGTGATGTTCTAACGCAAACAGAAGGATTCTTTCCGTTAGATTGAACAACGGAACTGAATGAGTGCCTCCCTGATTCCGTATATACGCCACTACTGTCGTATTGTCGGATAGGATTTGGACATGAGCATCGTGAATAATGTCCATCCAGTGACGTAACGCAAGCCAAATTGACATCATTTCGTTGATGTTTATGTGCTTGCACAGGAATTGCGGATCCCAAAGACCCTGGCATCTCGAATCCGTTGGGATTAATGATGCACCCCAACCTGTTTGACTGGCATCCGTCATAACGGTAAAACTCGGATCCGGCAACTGCAGCGGAACTCCTTGAGTTAACCACTGAATGTTTGCCCAAGTCTGAATCTCTTGTTTCACTTGATCTGACAAGAGAACGTCTACATCGAGCGAATGAATTTTCACACTCCAATTCTGAGTCAGGAAAATTTGAAGAGGACGTGTGCGTAGCCGCCCCATCGGAATGAGATCCGCGGCGGCTCCGCACAGACCTATCAGTCTCATAAATTCTCTCGCCGTGACTTTGTCTGCGTGCAGACAATAGCGAGCGTAACAACTGACTAATTTCGCTCTGGTTAACGGCAGACGAACGAGATTGTTGTGCGTCTCGAAGCTCATTCCCAGATGAGTGAATGACTGGGACGGCACCAGATCCGACTTCTCCTCGTTTACTATAAAACCGAGACGTCGGAGCAATAGAAGAAGATTCTGAACATCGTTCTGAAGCGTTAACTCGTTGCCGTACCTCTGAAGAATGTCGTCCAGGTAGGCCGACGTTACCGCAGACGAATGAGCTCGGAAGTAGATCATTACCGAGTTCATTACCCGAGTGAAAGCCCAGGGTGCTAGATTCAATCCGAAGCACATCGCCCGGAATTGATACACCACTCCTAGGACTGCGAAGCGTAGATACTTTCGGAATGTCGGATGTACCATGACGTGAAAGTACGCATCTTTGAGATCTATGCTCGTTGCATAATCGTTCACCCGAATACTCGCTCTGACCGATCGAATCGTCTCCATATAAAACTTCGGAGCGACGATCAGCTTGTTTATCCAGCTCAAATCTATGACTGGACGGAACGAGCCGTCTGGTTTTCGGAACCAGAAACAGATGGCTGTAGAATCCCAGAGATTCCTGGTTTTCTACGACCTCTACCGCGTTCTTCATTAAAAGAGACTGCACCTCTGATAACAGAGCGTCTCTTTTCTGTGGATTTGACGGAAGATGAGTCCACTTTGGACTTCGAGTTAATGGAGGCTTTCGTTTGAAGGATATCTTTAGACCTTCCGAAGTCACTCCTCTCACCCAAGGGTCGTCCGTAATCGACGCCCACTCTTGTGAAAAACTCGACAACCTTCCGCCAACCGGAACGCGATAGAGGTTTAAGCCATCACCTCCTGGACCTGCGAGGCCTGCGGTAGGAGAAACCACGTCTTCCACGACCCGCACCTCGCCACGTCGACCTCGGGGCGTCCGACCGATTGTCCCGGTCTGAAGGACGTCCCGAACGAGAGTCGCTATCCTGACGGTCTCTCGAATAAGACCAAGAGGACGCACCGGAACCTCTATAGGAACCTCTCTTGGGCGCATTAGACCCAGAAGTGCCTGTCTTATTCGTGTCTGCTGTATCCGACTTTTTAGGAGCCGATCTGAACAACAGAGAATCATTAGCTTTCTTTTTAATTTTATCATAAATAGCGGAAAGCTTGCCGTCAAAGAGAAGTTCTCCTGAGACCGAAGCGACTCTAAGAGAGTTCTTCACCTTAGAATCCACTAGTGTGGATGTAGCTAGGGCTGCGTCACGTCTAACCAACTCCAGATTTGCCACTGAAAGGGCGGAGTTACACGTGGAATAAGCTACTGCCCTTGAAAGAAGTCTTAAAAAGGATTGTATATCCTGAAACTCTTCCCCTTGAAGGCGCAGTGATAACGCCTTAGTAAGGTGATCTGCGTAAGATAAGGCATCTAAATTGGCTCTGTTAGACGCAATAGCTGTTTCCAACACCGCGGTTGGAATAGAAGCTGACGACGGTAATGATAGCTCTAAGTCTTCCGCCTCGTCGTCCATACGCAGAGGAACTCTCGGTATACCCTGTCCTGCCGTATCGAATTTATTCCTTGCATTAATGAAAGGCAGGTTAAGAGTATTAGCGGACAAGAAACCTGCTTTCCCCGTCCTGGAAGCAAGTTTAAAAATAGCGTCGTTCAATAATTCAAATGTTCTTGCAACATTATTGGACTGCGACGGAAACTCGGGAGCGATGTCCCTGAACCGCTCAAAAAATTCAGAGTCCAATGACGCTATAATTCTCTTGTCCGGAAGCGCAGCAGTCTGGCCTGACGGAACAACTTGAGGGAGAAAGTGCCGGATGAAGTCCACGGCAGCTTTATGTTGTTCCGAAAGGGATAGCTCCAATTCATCCGTATCCCTTTCACCATCCGGTCGGACCTCCCGATGTTCCCGGTCGTCCGCCCCCGATGCTTCGGCGGAGCGTACCGACCCAGCGCCGTCGGATAATTCTCGATCCGACACCGTTCCTGTCGGCTGCTGGGATGCTGCGATAAGCTGTGCTATCTGCACAAGAATGTCCGACGTCGAGACCTGCGGAGGCGTAGTCTTTCGCTGCTTCGCCGAGGGCAGCTCCGCATCAGATGGCTCCCGCATACTTTTCCTATGCGAACGTCCGGAGTCCATCGGTCTCGAATCCCTGGCTGCCGGATGGTGTGACCTGGTCGCCGAAGAATCCTTCATCGGCGAAGCTGGTAAAATATCGGCGGTCACGCAGCCAAGGTGCGGTCGTGTGCGCTGACGAGAAGAGGAAGCCTTAACAGTCTCTGCGGACTGCTTATACAACGGAGCGTCCCGAGCGACGGACGTATGCTCCGCTAAAGACACATTTTGTACCACAACATCTGGTCCCAGATGTTGTTGTACGAGAGAGGGACCTCTCTCGCTCGCGGCCCGGCTGGACCTGGACGAGCTAGGAACCGGACTAAAAGGCTTCCTCCGTTCTCGTTTACTATCCGCCGTCACTGGGTGTGCATCTATTATGTTTATAGTGCTCGCATCACCCAAAATTTCCTCTTGGACCGCATCGGACGAACCCGGCTGCCGAACCATTCGGTGAATGGACGCTACACCAGGCGAGCTAGCGGATGACATTTGTCTAATCTCCATGAGCACTTTTGCCGCTAGCTCTGAATTCATTTGTGACGACGGACACACACTTGAAGAAGATAACATGGAAACATCACCCTGTTCTGGTTCCTCTGAAATAGAAACTGAGAGAGTAGAGTGACCTTGTGGAGAAAGAGCCGGCATCGCTCTTTCTCCAGAAACAACATATCGTGACACACGTTTCCAATGTTTCTCATCCCAATGTTCACATATAGGACAGGGATTAATGCGAGAACACTGACTACAATTAATACAATGATCATGAAAGTCAGAGGAAGATTTCTTCCTATTACAATTTGAACAATGTCCCTTCATTGTGAAAGAACAACAATAAGTCCTAGTTACTCGCAAAAACCCCTGACACAAAGATACATAATAACATGATCCATTAATAAATGAAAAAACAATTGCAAAACAAAATAATTTTGAAAAAATATTTTTTCAGAAAAGCCCAAGTTGCTGAAAAGTAACGTTGAGCCCCGATGGATCCGATGGCAAAGTGTGGTCAAAAATTTTAAAATTATATAAAATAATTAATGAGACACTTTCGGATAATATAAATGTATCTTATAATGAGATAAACTACCACAAAGGCAAACAGCCCCCCTCAAAAAAGGCTGTTGCCAATGAAAACAAACAGTGTAAACACACTAGAAAACATGACTCCAGGCACTGAAAAAACTGGCCCGGAATCAGTCATCAATTACACTCTATCTGATGCAAAACAGAGACTCCCAGGGGAGAATCTGTAGAACATCAGATGGAAGATGCAGAACACAAACGTTATACACCCATGGGTGAAAACGTAACTATGGGGAAAATAACAGAAAACATTCTGTAACCAAGCAACTCTCCCAGGAAATTTTAGAAATGAAACTTCTCAAAAATATGCCAAAAGCATGGGAGAATTGCCAGGGGGGACTTTAGAAGGCTAGGGGAGAGGAAACACTGAATAAGCAGTGCAACAATTAGCAAGAATGACAACAAGAGGCCCATGCCTCGAAAATAGGCAACTTAACATAATTTCATCAAAAAATTTTAAGTACAGCCCTGATTATTTTTTGCCACTTCTTTTTCCTCTCCTCCTTCTATCCTCCTTAGAATCACATTTTCTCCAAAAATTACGTGTCTGGCATCCTTTAAACTGAGATTTACAAGCACAAAGATCAGTGAGATGTTGACTGATGAAGGGCCAAACAGAGAATGATAATTGGCACCAATTTCGGGACGACTGCGTCACTGCGCATGCGCAGTAGAGGCGTACTATGGAGGTCCTTTAGGACATGATTTCTTTTTGTTTTGGATGCAAATTTTGGGGATTGGGGGGCAAAATTTGTGTTTGGCCCTGGTTTTGTTGGAGTTAGCACCAGCTAAGTCTGGGTCATTGGTACAGTATAAAAATATACGTGAAGGTTTAGACCTTCCGGGTTGTGATGCAGTGTGCGCGATTTCCCCTGCGAAAGAAGATCCTCTCGTGGAGGAAGCTTCCGCGGCATATCCCGCAGCAGACACCTGAGAAGATATATCCATGGTCTCTGGGGTGACAGAGATGCTACCAACAGAATTTGCAGTGAGATTGCTTTATCCTGAGCAATATCTGCTGAATCAATGGCGCTGAAGGATATGTGTATCCTATCATTCTGTCCCAAAAGATCGAGAGAGCGTCTACTGCAAACGCTCGAAGATCTGGACACGGTGACACATATGTCTGCAACTGATAGTTGCGATGCGTCACAAAAAAGTCTACCATTGGACGATTCCATTAGTAGCAAATCTGATTGAAAACTCGTTGTTGACAGACCATTCTGAAGACAACATATGACCTATTCGAGAAAGGGAGTTCGCTAGAACGTTCAGACGACCCGGAATATGACGGACCGAGAGAAGAACTTGATGCTCTAGGACAAACAGAAGGATCCTTTCCGTTAAATTGAATAACGGAATGGAATGAGTGCCTCCCTGGTTCCAAATAAACACTACTACTGTCGAATAGTCTGACAGAATTGAACATGCGAATTCTGAAGAATGTACATTCATTGACGTAGCACAAGCCATACTGACATCATTTTTGCTGTTTATGTACTGTTAGGAACTGCGGATCCTAAAGACCCTGGCACCCTGAATCTGTTGGGCTCAGAGTAGCGCCCCAACCTGTTTGACTCGCATCCGTCATTATCGTTAAACTTGGATCAGGCAGTTGCAGTGGTACTCCTTGAGATAACCACTGAAAATCTACCCAAGTCTGAATCTCTTCTTAATTTGATTCGACAAGACGATGTTCGATTCGAGCGAATGAGTCTTCACACTCCAATTCTGAGATAAAATATCTGTGGAGTGGACGAGTGCGTATCCGGCCCATCGGAATAATATTCGCAGCGGGTCCGCACAAACCTGTCAGTCTCATGAATTCTCTCGCTGTTACTACATCTGAGTGAAGGCAAAAGCGAGCGTAACAACTGACTAATATCGCTCTGGATAACGGCAGACGAATGAGATTGTTGTGTGTCTCTAAGCTCATTCCCACGTGGGTGAATGAATAGGACAGCACTAGATCCGACTTCTTTTCGTTTACTAAGAAACCGAGACGTCGGAGCAATTGAAGCAGACTCTGAACATCGTTCTGAAGCGTAAACTTGCTGCCGTAACCCTGAAGAATGCCGTCCAAGTTCTTCTTGGTAAGGTGATCTGTGTGAGATAATGCGTCTAAATTCTATTAGACAATATTGTCGTCTCCAGTACGCTGGAGTAATAGACATGGACGTCGGCAATGACAATTCCAGGTCTTCAGCCTAGTCGTCCAAACGCAGAGGAACTCTCGGCACGCCTAGTCCTGCCGTTTCAAAATTATGTCTTGCATTGATGAAAGGCCGCTGAATAGCGCTAGGCGATAAGAAACCTAATTTGCCAGTCTTTGAGGCTAGCATGAATATAGCGTCATTCAAAAGTTCAAATGTCGATGACATTTCACGACTGGGTCAGAAACTCAGGGACGATGTCCCTAATCCGGCCGAAAAAAGTCTGTGTCCAGTGACGCTTTCAGTTTCTTATCAGGTAACGCAGAATTTTTGTTCAGAGAAACAACTTCTAAAAGGTGATGCCGGATGAAATCTACGGCCACCTTAAGTTGTTTGGAAAGGGAAAATTTCAGCTGTGCTGATTCCCTTTTACCATCCGCCTGGACCACATAATAATTTTGATCGTCCCTTACAGACTCTGCAGGGGAACGAGCCGACCCAGCTACTCAATTCTATACTGAAAAAGTTTCTGATAGCTGCTGGGCTGCTGCGATGAATTGAGCTATCTGCGATAGCATGCTGTCACGGAGGCCTGTGGAGCCGCGGTCTTATGTAATTAGCCGCTGGAAGTTCCAGGGACGTTAATTCTTGCATTTATATAATATGCGAACGTCTCAACTGGAAGGGCCTCGTGTCCTTGGCTAGTGGATGGCGTGGCCTGGTCGACGTGGAACCATTGCACCTTGCCCAGTCGACCTAGGGGCGTCTGACCCAATATCTCAGGCCAGCATTACGACCCCTATGTGAGTCGTTACTCTGACGGTCTCCGGAGTAAGACGTAGAGGCTTTGATCCTCTATAGGATCTTCCTTTGGACGTATTCGCCCCTGAAGAACCTGCCTTACTCCTCCCTGCTGAGTCCGACCTTTTCAAAGCGGAATAATGCAGAGAATCCAGAGCTTTCTTAGTAATCTAATAAATTGTAGAAAGCTTAACGACGAAGAGAAGCTCTCCTGAGACCGGAGCGACTGGAAGAGAGTTTTTTCACCTTACTATCCACTCTTGTGGATACAGCCAGGGCAGCATCACGTCTGACTAACTCCATATTGCCACTGAAGGGTGGAGTTATACGTAGAATATGCTATAGCCCTCGAAAGAAGTCTTAAGGAAGATTGAAGATCCTGGAATTCTTTCGCTTCGAGATGCAGTGATAATGCTCTGGTAAGGTCATCTGCATGAGAAAATGCGTCTAAATTGTGTTCTCCAGTATACTGGAGTAAATAGACATGGACGCCGGCAATGACCATTCCAGGTCTTCAGCCTAGTCGTCCAAACGCAGAGGAACTCTTGGCGTGCCTTGTCCTGCCATTTCAAATTATGTCTAGCATTGATGAAAGGCAGCTGCATAGCGCACAGGCGATAAGAAACCAGATTTGCCAGTCTTAGAGGCTAGCTTGAATATAGTGTCATTCAAAAGTTCAAATGTTGATGACATTTCTGGACTAAGTCGGAAACTCCGACCGAAAAAGTCTGTGTCCAGTGACGCTTTCAGTTTCTTATCAAGTAACGCAGCAGTTTGGTCTGGAGAAACAACTTCTAAAGGTGATGCCGGATGAAATCTATGGCACCTTAAGTTGTTCGGAAAGGGAATATTTCAGCCGTGCTGATTCCCTTTTACCATCTGCCTGGACCACATAATAATCTTGGTCGTCCCTACTGACTCAACAGGGGAGCGAATCGACCCAGCTTGCTCAGAAAGTTCTTTATTGAAAAAATTTCTGATAGCTGTTGGGATGCTGCGATGAATTGAGCTATCTGTGATAGCTAGTCCGTCACAGAGGCCTGTGGAGCCGCGGTCTTACATAATTAGCTGCTGGAAGCTCCAGGGACGTTCAATCCTGCATTTATATACCGTATTTACTCTATGTATTGGGACACTCTATGATTTGGGACACACATTTTTTCCAGAAAACTATATTTTTTTTTATGCTCCAAAGTTTGGGACATTCAAGAGATTTGTTTCCAGTTGGCCTGTCACTAGTAGCAGACGACACTCATAGAAAAAATTCTTGGGTAACGAAAAATTTTCATTTTTTGCTTCCAAAACATAGCTTATGATCCCTCATTGGAACGAGAGCAATACGCTCGTTCCAATGAGGGATCATAAGCTATGTTTTGGAAGCAAAAAATGAAAATATAAAAAAAAATTGGACGGCGATTTTCGTATATAGTGATGGAAAACGAATCACACACAACTTTATTCAGCATCAAATCAAGACCAAGCTCTGATCTTTCCCCATTTTCTAAGAATTGGGACACCTGTGAAAATAATTATTTTCAGCTGTCCCAATACATAGAGTAAATACGGTAATATGCGAACGTCCCAACTGGAAAGGCCTCGTGTCCTTGGCTAGCAGATGGCGTGACCTGGTCGACGTGGATTCCCTGGTCGGTGAAGCAGGAGCTCCAAAGACGTTCATTCCTGCATTTATATAATATGCGAACGTCCCCTGAATATCTGTGGTCACATAGCCAAGGTGCAGTCGTGTGTGCTGACGTGATTATGAGGAAGCTAATAGACCAGCCGCGTCGAACTGTCTATGCGATGGAGCATCATGAGCAGGAGGAGTGGACATCACGTATGCTCCGACTAATGAACGAACATACAACATCGCGGTGCAGATGTTGCTGCAAGAGAGAGAGGGCCTCTCTCGCTCGCGGTCCGGATAGACCTGGACGAGCTAGCTACCGGACTGACAGGCTTCCTCCATACTATCCTCGGATCCGTCTTCGCTGGGTGTGCACGTTCAAAGTTTATAGTGCTCACATCACCCAAACTGCTTCCCTGCACCGCAACGGATGAACCCAGCTGCCGAGCCATTCGATGAATGGTCGCTACACCAGGCGGACTAGTGGACGAACAACGCTGTCGATCCTACTAGGGACCTTTTAGGCAATTGTTGTATTTCCATGAGCACTTAGCCGCTAGCCCTTATATACTGCAACGACGGAGACACACTTGTTGAAGACATCACAGAAACATCACCCTGTTCTTGTTCTTCTGAAAAAGAGACTGATAAACTAGAGTGTCCTTACAGAGAGAGGACCGGCATGGACCCCTCACAGCTAACAATATACCGTGACACACGTCTCCAACGTTGTCATTCCAATAACCACACACAGAGCAAGAATTAGTGTGAGTACATTGACTACAAGAAACACAATGAACATGAGAATCAGAGGAAGATTTCCTCGCATTCCAAATTGAACAATATTCTTTCATAATGAAAAAATAGGCCGATGAAATCGTCAGATGTGTACCCATATGCGCAACTAGTAGAAAGCTGTATGACGGAGGGCCCCATGGATGCTGACATTATGTACACCATACATGATATGGGTACATATAGAAATGGATTGGAGGAGTGTCTAATTTTATGGATAAAGGGTTAATATCTCTGGATCAAATTATCAGATTTACATAAAAAACTATACAGCACAGCACATCAGTAACCTGAATAAATATATAAAGTAACATGACAATCGGATTGATATTTTTTGAGTTATCTCATGCCAAAGGGATTGGAGGAATTTTCAATTTGAAGGATAAAGGGTTAATATCTCAGGATCAAATTATCAGATTTACACCAAAAACTATATAGCTCGGCACATCAGTAACCTGAACACAAATATAAAGTAACTTGACAATCCAAGCAATATTTTTCAAGTTATCAAATGCCAAGGGATTGGAGGAATTTTCAATTTGAAGGATAAAGGGTTAATATCTCAGGATCAAAATAACAGATTTACACCAATAACTATACAGCTCGGTACATCAGTAACCTGAACACAAATATAAAGTAACTTGACAATCCAAGCAATATTTTTCAAGTTATCGAATGCCAAATGGATTGGATGAATTTTCAATTTGAAGGATAAAGGGTTAATATCTCAGGAATAAATTATCAGATTTACACCAAAAACTATACAGCTCGGCACATCAGTAACCGGAACACAAATATAAAGTAACTTGACAATACAAGCAATATTTTTCAAGTTATCGAATGCCAAAGGGATTGGAGGAATTTTCAATTTGAAGGATAAAGGGTTAATATCTCAGGATCAAAATAACAGATTTAAACCAAAAACTATACAGCTCGGCAAATCAGTAACTTGAACACAAATATAAAGTAACTTGACAATCCAAGCAATATTTTTCAAGTTATTGAATGCCAAAGGGATTGGAGGATTTTCAATTTGAAGGATAAAGGGTTAATATCTCAGGATCAAAATAACAGATTTACACCAAAAACTATACAGCTCAGCAAATCAGTAACTTGAACACAAATATAAAGTAACTTGACAATCCAAGCAACATTTTTCAAGTTATCGAATGCCAAAGGGATTGGAGGAATTTTCAATCTGAAGGATAAAGGGTTATTATCTAGAGCTGTAGGTTAACCGAAACCGAACCGAGGTTTTTTGGGTTTTTTTTAAAACCGAAACCGAAACCGTCGACATCCCGTAATCTAAGGTTTTTCGTTTTTATTAAAATACTCTCTTGCTGCAGAAATTCACAGAATGTAGCCATCCCAGAGTAGTGAGAGTACCCAGACACTGCCATTGGCAGTGTCTGGGTACTCTCACTACTCTGGGATGGCTACATTCTGTGAATTTCTGACATTTCAGCTTAGTTGTGTTCGCAGCTTTCCTCAAGTTGCGCGTAGGTGTCAGACCTCGAAAAATGGCCAAGCACAATAAAAGTTCTGTATATTTAGGTAATTATTATATTGGCCTTCCTGATTCTTCATGTATTATAGCTTATTTCTGGCATTCATTGAGTTTCATTCAATATCACTGCCATTCAGTTATGATTCCAGACATATAGAATGAGTTTTATTGAATTTTATTTGGCCTCAGGAACAAACCGAAAACCGAAAACCGAACTAAACTGAGGTTTTACTCAACCTGAAAAACCGAAACCGAAACTGAACAAGAAAGTTAAAAACCTACAGCTCTATTATTATCTCAGGATCAAATTATCAGATTTACACCAAAAACTATACAGCTCGGCAAATCAGTAACCTGAACACAAATATAAAGTAACTAGACAATCCAAGCAATATTTTTCAAGTTATCGAATGCCAAAGGGATTGGAGGAATTTTCAATTTGAAGAATAAAGGGTTAATATCTCAGGATCAAATTATCAGATTTACACCAAAAACTATACAGCTTGGCACATCAGTAACCTGAACACAAATATAAAGTAACTTGACAATCCAAGCAATATTTTTCAAGTCATCGAATGCCAAAGAAATGGATACGGATGCCGGATGGATGGACAGACAGACAGACAGACAGACAGACAGATGGATATGGACAAAGGATGGACGAGCGACGGATGGCCACCCCGGATGCCGGCATTATGTGTACCATACATAGTATGGGTACACATAAAAATATAAACAGTCATAGTACTCGCACTAACCCTTGAAACAAAGATACATAATATAATACAATCCATTATAACATTTCAAAAAGTAATTTCAAAAAAAAAAAATTTTGAAAAATTTTCAGAAGAGCCCAAGTTCCCAATGGAAACAATGAGCCCAAGTGGATCCCAAAAAAGCCTAAGTGTGGACAAAATATTTTAAAACATTTTTAAAAATTAATGCAACACTTCTGGACAATATTAATGTATCTGGCTATGATCAGAACTAATAGAAGACAAGTAATCACTATCAGAAGTAACAGTTGTCAACATAAACAAAAGTGTACAAAAACCAGAAACATGACTCCAGGCACTGTAACCATGGCCCAAAATCAGTCATCAATTTAAACACTATCCGAAGTAAAACAGAGGCTTCCATAGAAGAAACTGCAGAACATCAGATGGTAGATGCAGATAACAACGCCTAATCACCCAAGGGTGAGGACGTAAACATGGGGAAAAAACAGAATAATCATTCTGTTACCAAGCCAAAACTCCCAAGAAATTTTAGTAAAAAAAAAAATTCCAAAATTATGCCAAAAGCATGGGAGAATAGCAATGGAGGTATTAAGGAAAGGGAGAGAGGAAACACTGAACAAACAATGGTAAGTTCATAGCCAGAATGACAACATAAGGCTCATGCCCCGAAATTAGGGAACATGAAATAATTTAGTAAAAAAATTATAAGTTACAGCCCTGAACACATTCTGCCACTGTTTCTTCCTCTCATCCTTTATTTCATCCTTAGATCCACCATTTCTTTCATAAATTTGTGTCTGGCATCATTTAAACTGAGATTTACAAGCACAAATATCAGTGACATGTTACTGATTTTAGAGCCAAACAAAGAATGACTTTTGGAGCCAATTTCGAGACCTCCTTGACACTGCGCATGCGCAGTGAATATAAGGTATGGAGGACCACATAGGACATTGAAATTTCGGTTTTTGATGCAAATTTTGGGGATTGGGGGCAAAATTTGTGTTTGGCCCTATAATTTAAGGAGTTAGCACCAGCTAAGTCTGGGTCATTGGTACAGTATAAAAATACTTTATTTCCGCCAACATGTATGGTATATGGAGATTTAATACCTGAATGTTTCATTTAAACACCTCGCCTGCGACTCAGTGTTTAACCCCCTGTACACTGATGTCGAAATATCTAAAGTTCAAGGTGCAAATTTTTCCCATAATGCAACTAGAAATTTAACCAATTCAATCTTGTTTGACAGAGCTCATTGTGCTCTGTCAAACAAGATTGAATTGGTTAAATTTCCAGTTGCATTATGGGAAAAATGGCCACTTGAAATTTGGATATTTTGACATCAGAGTGAAGGGAGTTAAAAACCTGACATCCAGATATTAAATCTCCCTATACCATACATGTTGGCTGAGAAACTTATAATATACCTGTGTTGCAAAAAATCAATTTAAGCTGTTGCAAGGCTCGAAATAAGTGGTTGGGCAAGGACAATGACCAACACCAAACTTACTTTGACCTACACACTTCGTAATCTATAGGTCATTTTGATTGTCGCAAAATTCTACTCAATTTTAGAATCTGAGTTTAAACAAGAGGCCCCACTGGGATTGAAGCGCTCACCTTGAACAGAACATGATATAAACAGAGTCCAAGAATGAGTCTACATTAAGCAATCCATCTCCATAGGATACACTGTCAATCCTTGAGCCCCTCAGGAGTGACAAAAATAGTCTGAGAATCATGCCTTTTCTTCAGTTGATCATAACGTAAAATGTGGAGCTCCCCTATGAAGGCCCTTGATACAACCTATGTGGATTAAGTAATAGTTACTAAATGAGCTGGAGGTATTCATAAATTTGAACAACCTGCCAACGTGCGGTATGTGACGCAAAGCAGCGAGGTGTAACAGCACGTTGGCAGTTGTTCAACTTCATGAATACCAACAGCGGGGCTAGTAACGTACTTACACGCCAATTCACAGAACGCATGGACCCAGGTATGGTAAGGGAGTACAGGTGTTCAAGTGGCGTCACTTGAACACCTAGTCTATTGTTCTATCAAGTATTTCACGTCTTTTACCAACCTGGAGAAGACAACGGAATTGGTGTGGAATCTTAGTTAGTCTCGATTTGAACAAAGTTGAATATGACCTCCCTAGAGATGTTCTATACCAAATATGAAAGCATTCTGACTGTTGGATCTGAAGAAGAAAATTTTTAAAGAAATTTCTTCATATTGCATTAAAGTTAAAATGTGGGCTACCATGGCATGCCCAAATATTAACCCACCGTCCCAATTTGAACAAACTTGAATCTGCCTCCACCCCACCAACCCCGAGGTGTTGTATATCCAATATGAAAGCATTCTGACTAGTGGATCTGAGGATGATTTTTAAAGAAATTTCCTCATATTGCACAAATTTAAAATTCAGACAACCATAGGGGGCCCAAACATTTACCTAGGGAACTAATTTGAACAAACTTGAATCTCTCTCCCCTAGAGATGTTGTAAACCAAATATGAAAGAATTCTGACAGGTGAATCTGAAGAGGATTTTTGAAGAAATTCCCTCATATTGTACTAATTTAAATTTCAGGTTCCCATATGGAGCCTACATATTAACCCAGGCACTCGAATTGAACAAGCTTGAATCTGACTGCCCTAGAGGTGTTGTATACCAAATATGAAAGCATTTCAACTGGAGGATCTGAAGAAGATTTTTAAAGAAATTTCCTAATATTGCACTATGTTAAAATTTGGGTTACCATAGCGAGCCCAAATATATACCTAGGGACCCGATTTGAACAAACTTGAATCTGACCCCCCCCCCCCCCCCCCCCCCATCCCCTCCCAGAGATGTTGTATACCAATTATGAATGGATCTGAAGAAGATTTTTTAAATTATCCCCCATATTGAACTTAGTTAAAGTTTGGGCTTTCATAGGAAGCCCAAATATTAACCTAGGGACTTGGTTGGAACAATCTTGAATCTGACCCTCATAACAATGATGTACACCAAACATGAAAAGATTTTGAGTGGTGGTTCTGAAGAAGAAGATTTTTAAAGAATTTTTCCCATATTACCCTAAGTTAAAAGTTTGGGCTCCTGTATTGAGCCCAAATATGAACCAATAGGCTTTATTGTAACAAACTTGTATCTGACCCCCCTATGGATGCTGTATAACGAATATCAAAAGATTCTGATCATCAGTTCTGGAGAAAAGATTTTTTAAAATTTTTGCAAATATGCTGACTCGGCATTTTTTTGATGCCCTCTACAGAACACCCTAACATAACCGATGGCTATTTCTTTTAACCATTCAATTCTACTGGTCCTAAGGATTCTTCATACCAAATAACAGTTCTCTGTTCCATGTGGTTTGGGAAATATGGGCGTTTGAAAATATTTCTATTTTTAGCTCCTAGGGTTCCCAGGAATCTTTTTTTTTATACATGACCCAATAATACCACATATCAAATTGGATTCAAATCGGATGATCGGTTCAGAAAATAGAAATTTTGGGCGGGGCCAAAAATCTTACCCCTCCCATTACAAAGCCAAATATTGCTTCACAAACTTCGTTTGAACAAACTTGAATCTAAACCTCAAAAGGAAGCTCCACAACATATATCAAGTCATTGTACCCACTGGTTCAAGAGAAGAAGATTTTAAAAATATTTTGGAGCATTTTCTCCCACCCCCTCCCTATGGGGCTGGGCATGTTCAGTTGAACAAAAATGCAATGCTCCTTCGGGACCATCGCTCACATAAACTTGCACTTGAATTGGCCCAGTGATTTTGGAGGAGACGGACGACAGATTACGGACGATGGACGGAGAGCGATGGGATTAGCTCGTCTTGACTTTGCCAAGGTGAGCTAAAAACACTGGTAATTCGGTATGAACTTAAATTCCATTGCGAATTAACAAGTCATTTCATCATGTAGTAGTCACCATATGTGAGTTTACAATGTACGAACTACTTGGGGCATGACATTTTGACCTGCACTGGAAAAAAATTATTTCGAGCCTTGGCTGTTTGGCAGCCAAAGTTTGAATTAACAATTCTGACAGTGTAAGGATGATGTGAACCATGCTGGCAATTCACCCTGGACAGAAAAAAATGCTGATGGGAAATTTGTACAAGCCCACCTCACACCAACAATTTTATTCTCAGTGGAACAGTTGGACATAATTTGGAAAAAAATACCTGTTTTTTGCACCAGAACATTGTTTATTCACACTGTGATAAGAAAATACTACAATGATTTCCAGACACAGTCAGTGACAGGTGATCTAAAATTAAAACAGATATTTATATTTCAAATGTGCAGTGCATTTTCGACAAAACAGAATGACACACGTTCCAAAGCAACAGTGTCTCTGGTTATTCACATGCAAATGCATTGTGTGACCAGTCTGTATATAGCATGGCACTTGAATATTTTATTTCTAGTTGTCACATTCTAAAGTGAGGGCTAAACTGCTCTTGGTTGCCAAAATTTGCTCACATATCTTTGTCTTGTTACATTTTATGGGAGAGTGCCTTTTTAGGCACTCTCCCCATAATTGTAACAGGGCAAATCCTTACAGATGAAATAAATTCACTAATGTGAATCCACAGAATATGAAATCTTCAAGTTTTGCTGCCTACACTTAAGAATGGAGCCCAAATATGGGCTTTCAGCACTCAACCAGTTATCAAGGATTATGAGTTTATGACAAATGAGCTATACTTTCTTATCCATGGTGGTAGAGAGTTATTGTTTTTGTCTGTGTTTTGCGTGCTTAAAATGTAATCCCAACATGTTATTTATTTATTTATTTATTTATTTATTTATTTATTTATTTATTTATTGAGGTTTAATGATACTTTTGACAGCCAGGGTCACTTCGTGTCAGACACTTTTATGGGAGGAAAGCGAGATTACCCGGTGAGAACCACCTATCAGCATCAAGTATTGTCAGACTCCTCTACATACCAACTCTTCAAAGCAGGGTTAGCAGTGGTTGAAGGGAAGTGCACCATCGATGTGCAGTATGCCTGAGTACACAGTTACACTGTGACAACACATGGGCAATCTGGATTAAGAGCCTTGCTCAAGGACACAATGTACTTGCCCCTGGTCACGTGGTGGTGATCAAACCGTGGACCTTTTGAAATGAAGTCCAATGCCATAACCACTGAGCCACCGTGCTTCCAGTCCCAACATGTAACACATTACAGAAGGGCCATGAAATACTAATGCCATCCACATCCCTATCCAATCACATTCTTTCATGTCAAATGCCACCTCACAAAATCTGGAGGTAGTTACAGACCTGATTGGATCTTCAGCAATAGACTAGCGAGAGATAACTGTTGTCATCAGCTTTTCTGTTTAGAGGGCCTGTCAATGAATTGCCATGTCTGGGTGTATTCTCATCAAAACTTTAGAAAATCATACCAAAATTTACAGGACTGCCAGATATTCAAATTTAAACAAGGCCACCTCCAGGTGTGGGCTGTGTTCCCCAACAGCAAGTTCTAACATTGGACATATTTCCAGACAACAAATTTTCAAAGTCGAAAAAATGGAAAAAGAGCCATAACTCAGCCAAAAAATTGGTCTGAGTGAACCCAAATTTGAACTTGACCTGCATATTCCCGATATAAACCTATGTACAAAAGTTGGTGTTGATTCATTATCAGCCGAACATCCAATTTTCAAAGTCAAACAAATGTAAAATGGGCCATAACTCAGCCAAAATTGGTCAGACCGAAAACAAATTTAGAACTTGACCTGTGTTTTCTTGAGACAAAGCTATGTACATTATTTGGTGTTGATTCAATAACTCAAACTGAAGTTATTATCCAGACACCAAATTTCCAAAGTTGCAAAATTGAGTGGAAAAGCATCAAAAAAGGGGCTTAACTCCAACAAAAATTACCGGATCCAGCCGATATTCAGAATCACCTAATAATTGGGGTAAGGGATATATACACCAAATTTTTGATTTCATGACCCAAACATTTCTTATCACTCCGGATGGACGCGCACATGCGCACGCATGCATGGGCATATGTAGCTGATTACAATAGTCCTCCGACACTTAGATGTGACTCTTCCATGGAAGACGTGTGTCGCCTGGCGTTTCAGACAGAATTCTAAGTGGAAAAGGGGCATAACTCTGGAAAAAATACAGTGGATCAAAAAATAAAATAGGAGGTGCACAATGCCATTATGTGATAAAGAATCACTGAAAGTTTCATCAAAATCCATTCATACGTTAAAGAGGAGTGGCGGATAAGAGAAAGTGTGATGCGGATGACGACGCGGACGACGCAAGATGACGGGGCATAACTCTGGAAAAAATACAGCGGATCAAAAAATAAAATAGGAGGTGCACAATGCCATTATGTGATAAAGAATCACTGAAAGTTTCATCAAAATCCATTAATAGGTTAAAGAGGAGTGGCGGATAAGAGAAAGTGTGACGTGGACGATGCGGATGACGACGTGGACAACGCAAGACGACAAAAGTAATCCCTATATGTCGCTCCCCACTTCGTGGGGTGGCGACACAAAAATGTCAGGGGACAAAAATGCATTCCTGAATTTTAACTGAATAGGCAAATAAAATTGGACAGAGTTTGAATCAAAACATGTACAGCTGCTATGCAGAAAAACACTCATGGATGCAACACAGAAAGTGATCCTTCAAATTTATTTATTTATTGGAGTTTAAAGTTACAAATTTCTGCACAATGGATAATTGTGACTGCAACATGGATATAAAGTCAAGTCCAGCCAACTGTTTATACCCATGTTGCCCATTTTAGACGAATTCAACCCCAGGTATTGGCTACATGGTCCTATTTTACCAAAGTAAGCAAGCACTGCTTCACTTCCTGGGGTTGCCACCAGCAATTCCTCCAATGCACATCCAGGTATTATTATTTGTAACGACAAGGTGAAGTGAACTGAAGCTTCTAAAAATGTTTTATTGAAAGACACATGTGACCTTAAACACCAATAAATATATAAACTAGAGGGCTGCCACAACCACGGGGCAGCTGATCCCCCCGAAAAAAGTGTGGGCATCATCCAGAAACTTAAAAGTACATTGAATTTGGCATAACTCTGAAAAAATTGACCAGACCACACTTTAACCCTTACCTAGCAAACTGACAAGCACCACATATCAAGTTTGGTTACAATCAAACTATCTTGAGGGAAGTTACCATCCGGAAACCAAAAATCATAAGATTTTCTAAATTAAAAAGGGGCATAACTCTGGTAATATTAATCAGGATGAACCCGGATTCGAACTTGACCTGTATTTTTATATGTTTAAGCCACATATCAAGTTTGGTTACAATCAAACTATTTCAAGGGAAGTTATCATCTGGAAACGAAATGTAAACGGACGGACGGACAGACGGACGGACGTACGGACGGACGGACGGACGGACGGACAAAAAAACGCGTGACGACTATATCCTCCGAAATTTTTTTTCGGGGGGATAATAAATTGAAAGACAAGAGATATTTTTCCACTTTAGATGACTTCCACCACTTCCCGGGCTTCCCATGGGGGAGGCCAAGAACTAAAATGGTTTTTAACATCTACTGACTAATGATTTACTAGTACAGTAAGTGACGAGTACATTCGAGTGTATATCACTTGAATGGATATTCCTTAATTCAATAACCCAGTTGATTGCATAAAAATTCCAAAATCTAAACCTTATATCACACCTTCAGACCAATTTTGACTTGTTAATTGTTATAGAGGACATGTGCACTAAGAAATCTTGTGATCAGTTTAGAATTACTCTGACAACAATTGAGTTCCCAACATTTATACACCTATCTGACCCAGAACATTCAATTGAAACATTTATTCATTTATATCTTGTTTGACAGAGCTTCATGAGCTCTGTCAAACAAGGTATAACAGAATAAATGTTCAGTTTATCAATAGAATACAGGAAAATATGAAAATTCCTATAAATTGAATGCTTCTGCAATGAATATTTTTCATTGGCAGGATTCCTGTGGGCCCTGGTTGAATATTTTTCACAGGCAAACTGACTATTCAATTAACAGGGCTCCACAGCAACATAAAAACACTGCAAAGTCTAGTTTCCAAGTAGAGCTGTCGGTTAACCGAAACCGAACCAAGGTTTTTAGTTTTTTTAAAAAACCGAAACCGGAACCGTCGACATCCCGTAAACTAAGGTTTTTCGTTTTTTATTAAATACTATCTTGCTGCAGAAATTCACAGAACGTAGCCATTCCAGAGTAGTGAGATTACCCAGACACTGCCTTTGGCAGTGTCTGGGTAGTCTCACTACTCTGGGAAGGCTACATTCTGTGAATTTCCCACATTTCAGTTTAGTTGTGTTTGCAGCTTTCCTCAAGTTGCGTGTAGGTGTCAGACCTCGAAAAATGGCCAAGCACAATAAAAGTTCTGTATATTTAGATAATTATTATATTGGCCTTCCTGATTCTTCATGTATTATAGCTTATTTTGGGCATTCATTGAGTTTCACTCAATTTCACTACCATTCAGTTATGACTCCGGACATAAGAATGAGTTTTATTGAATTTTACTTGGCCTCATGAACAAACCGAAAACCGAACCGAGGTTTTACTCCACCTGAAAAACCAAAACCGAAACCGAACAAGAAATTTAAAAACCTACAGCTCTATTTCCAAGAATGCAATAACACTCGTAATCTGACAAAATGACAAGCTTTGCTTCAATTAATGGACCTCCACAATGAACATGTAGGTTCACTGCCTAAAACTTGGCTTGTGGCAAAACTGCTTTTTATAGAACTCAAGTGGGAGAGCGATGGCTCAGTGATAATGGAATAGGACTCCAAACCGAAAGATCCATGGTATGGTTCGATTCCCGAGAGGGAAAACTGCATTGTGTTCTTGGGCAAGGCACTTAATCCTGATTGACCACATGGGGGCATGTGGGTGTACTAAGGCGTACTGCACATTGATGGTGCACTTGTTGTTTTCAACCAATGCTAACCCTGATTGTGTAGAGTTCGTATGTTTGGGAGTCGAACAGTTGCTCGCCATTGCTCGTCTGTTCTCTCCGGGCACACAGTCTTCCTGCACCTGTAAAACTGTCCGACATGAGGTGGCTCTGGCTGTCAAAAGTGTTGTTAAAACCCAATAAATAAATAAACAAACAAACAAATAAATAAAACTTGAGTAATTATCTGAAAAGTTAAAAAATTTATAGTAATTTATATATTTTTTATACTTACCAATGACCCAGACATAGCTGCGGATGCTAACTCTTAAAATATAGGGCCAAACACAAATTTTGCCCCCCAATCCCCAAAATTTGCATCTAAAACCAAAGAAAACATGTCCTGAATGGCCCTCCACACTTCACCTCTACTGCGCATGCTCAGTGTCAAGGACGTTCCGAAATTGGCGCCATTAATCATTCTAATAACCAGTTCCTGGTAAGCGCTATGTACTCAGCGGGGAGGTAAGAGTTCCCAACTCCTGGGAGGGCCATCCCCGTCTGGGTCATTGGTAAGTATAAAAAATATATAAATTACTATAAATTTTTTAACATTTTTATACTGTACCAATGACCCAGACATAGCTGAATAGTAAAAAGGCTGGAGGGCCAAGGACATAGAGCAAGATGGAATACGCTCAATTATATAAAATAGAGTCATCCCCTCTAGGGAAAAAGAAGTATTAGGCCTTACATGTATCTTATTTATGATAAATTAGAAAGATACAACACCTTCCAAAATTGAGCATCATACATCCATGTACTCTATTAATATCTAGTATAATCCTTATACTAATAATTTTTAAAGTAAGCCAATAAATAAAGTAAGTCTAGAGAATAGAGACTCTTTATACTCCTTAAAAGTGTCTGAGGATTGCATAATCATGTCCGTTGACACGTGCTATATTCAAAAGCTATACTTTAAAAACTAAGACTTGAATGAATTTTTAAAACATAAACTTCTCACTAAACAACCATCCCAATAACAGCTCAGAATTACTAACTCCGAAGGAGGTATCCCCTGGTTTTCATAGTAAAACAGGTGACCCAAGGGAACACCCTCCACCCCCCCCCCCCCCCCCTTTTTCTTGCCCTGGGTCAAATAGCCCAGAGCGAAGAGGGCAGCAGAACGGAGTCACTGCCGAAACAGACAGCCTACCTAGCTATAGTAGCAACTGTTAAGTGAATGACATTCTGAGCAGTAGATAATAGACCTAACAATAGAGGCCTCCATAAATGGACTCAATATTTCTGAGATAAAAAATTCATGAATGTGGATGGCTGAGCGCAATGAGCAGCCTTCAAAAATCTATAATAGCGACACTATTAATGTAAGCCCAAGATGTAGAAGAACTCTTACTTCATGAGCCGAAATCTCAAACACAACTGCTGAGTCAAAGATATACCATAAGCAGTATCGATAGTTAATTGAATCCATTAGCAATAGAATGGAGCGTAACGTCCTTCTAATAGGCATCAAAGTCAGAAGAAGTTTACGCCCGTAGTAATAAACAGATATCTGTTTATAAATACATAAATTCTAACCGGACAGAGTAAAGGCCTGTGCCCGTACGAAGACGGAAGGACCTTAATAACAATAGGTTCCGGATATTAGGAGCCTAACTCTTATGTAACAATCCAACCTAAATAGTAAAGGAAGTAGTGATTCCGAAACTACGAAAGTGAAAATCATCCACCGATAGTGCCTGAAACTCACTGACTCTTCAGTAAAAGAGAAGGCAACAGAATTACTGTCTAAAAGGTCAGAATTTGAAAACTACTGTTTCCAGAGGCTCAAATGATTACTTAGCTAAATAAGAACCGAAGTTAAATTCCATATAGGAATTTAATCTAATGATTCTAAGTCTATTTATCAAAAAGTTACTAACTGACTTAGATAAAGAGACATAAGACTCAATTGTAAACTATCATAGAGTGCATAGGTATGAGGTAACATAAACCTATAACCTTAATAATAACAGGCTGCAGTAGATCTTGTCAAACAAGTATACTAAAAAGTTGCAATGAGTAGTATGGAGGGATCAACAATATGAACATAGTGATCCCTACACCAACGACGGAAGAGCCTCCAGTTTAGCCGCATAGAATAGCGAAGAAGAGGATCTCCTACAGTAAGAAATCGCGTCCAAAGCTCGTCCAGTACAATGCTTACAATGCAATACGGACCACACAACGGAATACGTGAAGGTTGCGACCTTGCGGGTTGTGATAAAGATGACACGATTTTACCCAGCGAAAAATGATCCTCTCATTGAGGAAGATTTCGCGTTAAGTCCCACAGTAGACATCAGAGTAAATTTACCCACGGTCTCTGAGAAGACAGAGATGCTATCAACAGAAATGTATTATGGTTGTTTATCTTAGCAATACCTGCTGAAACAACAGCGCCGGAGGATACGCATATCCTATCATTCTGTCCTATTAGATCAATAGAGCGTTAACAACATTAGCTCAGAGATCCGGACAAGCAAACACATACGTCTGCAATTGATTAGCAAGCTGTGTCATAAATAAATTATCATTGGGCGCTCCCATTGATAGCAAATCTGATTGAATACTTGTTTGTTGAGAGTCCATTCTGACAGCAACAAGCGACCCATAAGTGAACGGGAGTCCGGTAAAACAATCAGACGACCCGGAATATGACGGACCGAAACAGAACTTGGCGTACTATAACAAACAGAAGGATTCTTTCCATTAAATTGAATAACGGAAACGAATGAGTGCCTCCCTGGTTCCGGAGATACGCCACTACTGTCGAATTAACGGACAGGATTTGGACATGCGTTTCTGAATAATGTTCATCCAATGACATAAAGCAAGCCTAAAAAAACATTATTCCGCGGAAGATAAGTGCTTGCTTAGAGACTGCGGAACCCAAAGACCCTGGCACTTCGAATCCGTTGGGATCAATATTATATCCCAACCTGTTTGACTGGCAACCGTCATAATTATAAAACTCGGATCCGGCAACTGCAGTGGCACTCTCTGAGTCAACCACCGAATGTTTGCCCCAGTCTGAATCTCTTGCAACACTAGATAGACAAGAGAACGTGTAAATCGAGCAATTCATGGATTGCTGAAAAGATGCCGTCGAAGAGAAGCTTCTCCGAGAACGAAGCGACTCTGAGAGAGTTCTTCACCTTACTATCCACGCGCGTGGATGTAGCTAGGGCTGCGTCACGTCTAACCAACTCCAATCAGCCACTGAAGGGCGGAGTTATACGTGAACAAACTACTTCCCTCAAAAGAAATTACATTGAGGATAATATCCCGTAATTCTTTTCTTGAAGACGTAATGAAAACGCCTCAGTAAGGTGGATTACGTATGATAAAGCGTCTAAGTTAAGTCTACTAGACATCATTGTCGTTTCCAACATTGTGGTTGGAAAAGACAAAGACGGCGAAAAAGAATATTTCCAGTCTTTAACCACACTGTCTAGACGCATATGAACTCTCGGTATGCCCTGCTCTGCCAAAATAAATTATTTGTATAAATGATAAATAGGCAGAAATGAGCATTGCGGACAAGAAACTAAACTATCATGCTTGGTAGCAGGCTTATATGCATATATAGCGTCGATAAATAATACACATGTTCTAATGACATTATTGGACTGTGTCGGTAAGTCAGGGACAATGTCCCTGAACCGATCCAAAATTCCATGTCCAATGATGCTATAAGTCTCTTATCCAACATCGCAGCAATGTAGTCCAAAATAACAATCACTGGAAGATAATGCCAGAAGATATGAATGGCAGCTTCCGATGCTACGAAAGGGAAAACTCGAAATCTATCGAATCCCTTTCGCCATCCTGTCGGACCCTATAAAGCGTTCGGTCATCCGTACCTGATGCAACCGCGGACCGCACTGACCCAGCGCCGTCAGAAAATTCCTGATTCGACTAAGAAACTGTCGATTGCTGGGATGCTGCGAAAAAACTGTGCTAACTCGGATAGCACGTCCGTCACTGAGGCCTGTGGAGAAGCGGTCCTACAATGCATTGCCGCTGGAAGCTCCGTGATCGTTACCCCGTGCATACTACTAATATGCGAGCGAACGGAGTGTATAGGCCTTGTGTCCCTTGGCTACCAGATGGCGTGACCTATTCGCCGTGGAATCACTGAATGACGAAACTGATCGGAGATTCGAGGTCACGTAGCCAATGTGCGGTCGTGTGCCCTGCTGTGAGGATGAGGAAGCATTATCGACAGTCTCTCGGGCTGTCAATATAACGGGAGCGTCCCGACCGACGGACATATGCTCCGAATGTAAAATATCTGAACTACAACATGCGGTCCCCTATGTTGTTGGACGAGAGAGGGACCTCTCTCGCTCACAGCCCGGACGGACCTGGACAGGCCAGGAACCGGACTAACAGGCTTCCTCCAATCTGTCCTCAATCCGCCGTCACTGGGTGAGTACTAAAGTAATTATAGTGCTCGCATCACCCAAATCTCCTTCCTAGACCGCAACGGACGAACCCGGCAGCCGAACCATTCGATGAATGTACGCTACACCGGGTGAGCTAGCGAATGTCACTCCGTCGATCCTACAAGGGACCTCTTAGGCGATAGACATATTCCATGAGCACTTATTGCCGCTAGCTCTTCATTAACTATGACGACAGAGGCACACTTTTGAAAGACATCTCCGTAACTTTGCGAACAAGAAACCAGAAATGCTTGGTAATAGCAAGCATATAATAATAATATATATAGCGTCGTTCCATAATTCGAAAGTTTGTGTGACATTATTGGACTATGTCGGAACTGAGGGACGATGTCCCTGAACCGAACCAAAAATTTCTAAGTCCACCGACGCTATCAGTTTCTTATCCGGCATCGCAGCATTCTGGTCCGACGAAAGAACCTGTAGAAGATCAAGATAGATGACATACACAACAGCATATGTTGTTCCGAAAGGGAAAGCTCGAAATCCTCCGAATCCCTTTCAGTATCCCGTCGGACCGGATGAAATTTTCGGACGTCCGTACCCGCTTCCGCGGAGCGTCCCGACCCAGCATCGTCGGATAAAAAATATGCGACAGATTCAGTTGATGCTGGGATGCTGCGAAAAGCTGTGCTATTTAGGAATGCACGTCCATCCCCGAGGCCTGTGCAGTAGCGGTCTTACGATGCATTGCCGCCGGAAGCTCCGTGAACGTTGACTCCCGCACACTTTCCTATGCGAACGTCCGGAGTCTGCAGGCCTCGTGTCCCTGGCTACCGGATGGTGTGACCTGGTCGCCAATGATTCTCTGACTGGCGAAGCTGACTGGATATCCGAGGTCACGTAGCCAAGAGCGGTCGTGTGCGCTACCATGAGAATGAGGAAGCCTTATTGACAGTCTACTCCGGACTGACTATATGTCGGAGCGTCCCGAGCGACGGACGTATGCTCCGAATGCGAAACATTTTGTACCACAACATCTGGGGCCAGATGTTGTTGTATGAGAGAGGGGCCTCTCTCGCTCGCCGTCCGGATGGACCAGAATGAGCTATGAACCGGACTAAAAGGCTTCCTCCGTTTTCCCTCTAATCCGCCGTCACTGGGTGTGCATTTGGTTGATTTATAGTGCTCGCATCACCCCAAAACTCCTTCTAGACCGCAACGGACGAACCCGGCTGCCGAACCATTCGATGAATGGACGCTACACCGGGCGAGCTAGCGGACATCAAAGGCCGTCGAACCTACTAGGGTCCTCTTAGGCAATTGGCGTATTTACATGAGCACTTTTCCGCTAGCCCTTCATTAATTGTGATGACGGAGGCACACTGTTGGAAGACATCACAGATACATCACCCTAATCTTGATCGTCTGAAATAGAAATTGATAAAGTATAGTGACCCTGCGGGGAAAGGACCAGAGTGTCCAATTCCCCACTAACATACCGTGACATACGCTTCCCATGTTGTCATCGAAATCATACGATACAGAACAGGAGTTAATGCGAGTACACTGACCACATATAGAATGATTATAAAAGTCAGAGGAAGACTTCCTCTTATTACAATTGATCAAAATCCTTTCAATGTGAAAAGAAAACAAAGTCCTGGTACTCGCACCAACCCCTGGCAATCAAAATACATAATAATATGATCCATTAATATAGAAAAAATAATTGAAATCAAAATATTTTGAAAAAATATTTTTTCAGAACAGCCCAAGTTTCTGAAAAGTAACGTTGAGCCCCAATGGATCCCAAGCCTAAGTGTGGACAAAAATTTTAAAAATATTTTAAACAATTTATTCAACACTTACGAACAATAATAATGTATCTAGTTATGATTAAAATAACATCAAGATGTTATTTTCAAGAAATCCCCCCCCCCCCCCTCACACAGAGGGCTGTTGTAAATGTAAACAATGAGTGTAAAAACACTAAAACTAGATGGTGTCACTTGTGTGCAAAGCACACTATAGTGTATCCCCGCATTTGCATCCTTGACTTTGTATGAATGCTTGATACAAAGAAGAAATGTATTATATGACACACTAAAATCATATTGAGTGGCACAGGTGACACAGCTTTGTGCGCACCTACAGACTCCACTGCAACATTTGGGCATGGTTTTAGCGTTTCGAATTACATACATGTACCCTGGGAGCCTTTCGCCGGAAACGGTCTAAGAAAACATGAAAGTGGCAACGGTGGCACCCCAAAAATCCGAAACCTTCATGCACATCTACAGACCCTACTGCAACTACAAGCATAGTTTTAGCATTTCAAATTACATACTCTGGGAGCTTTTCGCCGGAAATGATCTAAGAAAACACGAAAGAAAAACGGTGGCACCGCCACGTGGCATCTGAAAAATCTGAAACCTTTGTACGCATCTACAGACCTTACTGCAACATTTGAGCATGTGTTAAGCATTTCGAATTACTTACCCTAGGAGCCTTTCGCTGGAAACGGTCTAAGAAAACACAAAAGTGGCAACGGTGACACAGCCACTTGGCACCCAAAAAATCCAAAACCTTCCTACGCATTTACAGACTCTACTGCAACATCTCAGCATGGTTTTAGCGTTTCGAATTACATACTCTTGGAGACTTTCACCGGAAACGGTCTACGAAAACATGAAAGTGGCAATGGTGGCACAGCCACGTGGCACCTGAACAATCTGAAATCTTTGTGCACATCTACAGACCCTACTGCAACATTTGAGCATGGTTTTACCATTTTGAAATACATACTGTAGGAGCCTTTCGCCGGAAATGGTCTAAGAGAACATGAAAGAGGCAACGGTAGCACAGCCACGTGGCACCCCAAAAATCCAAAACCTTCGTGCGCATCTACAGACCCTACTGCAACATTTGAGCATGGTTTTAGGATTTCGAATTACATACCCTAGGAGCCTTTCACCGGAAACGGTCTAAGAAAATGTGAAAGTGGCAACAGCACAGCCACTAGGCAGCTGAAAAATCTGAAACCTTCGTGCACATCTACAGACCCCACTGAAACATTTGAGCATGGTTTTAGCGTTTCGAATTACATACCCTAGGAGCCTTTCGCCGGAAACGGTCTAAGAAAACACAAAAGTGGCAACGGTGGCACAGCCACGTGGCACCTGAAAAATCTGACACCTTCGTGCGCATCTACAGACCCCACTGCAACATTTGAGCATGGTTTTCGCGTTTCGAATTACATACCCTAGGAGCCTTTCGCCGGAAACGGTCTAAGAAAACACAAAAGTGGCAATGGTGGCACAGCCACGTGGCACCTGAAAAATCGGAAACCTTCGTGCACATCTACACACCCTACTGCAACATTTGAGCATGGTTTTAGCATTTCGAATTACATACCCTTGCAGCCTTTCGCCGGAAACGGTCTAAGAAAACACGAAAGTGGCAATGGTGTCGCAGCCAGGTGGCAGCTGAAAAATCCAAAATCTCCGTGCGCATCTACAGACCGCACTGCAACATTTGAGCATGGTTTTAGCATTTCGAATTACATACCCCAGGAGCCTTTCGCCGGAAACGGTCTAAGAAAACACAAAAGTGGCAACGGTGGCACAGCCACGTGGCACCTGAAAAATCCAAAACCTTCGTGCGCATCTACAGACCCCACTGCAACATTTGAGCATGGTTTTAGCGTTTCGAATTACATACCCTAGGAGCCTTTCGCCGGAAACGGTCTAAGAAAACACAAAAGTGGCAACGGTGGCACAGCCACGTGGCACCTGAAAAATCCGAAACCTTCATGCGCATCTACAGACCCTACTGCAACATCTGAGCGTGCTTTTAGCATTTCGAATTACATACCCTAGGAGCCTTTCGCCGGCAACGGTCTAAGAAAACACGAAAGTGGCAATGGTGGTGCAGCCACATGGCAGCTGAAAAATCTGAAACCTTCGTGCGCATCTACAGACTCCAATGCAACATTTGAGAATGGTTTTAGCATTTCGAATTACATACCCTAGGAGCCTTTCACCGGAAACGGTCTAAGAAAACACAAAAGTGGCAACGGTGGCACAGCCACGTGGTACCTGAAAAATCGGAAACCTTCGTGCGCATCTACAGACCCCACTACAACATTTGAGCATGGTTTTAGTGTTTCGAATTACATACCCTAGGAGCCTTTCGACGGAAACGGTCTAAGAAAACACGAAAGTGGCAATGGTGGCGCAGCCACATGGCACCTGAAAAATCTGAAACCTTTGTGCGTATCTACACACCCCACTGCAACATTTGAGCATGGTTTTAGCATTTCGAATTACATACCCTAGGAGCCTTTCGCCGGAAACGGTCTAAGAAAACACAAAAGTGGCAGCGGTGGCACAGCCACGTGGCACCTGAAAAATCCGAAACCTTTGTGTGCATCTACAGACCCTACTGCAACATTTGAGCATGGTTTTAGCATTTCGAATTACATACCCTAGGAGCCTTTTGCCGCAAACGGGCTAAGAAAACACAAAAGTGGCAATGGTGGCACAGCCACAAGGCACCTGAAAAATCGGAAACCTTTGTGCACATCTACAGACCCTACTGCAACATTTGAGCATGGTTTTAGCGTTTCGAATTACATACCCTAGGAGCCTTTCGCCGGAAACGGTCTAAGAAAACACGAAAGTGGCAATGGTGGCGCAGCCAGGTGGCAGCTGAAAAATCCGAAACCTTCGTGCACATCTACAGACCCCACTGCAACATTTGAGCATGGTTTTAGCGTTTCGAATTACATACCCTAGGAGCCTATGGCCGGAAACGGTCTAAGAAAACACAAAAGTGGCAACGGTGGCACAGCCACGTGGCACCTGAAAAATCCGAAACCTTCGTGTGCATCTACAGACCCCACTGCAACATTTGAGCATGGTTTTAGCGTTTCGAATTACATACCCTAGGAGCCTTTCACCGGAAACAGTCTAAGAAAACACAAAAGTGGCAATTGTGGCACAGCCACGTGGCACCTGAAAAATCTGAAACCTTCGTGCACATCTACAGACCCTACTGCAACATTTGAGCATGGTTTTAGCGTTTCGAATTACATACCCTAGGAGCCTTTTGCCGGAAACGGTATAAGAAAACACGAAAGTGGCTATGGTGGCACAGCCACGTGGTACCCGAAAAATCCGAAACCTTCGTGCGCATCTATAGACCCTACTGCAACATCTGAGCATGGATTTAGCATTTCGAATTACATATCCTACGAGCCTTTTGCCGGAAACGGTCTAAGAAAACACAAAAGTGGCTACGGTGGCACAGCCACGTGGCACCCGAAAAATCCGAAACCTTCCTACATATCTACAGAACATTTAGCAACACCCTAGTGTAATTTTAGAACTCCGAATTACATAGGTTGGGACTATTCAGCAAAAAAGTGAAAAAATAACGCATTTTTTAAGTGGCTCCACATAAGCCACCTGGTGGCACAAAAATTTAAAAGTTGTATTTTTGGGTTGCACAGACCCTATCGAACAACTGTAGAAAGTTACAGCCTTTCGAATTACAAAACCGGACGTACGGAAGTATGGACGTACGGACGTATGGCCATACGGACGTACGGACGTATGGACGGAGATCATGACAATATCCCCGCATTTTTTAAAATGCGGGGATAATAAGACTCCAGGCACACAGGCCCGGAATCAGTTACCAAAAATACACTATCTGATGCAAAACAGAGACTTCCAGGGAAGAAACTGCAGAACATCAGATGGTAGATGCAGAACACAATGCCTAACCACCCATAGGTGAAGACGTAAACATGGGGAAAGAACAGAATTCATTCTGTTATTCAGCTAAAACTCCCAAGAAATTTTAGTAATAATAATTACAGAAACTATGCCAAAAGCATGGGAGAATAGCAAGAGGGGACTTAAAGGAAAGGGAGAGAGGAAAACACTGAAAAATCAGTGTAACTAAATAACCAGAATGACAACAAAATGGCTGCTGCCTCAAAAATAGGTAACTTAACATAATTTCATTAAAAAATTTTAAGTTACAGCCCTGATATTATTCTGTCACACATTTTTCCTCTGCTCCTTCTCTATCCTCCTTAGAATCACCATTTCACTAATATTTATGTGTCTGGCATCATTTAAACTGAGATTTACAAGCACAAAGATCAGTCAGATGTTAACTGATGAAGGGCCAAACTTAGAATGATTAATGGCACCAATTTCGGAACGTCCTTGACACTGCGCATGCGCAGTAGAGGTGAAGTGTGGAGGGCCATTCAGGACATGTTTTCTTTGGTTTTAGATGCAAATTTTGGGGATTGGTGGGCAAAATTTGTGTTTGGCCCTATATTTTAAGAGTTAGCACCAGCAGCTATGTCTGGGTCATTGGTACAGTATAAAAATAACACCACTCGAAAAGTGTAGTAATCTGTTCTATGCCACACAAAATAAATTAAATGATTCTCAGGTGATTTTTTTTTTCAAATCAGTGAGGAGGGAGGGTTTTATTTTTAATTTTTATTTTTCTTGAATAAAATGAGCATAGATTGAAAGGTATTTTTCCAGTCGTTTCACACACAGAATGTACAGAAAGTGTATGATTATACAAATTAACTCACTAAATTTTAACCCCAAAAGGCCTACTTCCAAGTTTGATCACTTTTTACTGCAACAGAAATGGTGCCTCTGGGGAAAGTTGAAAATTTCATTCTGTGCCTTGGCAGTTGTTTCTAAACAGGTCTTGCCAAGAAACAACTGCAATGACAAAGTATGTAGACTGTCTTTGGTTATGCTCCTCAGATTTCAGTTACATACATGAATCAAAAAAACGTTAAGAGTTTCAATTCTCCAGATTTTGTGGTTATATTGGAAGACACTGCAAAACAATAAAAACATACAACGTATTGGTTCAATTTAAGTGAGGAATTGTGTGAGAATTAAAACTATTTTTTTTTGCCTTTGTAACATATTATTTGAAAAATGTCTGAATCCGCAAAAACATAACTGTCATGAACATTTATATCCAAAAATGCAGGCAGTTATGTGTGAAATAATTCACTTTTATGTATGATGGAATAAAACCACAACTTCCATATCTTGAGAAGTGTGAGGAACACCATCAAAAAATTTGAGTATGCAAACCTAATAAGAGTTTATTCCAAGAATAGTAATTCCATGTGAATCAATTACATTTATACCAATTCCATGTATACCAATTCCTGTTAGAACATGGTATATAGAGTAACAATTTAAATTAAACAAATGAACTTGGTATATCAAAACTCTTTGATATTTCAATTATTAATTTCTTACATTCAAAAAATAATTAAAAACAACAACTGGACTGTCGTCCAGTGCATACCCCCACGTGGTGTACCGTCTAGTGTGGGCATACCTATGACCAAAAAATATTACAGAAAATAATAATTTACTTAAGTGATGAAAGTTATGAATATTCTCGGATGGACTCACACACGGACGGACACATGGATGGACGCACAGATGCACAGATGGACGGACATATGTAATCCAGTATACCCCCATTTTCTTCGAGAGTGGGGGTATAATTATCTAATAAAATAAAAAAAGTTAAAAAATTTATAGTAATTTATATATTTTTTATACTTACCAATGACCCAGACATAGCTGGTGCTAACTCTTAAAAATATAGGGCCAAACACAAATTTTGCCCCCCAATCCCCAAAATTTGCATCTAAAACCCAAGAAAACATGTCCTGAATGGCCCTCCATACTTCCGTCCCGACATTGGCGTCATTAATCATTCTTATAACCAGTGCCTGGTAAGCGCTATGTACTCAGCGGGGAGGTATGAGTTCCCAACTCCTGGGAGGGCCATCCCCGTCTGGGTCATTGGTAAGTATAAAAAATATATAAATTACTATAAATTTTTTAACATTTTTATACTGTACCAATGACCCAGACATAGCTGAATAGTAAAAAGGCTGGAGGGCCTAGGACATAGAGCAAGTTCAAATAAGCTCAATTATATAAAATAGAGTCATCCCCTCGAGGGGAAAAAGAGTATTAGGCCTTACATGTATCTTTCTTAATTATGATAAATTAGAAAGACACAACACCTCCCAAAATTGAGCATCATAACATCCTTGAACTCTATTAATAACCAGTATAATCCTTATACTAATAATTTTTAAAGTAAGCCAATAAATAAAGTTAGTCTAGAGAATAGAGACTCTTTATACTCCTTAAAAGTGTCTGAGGACTGTATAATAATGCCCGTTTGACACGAGAAATATTCAAAAGCTATACTTTAACAAGAGGCCCCACGTGGCCTTAATCGCTCACCTGACAAAGTGACTCTAAGAAGTATTTTAGGTCACCTTCACCATGTCATGCCTCATCAACATTAACTGGTTGAGTGATAGATTTTGTTTGAAGTTCAACATTTGTTACCTAAAATTAGTTTTATTTAAAATCATTGGTGTGTGGCCAATCTCCAATGATTTTTAATAAAGCAAATTTATCTCTGCAGACAAACTGGTTTAGCATGAAGCACAAACAAGGAATGTGAAGAGATAGCCTTGGACATCTCTCCCCAACTGTGGATATCTTCCATGTGCTACATGTACATATTTGCATGCAAGAAAACAAAAATTTTCACAAATTTTCCAAAATATTAGTTTTTTTTATCATCATTGGAACAAGCTCAAACAGCTTATTCCAATAGGGGTATGGGAAGATCAGGTATATTTTTGAGACAGAAATGTGAATATATAAATAATGGTGTTTTTTTGTGAATGATGCTGGAGAATTTTGCGTAAAGATATGGTAAATGGTTTGTTCTAGATACAGAATGATGCAAAAGTATTTAAATTTGATTAGGCAAGTTATTCCTATAATGCATTTAAAAATTGAAGTAACTGTTTTTTTGCTGCCGAACTTTTAGATGTGTGTGTCTGTGTTTGTGTGTGTGTGTGTGTGTGTGTGTGGGGGAGGGGGGGGGGGGGGGGGAGAGTGTTCTTGCAAACAAAATTCCTGAATAAATGGAAAATTTTATTTTTTGTGTGAAAGACATAGTGCGTGAATGTTGATTGGAACAAGCTTAGAGAGCTCATTTTAATGTGAAGTCATAAGGCTGTGTTTTACGTACGAAATTCTGGAATAACTAAAAAATTGCTTTTTTGACTCAAAAAGCATGGTGTGCGACCTCTCATTGGAATGAGCTCAAAAAGCTCATTCCAATGGGGTATTTACAAGCGATAAGTACATGTATGTTTAAGAGACAAAAATTAAAATTTGAATAGCGATTTTTGCGAAGAATGCTGACAAGTTTTGGCAGTTATGCTGGTAAAAAGGTAAGATATGCAAAGTGGTTGTTTTTTAGAGGCGACATTTAATTAAGGGGAATTAACCCTTGATTACTGAGGTAACTTCTAAAAGTACTGAAATTTCATGAAGCAATGTGAATAACAGACAACAGTTGCCTAAAAATTTCATGAATAACTAAAATTTTTATTCTTTTGTCTCGAAAACATGACCTTTGTTGGAATGAGCTGAATGCGTGTGTTCCAATGAGGGGTCATAAAATTTGAACGGAGATTTGTGTGAATAATGCATTAGTACTGCTAGAATCACAATCAGATCCACCCCACAATGTTGCATACTAAATATCAAAAGATTCTGCCTGCTGGATCTGGAGAAGAAGATTTTTTAAGAAATATGCCTGAAATGCACTAAGTTAAAATTTGGGCTCCTATACGGAGCTCAAATATAAACCCAGGGGGCCGATTTGAACAAACTTGAATCAGATCCACCCCACAATGTTGCTTACCAAATATGAAAAGATTCTGAAGCTGGATCTGGAGAAGAAGATTTTTTAAGAAATTTGCCTGAAATGCACTAAGTTCGAATTCGAGCTTCTATAGTGAGCCCAAATATGAAACTAGGAAGCCGATTTGAACAATCTTGAATCAGATCCACCCCACAATGTTGCATACCAAATATCAAAAGATTCTGCCTGCTGAATCTGGAGAAGAAGATTTTTTAATAAATTTGCCCGAAATGCACTAAGTGCGAATTCAGGCTTCTATATTAAGCCCAAATATGAATCCAGGGGGCCGATTTGAACAAACTTGAATCAGATCCACCCCGCAATGTTGCATACCAAATATCAAAAGATTCTGCCTGCTGGATCTGGAGAAGAAGATTTTTGAAGAAATTTGCCCGAAATGCACTAAGTTTGAATTCGAGCTTCTATAGTGAGCCCAAATATGAATCCAGGGGGCCGATTTGAACAAACTTGAATCAGATCCGCCTCGCAATGTTGCATACCAAATATCAAAAGATTCTGCCTGCTGGATCTGGAGAAGATGATTTTTTAAGAAATTTGCCTGAAATGCACTAAGTTCGAATTCGAGATTCTATAGTAAGCCCAAATATGAATCTAAGGAGCTGATTTGAACAAATTTGCATCAGATCCATCCCACAATGTTGCGTACCAAATATCAAAAGATTCTGCCTGCTGGATCTGGAGAAGAAAATTTTTTAAGAAATTTGCCTGAAATGCACTAAGTTCGAATTCGAGCTTCTATAGTGAGCCCAAATATGAATCTAGGAAGCCGATTTGAACAAACTTGAATCAGATCCATCCCACAATGTTGCATGCCAAATATCAAAAGATTCTGCCTGCTGGATCTGGAGAAGAAGATTTTTTAATAAATTTGCTTGAAATGCACTAAGTTCAAATTTGGGCTCCTATACTGAGCCCAAATATAAACCCAGGGGGCCGATTTGAACAAACTTGAATCAGATCCACCCCGCAATGTTGCTTACCAAATATGAAAAGATTCTGCCTGCTGGATCTGGAGAAGAAGATTTTTTAAGAAATTTGCATGAAATGCACTAAGTTCAAATTCGAGCTTCTATAGTGAGCCCAAATATGAATCTAGGAAGCCGATTTGAACAAACTTGAATCAGATCCACCCCACAATGTTGCATACCAAATATCAAAAGATTCTGCCTGCTGGATCTGGACAAGAATATTTTTTAAGAAATTTGCCTAAATGCACTAAGTTCAAAATCGGGCTTCTATACTGAGCCCAAATATGAACCCAGGGGGCCGATTTGAACAAACTTGAATCAGATCCACCCTACAATGTTGCATACCAAATATCAAAAGATTCTGCCTGCTGGATCTGGAGAAGAAGATTTTTTAAGAAATTTGCCTGAAATGCACTAAGTTCGAAATTGAGCTCCTATACTGAGCCCAAATATTAACCCAGGGATCCGATTTGAACAAACTTGAATCAGATCCACCCCACAATGTTGCTTACCAAATATGAAAAGATTCTGCCTGCTGGATCTGGAGAAGAAGATTTTTTAAGAAATTTGCCTGAAATGCACTAAGTTCGAATTCGGGCTTCTATAGTAAGGCCAAATATGAATCCAGAGGGGCCAATTTGAACAAACTTGAATCAGATCTACCCCGCAACGTTGCATACCAAATATCAAAAGATTCTGCCTGCTGGATCTGGAGAAGAAGATTTTTGAAGAAATGTGCCTGAAATGCACTAAGTTTGAATTCAAGCTCCTATACTGAGCCCAAATATGAATCTAGGGAGCCGATTTGAACAAACTTGAATCAGATCCACCCTACAATGTTGCATGCCAAATATCAAAAGATTCTGCCTGCTGGATCTGGAGAAGAAGATTTTCAAAGAAATTTGCCTGAAATGCAGTAAGTTCAAATTTGGGCTCCTATACTGAGCCCAAATATAAACCCAGAGGGCCGATTTGAACAAACTTGAATCAGATCCACCCCACAATGTTGCATACCAAATATCAAAAGATTCTGCCTGCTGGATCTGGAGAAGAAGATTTTTTAAGAAATTTGCCTGAAATGCACTAAGTTCGAAATCGGGCTCCTATACTGAGCCCAAATATGAACCCAGGGGGCCGATTTGAACAAACTTGAATCAGATCCACCCTACAATGTTGCATACCAAATATCAAAAGATTCTGCCTGCTGGATCTGGAGAAGAAGATTTTTTAATGTTTTTCCCATTGCCTACAGTGTTAAAAAGTGCTGACTCAGCACTTTTTCAAAGTCCCGAAACTGTACCCTATGATAAAACCGATGGCAATTTTTTTTTACCAATCCTTTCTGTTGGTCCTAAGGAAGCTGCACACCAAATAAAAATTCTCAGTGCCGTGCAGTTTTGGAGATATGGGCGTTTTAAATTTTTTCTATTTTTAGCTCCTGCGGTTCCCACGGGGCTGCGGGAAAATTTTTTTTTGCATAAATCAAGTACTCATGACCCAATAAGCCCTCACATAAAATTTGGTTCAAATCAGCCTCTCGGTTTGGAAAATAGAAATTTTGGGCGGGGCAAAAAATTTTGCCCCTCCCATAACGACGCCAAGTATAGCCCCACAAACTTCTCTTGAACAAATCTGAGTCTACACCTCAAAAGGAAGCTGCACACCAAATATCAAGTCTCTGCTACTGCTGGTTCATGAGAAGAAGATTTACAAAGATTTTGGTGCCCCTTGGGGGCGTGGCACCACCCAGGAGGAGGGGCAACTTCATTTGAACAAATCTGAATTGGCATTAGGTAATAAACATTTAGCCAACATTTGAATAAAATTGGGCTAGTGGTTTAGGAGGAGAAGTCGATAATGTAAAGTTAACGCCGGACGGACGACGACGGACGACGGACGCCGGACGACGGACGCCGGACAGAAAGTGATTAGTAAAGCTCCCCTTGAGCTTCGCTCAGGTGAGCTAAAAACTATGACCTGAATGAATTTTTAAAACATAAACTTATCACTTAAAAGCCATCCCAATAACAGCTCAGAATTACTAACTCCGGAGGAGGTATCCCCTTGTTTTCATAGTAAAACAGGTGACCCAAGGGAACACCCTCCCCCCCCCCCCCTTTTTCTTGCCCTGGGTCAAATAGCCCAGAGCGAAGAGGGCAGCCGAACGGAGACACTGCCGAAACAGACAGCCTACCTAGCTATAGTAGCAACTGTTAAGTGAATGACATTCTGAGCAGTAGATAATAGACCTAACAATAGAGGCCTCCAGAAATGGACTCGATATTTCTGAGATAAAATTCATGAATGTGGATGGCTGAGCGCAATGAGCGGCCTTCAAAAATCTATAATAGCGACACTATTAATGTAAGCCCAAGAAGTAGAAGAACTCTTACTTCATGAGCCGAAATCTTAAGCACAACTGCTAAGTCAATGATATACCATAAGCAGTACCGATAGTTAATAGAATCCATTAACAATAAAATGGAGCGTAACGTCCTTCTACTAGACATCAAAGACAGAAGAAGCTTACGCCCATAGTAATAAACAGATATCTGTTTATAAATACATAAACTGTACCCGGAAAGAGTAAAGGCCTATGCCCATACGAAGACGGAAGGACCTTAAAATAATAGGTTCCGGATAATAGGAGCCTAACTCTTATGCAACAATCCAACCTAAATAGTAACGGAAGTATTGATTCCGAAACTACGAAAGTGAAAATCATCCATCGATAGTGCATGAAACTCACTGACTCTACAGTAAAAGATAAACCAACAGAATTACTGTCTAAAAGGTCAGAATTTGAAAACTACTGTTTCCAGAGGCTCAAATGATTACTTAGCTAAATAAGAACCGAAGTTAAAATCCGTATAGGAATTTAATCTAAAGATTCTAAGTCTATTTATCAAAAAGTTACTAACTGACTTAGATAAAGAGACAAAAGACTCAATTGTAAACTATCGTAGAGTGCATAGGTATGAGGTAACATAAACCTATAACCTAAATAATAACAGGCTGCAGTAGATCTTGTGAAACAAGTATACTAAAAAATAGCAATGAGTAGTATGGAGGGATCAACAATATGAACATAATGATCCCTACACCACGACGGAAGAGCCTCCACTTTAGCCGCATAAAATAGCGAAGAAGAGGATCTCCTATAGTAAGAAATCGCGTCCAAAGCTCGTCCAGTGCAGTGCTTACAATGCAATACGGACCACACAACGGAATACATGAAGGTTGCGACCTTGCTGGTTGTGATAAAGATGACACGATTTACCCAGTGAAAAAGATCCTCACATAGAGGAAGATTTCACGTTAAGACCCACAGTAGACAAGAGAGTAAATTACTCATGATCTCTGTGAAGATAGAGATGCTATCAACAGAAATGTATTGTGGTTGTTTATCTTAGCAATACCTGCTAAAACAACAGCGCCGGAGGATACGCGTATCCTATCATTCCGTCCTATAGATCAATAGAGCGTTAACAATATTAGCTCAGAGATCTGGACAAGCCAACACATACGTCTGCAATTGATTAGCAAGCTGTGTCATAAATAAATCATCATTGGGCGCTCCCATAGATAGCAAATCTGATTGAATACTTGTTTGTTGAGAGTCCATTCTGACAGCAACAAGCGACCCATAAGAGAACGGGAGTCCAATAAAACAATCAGACGACCCGGAATATGACGGACCAAAACTGAACTTGGTGTACTATAACCAATAGACGGATTCTTTCCATTAAATTGAATAACGGAAACGAAAGAGTGCCTCCCTGGTTCCGGAGATACGCCACTACTGTCGAATTAAAGGACAGGAATTGGGCATGCGTTTCTGAATAACGTTCATGCAATGACATAAAGCAAGCCTAAAAAACATTATTCCGCGGAAGAAAACTGATTGCTAAAAGACTGCGGAACCCAAAGACCCTGGCACTTCGAATCCGTAGGGATCAGTATTATATCCCAATCTGTTTGACTGGCAACCGTCATAACAGCCACACTCGGGTCCGGCAACTGCGGCGGCACTCTTTGAGTCAACCACCAAATGTTTGCTCCAGTCTGAATCTCTTGTAACACTAGATAGACAAGAGAACGTGTAAATCGAGCAATTCATGGATTGCCGAAAAGTTGCCGTCGAAGAGAAGCTCCTCCGAGAACGAAGCGACTCTGAGAGAGTTCTTAACCTTACTATCCACGCGTGTGGATGTAGCTAGGGCTGCGTCATGTCTAACTAACTCCAATCAGCCACTGAAGGGCGGAGTTATACGTGAACAAACTACTGCCCTCAAAAGAAATTACATTGAGAATAATATCCCGTAAATCTTTTCTTGAAGACGTAATGATAACGCCTCAGTAAGGCGGATTACGTATAATAAAGCGTCTAAGTTAAGTCTACTATACGTAATGTCGTTCCCAACATTGAAATTGGAAAAGACATAAACGGCGAAAAAGAATATATGCAGTCTTTAATCACACCGTCTAGACGCATATGAACTCTCGGTATGCCCTGCTCTGCCAAAATAAACTATTTGTATAAATGATAAAATGGCAGAAATGAGCAACGCGGACAAGAAACTAAACTATCATGCTTAGTAGCAGGCTTGTATATATATATATATAGCGTCGAAAAATAAAACACATGTTGTAATGACAATATTGGACTGCGTCGGTAAGTCAGGGACAATGTCCCTGAACCGATCGAAAAATCCGAGTCCAATGACGCTATAAGTCTCTTATCCAAGATCGCAGCAATGAAGTCCGAAAAATAATCACTGGAAGAAATGCCAGAAGATATGAAAGGCATCTTCCGATACTACTAAAGGGAAAACTCGAAATCTTTCGAATCCCTTTCGCCATCCTGTCGGACCCTATAAAGCGTTCGGTCGTCCGTAGCTTGATGCAACCGCGGACCGCACCGACCCAGCGCCGTCGGATAATTCCTGATTCGACCGAGAAACCGTCAATTGCTGGGATGCTGCGAAACAACTGTGCTAACTCGGATAGCACGCCCGTCACTGAGGCCTGAGGAGCAGCGGTCTTACGATGCATTGCCGCAGGAAGCTCCGAGATCGTTACCCCGTGCATACTTCCAATATGCGAGCGAACGGAGTGTATAGGCCTCGTGTCCCTTGGCTACCGGATGGCGCGACCTATTCGCTGTGGAAACACTGAATGCCGAAACTGATCGGATACTCGAGGTCACGTAGCCAATGTGCGATCGTGTGCCCTGCTGTGAGGATGAGGAAGCATTAAAGACAGTCTCTCGGACTGTCAATATAACGGAGCGTCCCGAGCAACGGACATATGTTCCGAATGTAAAATATCTGAACCACAACATGCGGTCCCCTATGTTGTTGGCTTCCTCCGATCTGTCCTCAATCTGCCGTCACTGGGTGAGTACTAAAGTAATTAAGGTGCTCGCATCACCCAAATCTCCTTCCTAGACCGCAACGGACGAACCCGGCAGCCGAACCATTCGATGAATATACGCTACACCGGGTGAGCTAGCGAATGTCACTCCGTAAGCGATAGACATATTCCATGAGCACTTATTGCCGCTAACTCTTCATTAACTATGACGACAGAGGCACACTTTTGAAAGACATCTCCATAACTCTTCGAACAAGAAACCAGAAATGCTTGGATAGCAAGCATAAAATAATAATATATATAGCGTCGTTCAATAATTCGAAAGTTTGTGTGACATTATTGGACTATGTCGGAACTGAGGGACGATGTCCCTGAACCGAACCAAAAATTTCTAAGTCCACCGACGCTATCAGTTTCTTATCCGGCATCGCAGCATATGTTGTTCCGAAAGGGAAAGCTTGAAATCCACCGAATCCCTTTCGGTATCCCGTCGGACCGGATGAAACTTTCGGACGTCCGTACCCGCTTCCGCGGAGCGTCCCGACCCAGCATCGTCGGATAAAATATATGCGACAGATTCAGTTGATGCTGGGATGCTGCGATAAACTGTGCTATTAAGGAAAGCACGTCCGTTCCCGAGGCCTGTGCAGTAGCGGACTTACGATGCATTGCCGCTGGAAGCTCCGTGAACGTTGACTCCCGCATACTTCCTATGCGAACGTCCGGAGTCTGCAGGCCTCGAGTCCCCGGCTACCGACCCAGCGCTGTCGGATAATTCTCGATCCGACACCGTTTCTGTCGGCTGCTGGGATGCTGCGATAAGCTGTGCTATGTGCACAAGAATGTCCGGCGTCGAGACCTGCGGAGGCGCAGTCTATCGCTGCTTCGCCGAGGGCAGCTCCGCATCAGATGGCTCCCGCATACTTTTCCTATGCGAACGTCCGGAGTCCATCGGTCTCGAATCCCTGGCTGCCGGATGGTGTGACCTGGTCGCCGAAGAATCCTTGATCGGCGAAGCTGGTAATATATCGGCGGTCACGCAGCCAAGGTGCGGTCGTGTGCGCTGACGAGAAGAGGAAGCCTTAGCAGTCTCAGCGGACTGCCTATACAACGGAGCGTCCCGAGCGACGGACGTATGCTCCGCTAACGACACATTTGTACCACAACATCTGGGGCCAGATGTTGTTGAACGAGAGAGGGGCCTCTCTCGCTTGCCGTCCGGATGGACCGGAACGAGCTATGAACCGGACTAAAAGGCTTCCTCCGTTCTCCCTCCGATCCGCCGTCACTGGGTGTGCATTAAGTTAATTTTATAGTGCTCGCATCACCCCAAAATTCCTTCTAGACCGCAACGGACGAACCCGGCTGCCGAACCATTCGGTGAATGGACGCTACACCGGGCGAGCTAGCGGACGTCAAAGGCCGTCGAACCTACTAGGGTCCTCTTAGGCAATTGGCGTATTACATGAGCACTTTTCCGCTAGCCCTTCATTAATTGTGACGACGGAGGCACACTGTTGGAAGACATCACAGATACATCACCCTAATCTTGATCGTCTGAAATAGAAATTGATAAAGTAGAGTGACCCTGCGGGGAAAGGACCGGAGTGTCCAAATCCCCAACAACATACCGTGACATACGCTTCCCATATTGTCATCGAAATCATACGATACAGAACCGGAGTTAATGCGAGTACACTGACCACATATAGAATGATAATAAGGTCAGAGGAAGACTTCCTCTTAAAACAATTGATCAATATCCTTTCAATGAGAAAAGAAAACAAGTCCTGGTACTCGCACTAACCCCTGGCAATCAAAATACATAATACTAATATGATCCATTAATATAGAAAAAATAATTGAAATCAAAATATTTTGAAAAAATATTTTTTCAGAACAGCCCAAGTTTCTGAAAAGTAACGTTGAGCCCCAATGGATCCCAAGCCTAAGTGTGGACAAAAATTTTAAAAATATTTTAAACAATTTATTCAACACTTACGAACAATAATAATGTATCTAGTTATGATTGAAATAACATAAAGATATTATTATTAGAAATCCCCCCCTCACACAGAGGGCTGTTGTAAATGTAAACAATGAGTGTAAAAACACTAAAATAAGACTCCAGGCACCCAGGCCCGAAATCAGTTACCAAAAATACACCATCTGATGCAAAACAGAGACTTCCAGGGAAGAAACTGCAGAACATCAGATGGTAGATGCAGAACACAACGCCTAACCATCCGTAGGTGAAGACGTAAACATGGGGAAAGAACAGAATTCATTCTGTTATTCAGCTAAACTCCCAAGAAATTTTAGTAATAATAATTACAGAAATTATGCCAAAAGCATGGGAGAATAGCAAGGGGGAACTTAAAGGACAGGGAGAGAGGAAAAACACTTGAAAAAACAGTGTAACTAAATAATCAGAATGACAACAAAATGGCTGCTGCCCTGAAAATAGGTAACTTAACATAATTTCATTAAAAAATTTTAAGTTACAGCCCTGATAATATTCTGTCACACATTCTTTTCCTCTCCTCCTTTTCTATCCTCCTTAGAATCACCATTTCACTAATATTTATGTGTCTGGCATCATTTAAACTGAGATTTAAAAGCACAAAGATCAGTCAGATGTTAACTGATGAAGGGCCAAACTTAGAATGATAAATGGCGCCAATTTCGGAACGTCCTTGACACTGCGCATGCGCAGTAGGGGCGAGGTGTGGAGGGCCTCTCAGGACATGTTTTCTTTAGTTTTAGATGCAAATTTTGGGGATTGGGGGGCAAAATTTGTGTTTGGCCCTATATTTTAAGAGTTAGCACCAGCTATGTCTGGGTCATTGGTACAGTATAAAAATATTGTTTATCAAAAGGAACCTTCCCAAACTCAACACTGATCCACCACAAAAAATAGGATATGTCATGGATTCTTTTGAGTGTCTACAGGGGCCAAATATGGGACCCATTCCCAATAGCATTTTTGCAGAATTTTTCCCAATTCAAACCCCAAATTTCCCAACCTCAGTCCTTATTCAAATAAAAATTTAATCCTTCTTTAACTCTTGAAGGCTTAGTTTTGACTTTCGTCACTTTTTACTTCAACAAAACAGGTTCCTCAACAGGTAGTTTTCAGATACATTCGCAAGTTACATCCCAAGAACTGTGTCAGTTGTTTCTAGGCAAGTCTTGGCTGCCTATACAGGCAGCCAAGACTTGCCAAGACACAAGCGCAATGCCATAGAATGTTGACCATTGAAGGGTGGCAAAATGTATAAATATCTTCATTATTTAATGGTATAAGAACAATTTATTTAAAAGAGAGTACAAAGACTGATCATTATTTCATGCACCTGTTTTTTCTATAAAACTTACTACACGTATCATACATGTAGTAGCTTCTGTATTAATGTTCCTAGTTCAATATGATGGTAACATTTCTTATTCTTTGTGTGCTTCTTCGCCCACATAAATTCCCAACTGGAGCCTTCATAATGTAGATTTTCCCATTTGCATGGGCCCCAGGCCGTCTCCTAAAGAGGGCAAAAGAATCCCTGTATGTAGTGCATTTCATTTTCAAATCATTGTACAGAAAAACAAAAATGACAATTCCCCCTCCCCACATATGGTACCTCATGACACAACCGACAGATTTTTTGGGCCCATTGGATTCTATTGGTCATACAGATGCTGTATATCAAATATCAATTGTCAAAGCAGTTTGGTAAATATGGGCATTTGAATGGTTTTATATTTTTAGTTCCTGGTATTCCCACAGAGTGCGGAAAATTTTTTTTTCAGGCATATATCAGGTGCACGGCCTCTAATACTAATGAATACCAAATTTGGAAAATAGAAATATTGGGCAGGGCCACAAATACCTCCCCTCCCAGCACGAGCACAAATATTGCCAGAGAAGCTTTCTTTGAACAAACTTGAATCTTCAGCAAAAAGGAAGCTGCATACCACATCTCAAAAGCATTCTGACAAATGGTTTATGAGAAGATTTTTGAAGAATTTCTGTTTTTGGGATATTCTCCCAGTCCAATTGGCTTAGCAACGTCTTTTGAAGAAACTTGGAAGGGTATCTCCCAAAGATAATTTATGCAAAGTTGGGTAGAGTTTGGTCCAGTGGTTCAAAAGAAGAAAACTGATATGTACAGTTAATGGACAATGGACGGCGGACGACAGATGCCAAGTGATGACAATAGTTTACCCTGACTTTCAGTCAGATGAGCTAAAACAAGCAACAATATATTCCACATACCTTCAAAGTTTTTCAGTGCAACTTTACTTGCATTAAATCCCTTAATTGTCCACTGGAAAGAAAGAGAAAAATATTTGTTAACCCTTTACCTAATGAATCAACCACAACCCCCTATGTAATTTTCAAATTTAAAAGTTGAAAAAAGTTAAAAAAATTTATAGTAATTTATATATTTTTTATACTTACCAATGACCCAGACTTAGCTGGTGCTAACTCTAACAAAACCAGGGCCAAACACAAATTTTGCCCCCCAATCCCCAAAATTTGCATCCAAAACAAAAAGAAATCATGTCCTAAAGGACCTCCATACTACGCCTCTACTGCTCATGCGCAGTGACGCAGTCGTCCCGAAATTGGCGCCAATTATCATTCTTACTGGCAGTGCCTGGTCAGCGCTATGTACTCAGCGGGGAGGCAAGAGTTCCCAACTCCAGGGAGGGCCATCCCCGTCTGGGTCATTGGTAAGTATAAAAAATATATAAATTACTATAAATTTTTTAACATTTTTATACTGTACCAATGACCCAGACTTAGCTGAATAGTAAACAGGCTGGAGGGCCTAGGACATAGAGGAAAATCCAATAAGCTCAACTATATAGTAAAGAGGTAACCCCTTAAGGAGAAAAGGAGTATTAGGCTTTACATGTATCTTTCTTATTTAATATTAAATTAGAAAGATACACTACCCTTAATAATTGAGCACAATAACATTCATGTTCTCTATTAACATCCAGTATAACCCTTATACTAATTATTTTTAAAGCAAGCCAATAAATAAAGTAGTCCAGAGAATTGAGACTCTTTATAATCATTTAAAAGTGTCCGAGTATTGTATATTAAAGCCCGTTTGACACTTGACATATACAAATGCTTCACACCGAGCTACACTTTAAAAATAAGACATGAATGAATTTAAACATTAATATTACACTTTAAAACCATCCCGGAAGCGACTCAGAAATACTGACTTGGAGGAGGCATTCCCTTGCTTTTCACTATAAAGCAGGTGACCTAAGGGAACACCCGCCCCCCCCCCCCCCTTCCCCTTGCCCTGGGTCAAATAGCCCAGAGCGAAGAGGGCAGCCGGACGGAGTCACTGCCGGAACAGAAAGCCTGCATAACTATAGTTGCAACTGTTTAGTGGACGACATTCTGAGCAACAGATAACGGACCTAAACAATGCAGGTCTCCAGAAATGGACTCAATATTTCTGAGATAAAAATTCGTAAATGTGGATGGCTGAGACCAATAAGCAGCCTTCATTAAATCTGTAATAGCAACACTATTAGCATAAGCCCAGGAAGTAGAAAGAGCTCTTACTTCATGAGCAGAAATCTTAAGCACAGACTGCTGAGAAGAAGATAAATCTTCATAAGCAGTACGGATAGTTAACTGAATCCATCTAGCAATAGAATGGACTGAAATGTCCTTTCTATTAGGCATCAAAGACAGAAAGAAATGTTTCCGTCCCTTTCTGATGAACTGAGATCTCTGTTTATAGATACGTAGTGCTCTAACAGGACAGAGTAAAGGCCTACGCCCGTCTGAAGACGGAAGAGCCTTAATAACAATAGGTTTCGGATATTTATTAGGAGCCTGATTCTTAGCTAAAAAACCCACATTAGTAGTGAAGGTGATAGTGTTCCCAACACTACGATAATGAGAATCATCCACCGATAGTGCATGAAGCTCACTGACTCTTCTGGCAGAAGAGAAAGCTAAGAGAAAAGCTGTCTTATAAGATAAGAATTTGAAATCTACTGTCCCAAGAGGTTCAAATGGCTTTTCCTTCAATTTAAGGAGAACCACTTAGGAATTAATCTAAGAGTTCTGGGTCTATTTATCGAAAAGTTTCTAACCAACTTCGATAAAGAGACATTAGATCCAATTTGTAAACTATCATGATGTGCATAGGTATCAGATAACATAGATCTATAACCCTTTATAGTAACAGGCTGCAGTTTGATTTCGTCAAACAAGTATACTAGAAAGTTTGCAATGTCTGGTATAGAGGGATCAAATATATCTACAGAATGATCCCTACACCAACGACGAAAAACCTTCCACTTAGCCGCATAGTTTAGCGAAGAGGAGGTCCTCCTACAGTTAGAAATCGCGTCCACTGCTCGTCCTGTAAAGTGCTTGCCATGCAAGAAGGACCGCACAACGGAAAAACGTGAAGGTTGAGACCTTGCGGGTTGTGATGGAGTTGGCGCGATTTCCCCTGCGAAAGAAGATCCTCTCGTGGAGGAAGCTTCCACGGTAGGTCCCACAACAGACACCTGAGTAGATTTATCCACGGTCTCTGTGGCGACAGAGATGCTACCAACAGAATCTTGCATTGAGATTGTTTTATCTTTAGCAATACTTGTTGAATTAACGGCGCTGGAGGATACGCATATCCTATCATTCCGTCCCAAGGGATCGACAGAGCATCTACTGCAAATGCTCTTGGATCCGGACACGGAGACACATACGTCTGCAACTGATTGTTGAGATGTGTCGCAAATAAGTCTATCATTGGCCATTCCCATTGGTAGCAAATCTGATTGAATACTTGTTTGTTGAGAGTCCACTCCGACGGCAACAAGCGACCCTTTCGTGAAAGGGAGTCTGCTAGCACATTCAGACGACACGGTATGTGACGGACCAAAAGAAGAACGTGATGTTCTAATGCAAACAGAAGGATTCTTTCCGTTAGATTGAACAACGGAACTGAATGAGTGCCTCCCTGATTCCGTATATACGCCACTACTGTCGTATTGTCGGATAGGATCTGGACATGAGCATCGTGAATAATGTCCATCCAGTGACGTAACGCAAGCCAAATTGACATCATTTCCTTGATGTTTATGTGCTTGCACAGGAATTGCGGATCCCAAAACCCTGGCATCTCGAATCCGTTGGGATTAATGATGCACCCCAACCTGTTTGACTGGCATCCGTCATAACGGTAAAACTCGGATCCGGCAACTGCAGCGGAACTCCTTGAGTTAACCACTGAATGTTTGCCCAAGTCTGAATCTCTTGTTTCACTTGATCTGACAAGAGAACGTCTACATCGAGCGAATGAATTTTCACACTCCAATTCTGAGTCAGGAAAATTTGAAGAGGACGTGTGCGTAGCCGCCCCATCGGAATGAGATCCGTGGCGGCTCCGCACAGACCTATCAGTCTCATAAATTCTCTCGCCGTAACTTTGTCTGCGTGCAGACAATAGCGAGCGTAACAACTGACTAATTTCGCTCTGGTTAATGGCAGACGAACGAGATTGTTGTGCGTCTCGAAGCTCATTCCCAGATGAGTGAATGACTTGGACGGCACCAGATCCGACTTCTCCTCGTTTACTATAAAACCGAGACGTCGGAGCAATAGAAGAAGATTCTGAACATCGTTCTGAAGCGTTAACTCGTTGCCGTACCTCTGAAGAATGTCGTCCAGGTAGGCCGACGTTACCGCAGACGAATGAGCTCGGAAGTAGATCATTACCGAGTTCATTACCCGAGTGAAAGCCCAGGGTGCTAGATTCAATCCGAAGCACATCGCCCGGAATTGATACACCACTCCCAGGACTGCAAAGCGTAGATACTTTCGGAATGTAGGATGTACCATGACGTGAAAGTACGCATCTTTGAGATCTATGCTCGTTGCATAATCGTTCACCCGAATACTCGCTCTGACCGATCGAATCGTCTCCATATAAAACTACGGAGCGACGATCAGCTTGTTTATCCAGCTCAAATCTATGACTGGACGGAACGAGCCGTCTGGTTTCGGAACCAGAAACAGATGGCTGTAGAATCCCAGAGATTCCTGGTTTTCTACGACCTCTACCGCGTTCTTCATTAAAAGAGACTGCACCTCTGATAACAGAGCGTCTCTTTTCTGTGGATTTGACGGAAGATGAGTCCACTTTGGACTTCGAGTTAATGGAGGCTTTCGTTTGAAGGATATCTTTAGACCTTCCGAAGTCACTCCTCTCACCCAAGGGTCATCCGTAATCGACGCCCACTCTTGTGAAAAACTCGACAACCTTCCGCCAACCGGAACGCGATAGAGGTTTAAGCCATCACCTCCTGGACCTGCGAGGCCTGCGGTAGGAGAAACCACGTCTTCCACGACCCGCACCTCGCCTCGTCGACCTCGGGGCGTCCGACCGATAGTCCCGGCCTGAAGGACGTCCCGAACGAGAGTCGCTATCCTGACGGTCTCTCGAATAAGACCAAGAGGACGCACCGGAACCTCTATAGGAACCTCTCTTGGGCGCATTAGACCCAGAAGTGCCTGTCTTATTCGTGTCTGCTGTATCCGACTTTTTAGGAGCCGATCTGAACAACAGAGAATCATTAGCTTTCTTTTTAATTTTATCATAAATAGCGGAAAGCTTGCCGTCAAAGAGAAGTTCTCCTGAGACCGAAGCGACTCTAAGAGAGTTCTTCACCTTAGAATCCACTAGTGTGGATGTAGCTAGGGCTGCGTCACGTCTAACCAACTCCAGATTTGCCACTGAAAGGGCGGAGTTACACGTGGAATAAGCTACTGCCCTTGAAAGAAGTCTTAAAGAGGATTGTATATCCTGAAACTCTTCCCCTTGAAGGCGCAGTGATAACGCCTTAGTAAGGTGATCTGCGTAAGATAAGGCATCTAAATTGGCTCTGTTAGACGCAATAGCTGTTTCCAACACCGCGGTTGGAATAGAAGCTGACAACGGTAATGATAGCTCAAAGTCTTCCGCCTCGTCGTCCATACGCAGAGGAACTCTCGGTATACCCTGTCCTGCCGTATCGAATTTATTCCTTGCATTAATGAAAGGCAGGTTGAGAGTATTAGCGGACAAGAAACCTGCTTTCCCCGTCCTGGAAGCAAGTTTAAATATAGCGTCGTTCAATAATTCAAATGTTCTAGCAACATTATTGGACTGTGACGGAAACTCGGGAGCGATGTCCCTGAACCGCTCAAAAAATTCAGAGTCCAATGACGCTATAATTCTCTTGTCCGGAAGCGCAGCAGTCTGGCCCGACGGAACAACTTGAGGGAGAAAGTGCCGGATGAAGTCCACGGCAGCTTTATGTTGTTCCGAAAGAGATAGCTCCAAGTCATCCGTATCCCTTTCACCATCCGGTCGGACCTCACGATGTTCCCGGTCGTCCGCCCCCGATGCTTCGGCGGAGCGTACCGACCCAGCGCCGTCGGATAATTCTCGATCCGACACCGTTTCTGTCGGCTGCTGGGATGCTGCGATAAGCTGTGCTATCTGCACAAGAATGTCCGGCGTCGAGACCTGCGGAGGCGCAGTCTTTCGCTGCTTCGCCGAGGGCAGCTCCGCATCAGATGGCTCCCGCATACTTTTCCTATGCGAACGTCCGGAGTCCATCGGTCTCGAATCCCTGGCTGCCGGATGGTGTGATCTGGTCACCGAAGAATCCTTCGTCGGCGAAGCTGGTAATATATCGGCGGTCACGCAGCCAAGGTGCGGTCGTGTGCGCTGACGAGAAGAGGAAGCCTTAACAGTCTCTGCGGACTGCTTATACAACGGAGCGTCCCGAGCGACGGACGTATGCTCCGCTAAAGACACATTTTGTACCACAACATCTGGTCCCAGATGTTGTTGTACGAGAGAGGGACCTCTCTCGCTCGCGGCCCGGCTGGACCTGGACGAGCTAGGAACCGGACTAAAAGGCTTCCTCCGTTCTTGCTTACTATCCGCCGTCACTGGGTGAGCATCTATTATGTTTATAGTGCTCGCATCACCCAAAATTTCCTCTTGGACCGCATCGGACGAACCCGGCTGCCGAACCATTCGGTGAATGGACGCTACACCGGGCGAGCTAGCGGACGACATTTGTCTAATCTCCATGAGCACTTTTGCCGCTAGCTCTGAATTCATTTGTGACGACGGACGCACACTTGAAGAAGATAACATGGAAACATCACCCTGTTCTGGTTCCTCTGAAATAGAAACTGAGAGAGTAGAGTGACCTTGTGGAGAAAGAGCCGGCATCGCTCTTTCTCCAGAAACAACATATCGTGACACACGTTTCCAATGTTTCTCATCCCAATGTTCACATATAGGACAGGAATTAATGCGAGAACACTGACTACAATTAATACAATGATCATGAAAGTCAGAGGAAGATTTCTTCCTATTACAATTTGAACAACGTCCCTTCATTGTGAAAGAACAACAATAAGTCCTAGTTACTCGCAAAAACCCCTGACACAAAGATACATAATAACATGATCCATTAATAAATGAAAAAACAATTGCAAAACAAAATAATTTTGAAAAAATATTTTTTCAGAGAAGCCCAAGTTGCTGAAAAGTAACGTTGAGCCCCAATGGATCCGATGGCAAAGTGTGGTCAAAAATTTTAAATTTATATAAAATAATTAATGAGACACTTTCGGATAATATAAATGTATCTTATAATGAGATAAACTACCACAAAGGCAAACAGCCCCCCTCAAAAAAGGCTGTTGCCAATGAAAACAAACAGTGTAAACACACTAGAAAACATGACTCCAGGCACTGAAAAAACTGGCCCGGAATCAGTCATCAATTACACTCTATCTGATGCAAAACAGAGACTCCCAGGGGAGAATCTGTAGAACATCAGATGGAAGATGCAGAACACAAACGTTATACACCCATGGGTGAAAACGTAACTATGGGGAAAATAACAGAAAACATTCTGTAACCAAGCAACTCTCCCAGGAAATTTTAGAAATGAAATTTCTCAAAAATATGCCAAAAGCATGGGAGAATTGCCAGGGGGGACTTTAGAAGGCTAGGGGAGAGGAAACACTGAATAAGCAGTGCAACAATTAGCAAGAATGACAACAAGAGGCCCATGCCTCGAAAATAGGCAACTTAACATAATTTCATCAAAAAATTCTAAGTACAGCCCTGATTATTTTTTGCCACTTCTTTTTCCTCTCCTCCTTCTATCCTCCTTAGAATCACATTTTCTCCAAAAATTACGTGTCTGGCATCCTTTAAACTGAGATTTACAAGCACAAAGATCAGTGAGATGTTGACTGATGAAGGGCCAAACAGAGAATGATAATTGGCGCCAATTTCGGGACGACTGCGTCACTGCGCATGCGCAGTAGAGGCGTAGTATGGAGGTCCTTTAGGACATGATTTCTTTTTGTTTTGGATGCAAATTTTGGGGATTGGGGGGCAAAATTTGTGTTTGGCCCTGGTTTTGTTAGAGTTAGCACCAGCTAAGTCTGGGTCATTGGTACAGTATAAAAATATATATTTTTCAAAAAGTATCAACAAAACCATATCATGTGACCCCTCATTGGAACAAGCTCATGCCAATGAGATTTCACACGATATTGGTTTGTTGAAATATTCTGAAAATTCTTTTTTTAAATTAATAAAAAAAAAAAAATGTTGATATCCTGTGCATTGTGTTAAAGGGTTAATGTTCACATCAATCACATTATCAAAAAATAATACTCTTGACTACACAATTTCTGCTGTACTCTGAATGTCTATATTCTGTAGCTTTGTAGTTGTTTCTAGGTTGGTCTTGGCTTCCTATATTAGTAGCCAAGATGGCCAAAAAAAACAACTGTATACATTTATTTATTTATTGTAGTTTAATGACACTTTCACTGCCTTGGACAGTTTTGTGGATGGAGTAAGCCGGAGTATCCGGAGAGAACCGCCAAGCAGTGGCGAGCAACTGTCAGACTCCACAACGTTTAAATCTGCACAAGCAGGGTTAATATTGGTTGAAAGCATGAGTAATGTGCAGTACTCATTTGTATGTAGTGTCCACACTGGCATCCAGGATGAACTGCCTTGCCCAAAGACACATTGGAGTTACCAATGGTCAGGATTGAACCCTGAACATTTCAGTAACTGCCTACATACTTTGAATGTAATTTGCAAGTTCCCAAAGATGGCACACTGGGTACATGTTCCACTGCAATAAAAAGTTATCAGAGCTGGAATTGGTCATCTAAAAGCTATGCCTCACAATACTAAAATTAGGCCTAAAAAACTTTTAAAATATGTTTCTCAGACTCTCCAGCATGGTCCTTTTGGCTGCCGCATGCTCTCTTTTTATAACCAATGCAAACTTAAATTTAAACAAAATTATATGGTTTATGTTTGATATTTTACCCAAGTTAATAAAACTGATAAATTTGTCCCTCGAGTGCAACAAGGCAACAATACACCACCACCAATGCTATTATGTAGATTATGAGGCCTAAAACATTAAAACAAACCAAGAACATGAACTTTTGATGGCAAAGAAATAATTACAAAAATACAAAATAAAATTGAAAAAAACGCCCGCGCACATGCAATTTTACAAACTAGAGTGATATCACGCCTAGAAACTGACTGTCCCAGCAATAACAATGCTTAGACACAAAATAGTATGTGCTAGTTTTTGTTAACCGTTTACCAAACGAATCTGCTATATCTGCACTCATGATACACAAAAATTGCTATTCAAATTTTATTTCTTCATTTTTCCACCCCAAAACATACCTCATGACCTATTAATGGAACAAGCTTGATGAGTTTGTTCCAATAAGGACTAGTAAGCAATGGTCAGAAGTAAAAAAAAAAATGAAAAAATCTGATGTTTCAGAAAATAATTTGTACTGTTGGCTTCAACTTGTGTTAGGTAAAGGGTTAAAGATGCAGTACATAAAAATTCTCTTTCAAAAAATAATTTTCGTAAAAAGTGACAAGAAAAATGTTCTGTTTTTTTTCATCTTTTTGAAAGAAAGTATAAAATTATGTGTTTTCTGAAAATGTCAACAAAATCGTAATTAGGATCCAACAATGAGGCGCCATTTCTATTGTCCTCGGTAGAGTTTCAACTCAGATGGGTAAATTACAAGCAAAAATAATGTGTCATAATGCTGATACTTCGAGATAATGGTTGGATATACATTAAATTTCATCTAAACTAGAAAAACAGGAGAAAAGTCACCAAAAAAATTTAACATCATTCTCTTAATTACAACTTGATTTATCTTCTGGATAACATGGGGAGGAGGGAGGGGTGGATTGATTCCACCCATCTTTCCCAAAGTTTTGGAGACAACATCACAGTACCTCACTACCATTTCCTTCCCATCTGTATTACCTTTTGTCAAAAAACAGAAGTATGCTGCAGAAGGCATTTCTTTATACTTCAAACCGTGAAGCTCAGGTAATGAAAAAAAAAGCTCTATACAAGGTAAGGAAATCATGTCTATAAATGCAATTATTACAGTTGTATTGATCATGCAAGAACCCTAGAGGCTCCAAAGAGCCTGTAATCGCTCACCTGGAACTACAGATAATAAAAGTGTCAATGACACTGTAGCTCAACTTGTCTGTGTGTTGTGTTTGATGAAAAGGATAATGTTCAATGTTTATGAAAGGATTAATAAGACGAGAAATTGTGGTAATTGGGAATATGTTAATTTCAGTTCCCTGTATGCTATGTATTCAATAAAAATAATTTGAGGTGTAGACTGTACTAAATAATTGAGGGGTAGGTTAATATGACCCACACCGTTAATGTGTGTCAACCAAAGTTACCAAGTTACAGTGAAATTATTCCAAAATGAGTCATACTATCAAGTTACAAAGAAATCCCTTTATAAATACAGCCTGGAGACTGTACTAAAGATTTTCGGGCTTTGGGACTGTGTAGCCATAACGGTTGACCGAACACAACCAAAAGGGGACATCCTCATCTAGACATTATACTGAGTGATCCTACCAAGTTACAATGAAATCTCTTCATAAATATGACCTGTTGTCTATGCTAAAGGTCTTCAGGTTTTGGGCTCCGGAAGCCATCACGGTTGAATGATCGCGACCAAAAGGGGACGTTCTCATCTAGACATTATCTGGAGTCATCCTACCAAGTTAAAATGAAATCCAATCATAAATACGACCAGTAGACTGTCGTAAAGGTTTTTGGGCTTCGAGCCCCTGTAGCCGTCACAGTTTACCAATTGCAACCAAAAGGGGACATTCTCATCTGGACATTATATGGAGTCATCCTACCAAGTTACAATGAAATTCCTCCTTAAATACAAACTGTAGACTCTGCTAAAGGTTTTCGGGTTTGGGCTCGGGCAGACGTCACGGTTGACAGAGATCGCGACCAAATGGGGAAGTTCTCATCTAGACATCAGTCATCCTACCAAGTTACAATGAAATCTCTCCATATTAAATATGACCTATAGACTGTGGTAAAAGTTTTTGGGTTTCGGGCTTGGGCAGCTGTCAGGGTTGACAGATCATGGCCAAAAGGGGACGTTCTCATCTAGACATTACACAGAGTCCTCCTACCAAGTTACAATGATATCCCTTCATAAATATGATCTGTAGACTGTGCTAAAGGTTTTCAGGTTTTGGGCTTGGGCACCCATCACGGTTGACCAATCACAACAAAAAGGGAATGTTCTCATCTAGACATGACTTCAAACCTGCGTAGGAAATTTTGTGATGATCGGACAAGAACTACGGGGTGTAGCCTGTGCTAAAGGAAAATGTGAACAGACTTCTGCACGCATAATAGCAATAGCTTATCTTGACTTTGTCAAGTTGAGCTGAAAACAAGATTCCAATTTAATTATCTTCTTCAATATTGGTCTCCGAGGCATATCATATGACCATCTTGGGAATGAGATTATCTGATGAGCAGTCATGAGGGATGTTTTTAGGTAAAAAATTAAAATTATAAATTTCAAGTAATTTGTACATTTTTTATACTTACCAATGGCCCAGACTAGCTGGTTCTATCCCGTGCCAGGACTTTAAGATGACGTTGGCAAATTCATCAGACAAACATGCTTTGGAAATACTCAAATAGTTCAACTGAACAATCATCCATTTGTAATATTTTCAATATGAATAAATTATCCACGCACGTGCGCTCAGCATTCGAACAGGCAGAATTTACAATAAATCTTCCCATTGGCTTAAATATACACCATTGTGCTCGCCCACATCAATAGCAACCATTCACAATGCTTGATTCAAAGGATTTCAGTGTCACATCACTGCAAAGTTATCAATACTGCACGCATTCGCACTGCCGTAAATACTCCAAAATATGACCGGATTAATAAACCACACAGTTACATTTGCTGTAAATGCCGTAAAATATGTTCGGATTAAATTACGCATCACAAAATTCTCCGATTTTCCAGGCTTTTCAAGGCTCCCATTGGAAATTCAAGGCTTTCAAAGCCTTGAATGACCTTTTGACGAATTCCAGGCTTTTCCAGGTTTTCAAGGCCCCGTGGGACCTATAGACTATTCAAAAGGTTTTTGGGCTCGGGCAGCCATCAAGGCTGAATGATCGCGATCAAAAGGGGAAGGGTTTTCGGGCTTCGGGCCCCTGTATTTATTTATTTATTTATTTAATGGCGTTTAAGGTCACATATTTCTGCACAATGGCTAATCATGGTCTCGACAGTTTTACGGGTGGAGGAAGCAGGAGTACCCGGAGAGAACCACCGAGCAACAGCAAGCAACTGTCAGCTCCCCAACATACTAACTTCACACAAGCAGGGTTAGTATTGGTTGAAGACAGTGCACCATCGACATGTAGTACGCCTTAGTCCCCACGTAGGCAATAGGGGTGAAGTGTCTTGCCCAAGGACACAATGCGGTTGCCGCAGGTGGGAATCGGACCGAAGACCTCTCGACTTGCAGCCTGCACCTCTACCTACTGAGCCACCACGCCCCCTTGGGCCCGTGTAGCCATCACAGTTGCCCAATCATGTCAAAAAGGGGATGTTCTCATCTAGACATTATATGAAGTCATCCTACCAAGTTACAATGAAATCCCTCCATAAATATGACCTGCAGACTGTGCTAAAGGTTTTCAGGTTTTGGGCTTGGGCAGTCGTCACGATTGACCGATCACGACCAAAAGAGGACGTTCTCATCTAGACATGACCCCAAACCTGCATATGAAATTTTGTGACGATCAGACAAGAACTATGGGGTGTAGCCTGTGCTAAAGGAAAATGTGAACAGACTCACAGACTCAGACTAACAGACTCGTAGACTTCCGCACCCTGCCTTTTAAAAACAGTACATAAATGAGACATAGTTATTGCTTCATACCGAGCTACATGTTAAAACCATCCCAGCACCTACTGACACTGGAGGAAGTCTTCCAGCACTCTAACTTCATGCGCTGATATCTAATTAACAGAAGGTTGATCCAAAGATAGATTTTCATAGGCAATACGTATTGCCAACTGAATCCATCTAGCGACTGAATGAACAGAAATATCTTTCCTGTTAGGAATCAAAGAAAGAAAGAAACGTTTTCTTCCTTTCCTAATAAAATCTGATCGACGTTTATATATGTGCATAGCCCTGACTGGACACAGCAAAGGTCTACGGTTGTCCGAGGACAGCAGAGCCTTAATGATAATAAGCTCAGGCCGTTTATCCAGATTCTGATTCTTTGCCAGAAATCCCACTTCCGTAGTCAGGATAATGGTATTATCCACACTACGGTAGTGAGATTCATCCACTGATAAAGCATGAAGTTCGCTAACTCTTCTAGCAGATGCAAAGGCTAAGAGAAATGCCATTTTATAGGTCAAGAATTTGAACTCTATAACATCCAACGGCTCAAACGGAGCTTCTTTAAGCTTCAATAGAACCCAAGCCAAATTCCATTTAGGAATTATTCTGAGGGTTCTAGGTCTATTAATAGAGAAATTTCTAACCAGCTGACAATGAAGCATTTGATCCAATAGCCAAGTTATCATGATGAGCATAAGTGTCTGATAACACAGACCTATAGCCCTTTATAGTGACGGGCTGCAGTTTGAGATCATCAAACAAGTAGCCCAGGAAATTGGCAATATTTGGTATGGACGTATCATGAACATCTATCGACAAACCTGACACCAACAGAAGAAAACCCTCCACTTTGCTGCATAATTCAAAGAAGTGGAGGACCTTCTGCAGTTAAAAATTGCATCCACTGCTCGTCCTGTAAACCGTTTTCCGTGCAAGGACCGCACAATGGAAATACGTGAAGGTTGAGACCTTCTGGGTTGTGATGCAGTGACTACCCCTGATAAAGAAGGTCCTCTTGTGGAGGAAGCTTCCGGGAGACGTCCCATAACAAACACCTAAGAAGATTGATCCAAGGTTTCTGTAACAACAGAGGTGCTACTAGTAGAATTTTGCAACGAGACTGTTTGATCTTTAACAGAATCTGCTGAATCAACAGAGTTTGAGGATATGCGTATCCTATCATTCCGTCCCATGAAATCAACAGAGCGTCTACTGCGTACGTTCGACGATCTGGACATGGCGACACGAATGTCGGTAACTGATTGTTCAGGTGCGTCGCAAACAGATCTATCATGGGGTGATCCCACTGGTAGCAAATCTGCCTGAATACTCGCTTGTCACGCGTCCACTCCGATGGCAACAGGCAACCTTTCCGAGAGAGCGAGTCTGCTAGTACGTTCAGATGACCTGGTACATGACAGACAGAAAGCTGAACATGATGATTCATGACGTATAGGAGAATCTCCTCAGTTAGTTCGCATAACGGAATTGAATAAGTGCCGCCCTGGTTCCTGATATACGCTACTACTGTCGAGTTGTCCGAAAAAATCTGAACTTGAACATCCGCTATTATGCGAATCCAATGTTGTAGCGCTAGCCATATTGACATCATCTCTTTGATGTTTATATGTTTCTCCTGGAACCAAGGGTCTCAAAGACCCTGGCACTCCAAGTCTGCAGGACTTAGGGTCGCACCCAACCCATCTAACTCGCATCCATCATAATGGTGAAAGCCAGATCCAGCAGTTGCAGCGGAATTCCCTGAGTTAACCACTGAATATCTGCACAAATCTGAACTGTTTGTTTTACTAGGTCCATTAAAACAATACTGGTTTCAAGCAAATGCATTTTCACACTCCAGTTCTAAGTAAAGAATATCTGGAGGGGACGCGTGCACAGACGGCCCATCAGAATAAGATCTGCAGCCGTTAAGCACAGCCCCATCAGTCGCATGAATTCCCTCGCTGTTAATGTGTCGGAGCGTAGACAAAAACAAGCATAATAACTGACTAATTTCGCTCTGGGCAACAGTAGACAAACGAGATTGTTGTGAGCCTCGAAGGTCATTCCTAAGTGAATGAACGACTTGGACATAGCTAGATCCGACTTTTTCTTGTTTACGGTGAATCCGAGATGTCGGAGTAATAGAAGCAGACTCTGAACATCGTTCTGAAGAATAATTCTGTTGCCGTATCTCTGTATAATGTTGTCCAAGTAAACCGATATTACTGCAGACGAATGTGCTCGGAAGTATGACATTACCGAGTTCATTATTCAAGTGAATGCCCAGAGAGCCAGGTTCAGACCAAAGCACATTGCTCTGAACTGATACACTTTCCCTTGTACGGCGAACCGCAGTTACTTTCTGAATGCCGGATGTACCAGGACATGAAAGTATGCATCTTTAGGATTTATGCTTGCCGCATAGTCGTTCACTCGAACGCTCGCCCTTACCGACCGAATGGTCTCCATATAGAACTTGGGAGCCACGATAAGCTTGTGTATCCAGCTCAAGTCTATTACCGGTCGGAACGAGCCGTCTGGCTTCGGTACGAGAAACAGGTGACTGTAGAAACCTTGAGAATCCTGACCTCTATTGCTTCCTTTGAGAAGAGAGCCTGTATCTCCGCTAGGAGAGACTCTCTTTTGCAAGGACCTGAGGGAAGATTTGTCCAATGTGGCCATCTTTATAGTGGGGCTTTTGCTTGGACTGACAGCCATAGGCTGTCCGAGACTTCACTTCTCACCCACTGATCTTCCGTGACTGTTATCCAGTTTTTCGTGAAGCTTGATAACCTTCTGCCAACTGGCAAGCAATAGAAGTCTTGACCATCACCTGTATGGCCTGCGAGGCTTACAGGAAGAGAAACCACATCCTCCCCGTGAAGAACCTCGTCCCGATAGTCCCGAACAGACCTACGCCCCTTTCCCGAGTAGCTATACTGACAACCTCCACAGTAATTATAAGAGTGTTTCTAGTACCTTCGTGAGGAGTTTCCTTTTCACAAATTTTGTCTGGAACGGCCTCCTTTACTCTTGTCTGCTGAAGCGGGTCGTTGAGACACCGACTTCAAAAGCAGAGCACTGGACGCTTTCTTAGTAGCCTGTTCATAGACTAACGAAAGCTTGTCGTCGAAAGTTAAAAAATTTATAGTAATTTATATATTTTTTATACTTACCAATGACCCGGACATAGCTGGTGCTAACTCTTAAAATATAGGGCCAAACACAAATTTTGCCCCCCAATCCCCAAAATTTGCATCTAAAACCAAAGAAAACATGTCCTGAATGGCTCTCCACACTTCACCTCTACTGCGCATGCGCAGTGTTAAGGACGTTCCGAAATTGGCGCCATTAATCATTCTAATAACCAGTGCCTGGTAAGCGCTATGTACTCAGCGGGGAGGTAAGAGTTCCCAACTCCTGGGAGGGCCATCCCCGTCTGGGTCATTGGTAAGTATAAAAAAATATATAAATTACTATAAATTTTTTAACATTTTTATACTGTACCAATGACCCACACATAGCTGAATAGTAAAAAGGCTGGAGGGCCAAGGACATAGAGCAAGATGGAATACGTTCAATTATATAAAATAGAGTCATCCCCTCTAGGGAAAAAGAAGTATTAGGCCTTACATGTATCTTATTTATGATAAATTAGAAAGATACAACACCTTCCAAAATTGAGCATCATACATCCATGTACTCTATTAATATCTAGTATAATCCTTATACTAATAATTTTTAAAGTAAGCCAATAAATAAAGTAAGTCTAGAGAATAGAGACTCTTTATACTCCTTAAAAGTGTCTGAGGATTGCATAATCATGTCCGTTGACAAGTGCTATATTCAAAAGCTATACTTTAAAAACTAAGACTTGAATGAATTTTTAAAACATAAACTTCTCACTAAACAACCATCCCAATAACAGCTCAGAATTACTAACTCTGGAGGAGGTATCCCCTTGTTTTCATAGTAAAACAGGTGACCCAAGGGAACACCCTCCCCCCCCCCCCCCCCTTTTTCTTGCCCTGGGTCAAATAGCCCAGAACGAAGAGGGCAGCAGAACGGAGTCACTGCCGAAACAGACAGCCTACCTAGCTATAGTAGCAACTGTTAAGTGAATGACATTCTGAGTAGTAGATAATAGACCTACCAATAGAGGCCTCCATAAATGGACTCAATATTTCTGAGATAAAAAATTCATGAATGTGGATGGCTGAGCGCAATGAGCAGCCTTCAAAAATCTATAATAGCGACACTATTAATGTAAGCCCAAGATGTAGAAGAACTCTTACTTCATGAGCCGAAATCTCAAACACAACTGCTGAGTCAAAGATATACCATAAGCAGTATCGATAGTTAATTGAATCCATTAGCAATAGAATGGAGCGTAACGTCCTTCTAATAGGCATCAAAGACAGAAGAAGTTTACGCCCGTAGTAATAAACAGATATCTGTTTATAAATACATAAACTCTAACCGGACAGAGTAAAGGCCTATGCCCGTACGAAGACGGAAGGACCTTAATAACAATAGGTTCTGGATATTAGGAGCCTAACTCTTATGTAACAATCCAACCTAAATAGTAAAGGAAGTAGTGATTCCGAAACTACGAAAGTGAAAATCATCCACCGATAGTGCATGAAACTCACTGACTCTTCAGTAAAAGAGAAGCCAACAGAATTACTGTCTAAAAGGTCAGAATTTGAAAACTATTGTTTCCAGAGGCTCAAATGATGACTTAGCTAAATAAGAACCGAAGTTAAATTCCATATAGGAATTTAATCTAATGATTCTAAGTCTATTTATCAAAAAGTTACTAACTGACTTAGATAAAGAGACATAAGACTCAATTGCAAACTATCATAGAGTGCATAGGTATGAGGTAACATAAACCTATAACCTTAATAATAACAGGCTGCAGTAGATCTTGTCAAACAAGTATACTAAAAAGTTGCAATGAGTAGTATGGAGGGATCAACAATATGAACATAGTGATCCCTACACCAACGACGGAAGAGCCTCCACTTTAGCCGCATAGAATAGTGAAGAAGAGGATCTCCTACAGTAAGAAATCGCGTCCAAAGCTCGTCCAGTACAATGCTTACAATGCAATACGGACCACACAACGGAATACGTGAAGGTTGCGACCTTGCGGGTTGTGATAAAGATGACACGATTTTACCCAGCGAAAAAAGATCCTCTCATTGAGGAAGATTTCGCGTTAAGTCCCACAGTAGACATCAGAGTAAATTTACCCACGGTCTCTGTGAAGACAGAGATGCTATCAACAGAAATGTATTATGGTTGCTTATCTTAGCAATACCTGCTGAAACAACAGCGCCGGAGGATACGCATATCCTATCATTCCGTCCTATTAGATCAATAGAGCGTTAACAACATTAGCTCAGAGATCCGGACAAGCAAACACATACGTCTGCAATTGATTAGCAAGCTGTGTCGTAAAACAATTATCATTGGGCGCTCCCATTGATAGCAAGTCTGATTGAATACTTGTTTGTTGAGAGTCCATTCTGACAGCAACAAGCGACCCATAAGTGAACGGGAGTCCGGTAAAACAATCAGACGACCCGGAATATGACGGACCGAAACAGAACTTGGTGTACTATAACAAACAGAAGGATTCTTTCCATTAAATTGAATAACGGAAACGAATGAGTGCCTCCCTGGTTCCGGAGATACGCCACTACTGTCGAATTAACGGACAGGATTTGGACATGCGTTTCTGAATAATGTTCATCCAATGACATAAAGCAAGCCTAAAAAAACATTATTCCGCGGAAGATAAGTGCTTGCTTAGAGACTGCGGAACCCAAAGACCCTGGCACTTCGAATCCGTTGGGATCAATATTATATCCCAACCTGTTTGACTGGCAACCGTCATAATTATAAAACTCGGATCCGGCAACTGCAGTGGCACTCTCTGAGTCAACCACCGAATGTTTGCCCCAGTCTGAATCTCTTGCAACACTAGATAGACAAGAGAACGTGTAAATCGAGCAATTCATGGATTGCTGAAAAGTTGCCGCCCAAGAGAAGCTTCTCCGAGAACGAAGCGACTCTTGAGAGAGTTCTTCACCTTACTATCCACGCGCGTGGATGTAGCTAGGGCTGCGTCACGTCTAACCAACTCCAATCAGCCACTGAAGGGCGGAGTTATACGTGAACAAACTACTTCCCTCAAAAGAAATTACATTGAGGATAATATCCCGTAATTCTTTTCTTGAAGACGTAATGAAAACGCCTCAGTAAGGTGGATTACGTATGATAAAGCGTCTAAGTTAAGTCTACTAGACATCATTGTCGTTTCCAACATTGTGGTTGGAAAAGACAAAGACGGCGAAAAAGAATATTTCCAGTCTTTAACCACACCGTCTAGACGCATATGAACTCTCGGTATGCCCTGCTCTGCCAAAATAAATTATTCGTATAAATGATAAAAAGGCAGAAATGAGCATTGCGGACAAGAAACTAAACTATCATGCTTGGTAGCAGGTTTATATGCATATATAGCGTCGATAAATAATACACATGTTCTAATGACATTATTGGACTGTGTCGGTAAGTCAGGGACAATGTCCCTGAACCGATCCAAAATTCCGTGTCCAATGACGCTATAAGTCTCTTATCCAACATCGCAGCAATGTAGTCCGAAATAACAATCACTGGAAGATAATGCCAGAAGATATGAATGGCAGCTTCCGATGCTACGAAAGGGAAAACTCGAAATCTATCGAATCCCTTTCGCCATCCTGTCGGACCCTATAAAGCGTTCGGTCGTCCGTACCTGATGCAACCGCGGACCGCACCGACCCAGCGCCGTCAGATAATTCCTGATTCGACTAAGAAACTGTCGATTGCTGGGATGCTGCGAAAAAACAGTGCTAACTCGGATAGCACGTCCATCACTGAGGCCTGTGGAGAAGCGGTCCTACAATGCATTGCCGCTGGAAGCTCCGTGATCGTTACCCCGTGCATACTACTAATATGCGAGCGAACGGAGTGTATAGGCCTCGTGTCCCTTGGCTACCGGATGGCGTGACCTATTCGCCGTGGAATCACTGAATGACGAAACTGATCGGAGATTCGAGGTCACGTAGCCAATGTGCGGTCGTGTGCCCTGCTGTGAGGATGAGGAAGCATTATCGACAGTCTCTCGGGCTGTCAATATAATGGAGCGTCCCGACCGACGGACATATGCTCCGAATGTAAAATATCTGAACTACAACATGCGGTCCCCTATGTTGTTGGGCGAGAGAGGGACCTCTCTCGCTCACAGCCCGGACGGACCTGGACAAGCCAGGAACCGGACTAACAGGCTTCCTCCGATCTGTCCTCAATCCGCCGTCACTGGGTGAGTACTAAAGTAATTATAGTGCTCGCATCTCCCAAATCTCCTTCCTAGACCGCAACGGACGAACCCGGCAGCCGAACCATTCGATGAATGTACGCTACACCGGGTGAGCTAGCGAATGTCACTCCGTCGATCCTACAAGGGACCTCTTAGGCGATAGACATATTCCATGAGCACTTATTGCCGCTAGCTCTTCATTAACTATGACGACAGAGGCACACTTTTGAAAGACATCTCCGTAACTTTGCGAACAAGAAACCAGAAATGCTTGGTAGTAGCAAGCATATAATAATAATATATATAGCGTCGTTCCATAATTCGAAAGTTTGTGTGACATTATTGGACTATGTCGGAACTGAGGGACGATGTCCCTGAACCGAACCAAAAATTTCTAAGTCCGCCGACGCTATCAGTTTCTTATCCGGCATCGCAGCATTCTGGTCCGACGAAAGAACCTGTAGAAGATCAAGACAGATGACATACACAACAGCATATGTTGTTCCGAAAGGGAAAGCTCGAAATCCTCCGAATCCCTTTCGGTATCCCGTCGGACCGGATGAAATTTTCGGACGTCCGTACCCGCTTCCGCGGAGCGTCCCGACCCAGCATCGTCGGATAAAAAATATGCGACAGATTCAGTTGATGCTGGGATGCTGCGAAAAGCAGTGCTATTTAGGAAAGCACGTCCGTCCCCGAGGCCTGTGCAGTAGCGGTCTTACGATGCATTGCCGCCGGAAGCTCCGTGAACGTTGACTCCCGCACACTTTCCTATGCGAACGTCCGGAGTCTGCAGGCCTCGTGTCCCTGGCTACCGGATGGTGTGACCTGGTCACCGATGATTCTCTGACTGGCGAAGCTGACTGGATATCCGAGGTCACGTAGCCAAGAGCGGTCGTGTGCGCTACCATGAGAATGAGGAAGCCTTATTGACAGTCTACTCTGGACTGACTATATGTCGGAGCGTCCCGAGCGACGGACGTATGCTCCGAATGCGAAACATTTTGTACCACAACATCTGGGGCCAGATGTTGTTGTACGAGAGAGGGGCCTCTCTCGCTCGCCGTCCGGATGGACCAGAACGAGCTATGAACCGGACTAAAAGGCTTCCTCCGTTCTCCCTCTAATCCGCCATCACTGGGTGTGCATTTGGTTGATTTATAGTGCTCGCATCACCCCAAAACTCCTTCTAGACCGCAACGGATGAACCCGGCTGCCGAACCATTCGATGAATGGACGCTACACCGGGCGAGCTAGCGGACGTCAAAGGCCGTCGAACCTACTGGGGTCCTCTTAGGCAATTGGCGTATTTACATGAGCACTTTTCCGCTAACCCTTCATTAATTGTGACGACGAAGGCACACTGTTGGAAGACATCACAGATACATCACCCTAATCTTGATCGTCTGAAATAGAAATTGATAAAGTAGAGTGACCCTGCGGGGAAAGGACCGGAGTGTCCAATTCCCCAACAACATACCGTGGCATACGCTTCCCATGTTGTCATCGAAATCATACGATACAGAACAGGAGTTAATGCGAGTACACTGACCACATATAGAATGATTATAAAAGTCAGAGGAAGACTTCCTCTTATTACAATTGATCAAAATCCTTTCAATGTGAAAAGAAAACAAAGTCCTGGTACTCGCACCAACCCCTGGCAATCAAAATACATAATAATAATATGATCCATTAATATAGAAAAAATAATTGAAATCAAAATATTTTGAAAAAATATTTTTTCAGAACAGCCCAAGTTTCTGAAAAGTAACGTTGAGCCCCAATGGATTCCAAGCCTAAGTGTGGACAAAAATTTTAAAAATATTTTAAACAATTTATTCAACCTTTACGAACAATAATAATGTATCTAGTTATGATTAAAATAACATCAAGATGTTATTTTCAAGAAATCCCCCCCCTCACACAGAGGGCTGTTGTAAATGTAAACAATGAGTGTAAAAACACTAAAATAAGACTCCAGGCACCCAGGCCCGGAATCAGTTACCAAAAATACACTATCTGATGCAAAACAGAGACTTCCAGGGAAGAAACTGCAGAACATCAGATGGTAGATGCAGAACACAACGCCTAACCACCCGTAGGTGAAGACGTAAACATGGGGAAAGAACAGAATTCATTCTGTTATTCAGCTAAAACTCCCAAGAAATTTTAGTAATAATAATTACAGAAACTATGCCAAAAGCATGGGAGAATAGTAACTAAATAACCAGAATGACAACAAAATGGCTGCTGCCTCGAAAATAGATAACTTAACATAATTTCATTAAAAAATTTTAAGTTACAGCCCTGATAATATTCTGTCACACATTTTTCCTCTGCTCCTTCTCTATCCTCCTTAGAATCACCATTTCACTAATATTTATGTGTCTGGCATCATTTAAACTGAGATTTACAAGCACAAAGATCAGTCAGATGTTAACTGATGAAGGGCCAAACTTAGAATGATTAATGGCGCCAATTTCGGAACGTCCTTGACTCGGCGCATGCGCAGTAGAGGTGAAGTGTGGAGGGCCATTCAGGACATGTTTTCTTTGGTTTTAGATGCAAATTTTGGGGATTGGGGGGCAAAATTTGTGTTTGGCCCTATATTTTAAGAATTAGCACCAGCTATGTCTGGGTCATTGGTACAGTATAAAAATATAGTATTTCTCGAGACCGGAGTGACTCGGAGAGAGCTTTTCACCTTGTCATCTATCAGTGATGACAACGCAAGGGCAGCATCACGTCTGATTAACTCCAGATTAGCCAATGTTAGGGCGGAGTTATGCGTGGTGTACATAATTTCCCTGGAAAGGACTCTAAGAGAGGTACGAACGTCCTCAAATTCCTTTCCGATGAGACGTTGCGCCATAGCTCTTGTAAGGTGATCTGCATAAGACATAGCGTCAAAATTTGCTCTATTTGAAGAAATTGCAGTCTCAATTGTGTCTGAGCGAACAGTGAATGATGCAGGTAAGGATACCTCTAGATCCCCGGCCTGCTCATCCAAATGCAGAGGAATTCTCTGAACATCTTCTCCAACCATTTTTAAATGAATGTGGTCCAAGAAACAGTATGTTTATGGAAGATGAAGTTAAGAAACCACCTTTCTTCCTCGCAATCGAAAGGTTAAATACGGCGGTTTCTATATGGCCGAAGGCCTGCGACACCTGCCCAGACTGAACCGGAAAAGAAAGGACTTCCTCCTTTGTCCAGATAAAGTCTGCGTCCAACGACGCCAGCGGTTTCTCTCTTGTCGTCACAGCATTCTGATTTGGCGGAACAAATTCAGGGTAGTATTAATGGATGAAATCCATCGCAACCATGTGCTGTTCCAAAAAGGAAGGGTAATCCTCTTCCTTATACGTTTCAACATCCGAGAGAATCAGTTGTGGATCTCGGTCCATTGCATCTGCGTGAACAGACGACTGGACCGACCCAGCACCGTCCGACAGCTCAGATTCTGAGTCTGAGGGAGGCTGCACCTGCTGGGATGCTGCGATCAGCTGCGCAATCAGTAAGTCCGTCACCGAGGCCTGAGGAGCAGGGGTCTTCTGATTCTTCGCTGCTTGCTGGGACGGTGTGTCGGAGATGGATCTCTTCTCCACACGTCCCGATGATCGAGGCCTCATCTCCCTAGCTACCGGATGGTCCGACTTCACGGGCGAAAGCTGGTCCCTTCCTCATGCAGCAGGCTGGTTATCCGAAGTCGGGCAGCTAGGATGAGGTTGTCTGTGCTTAGTAATCAAAGCGGAAGAAGCTGTGACTGTAGCCTAGGCCGGCTGCAATCTATACCGAGCATCCCGAACGGCAGGGTTGGACGTATGCTCCGGCCCGCGCAAGTTCTTCACCACAACATCTGTCCCCAGGTGTAGATGGGATAGAGCGGGACCTCTCCCGCTTGCGGCTCTTTCAGACCTCGCCGAGCTTCCTAAAACACTTTCTGGCTTCTTCCCTAGCTCTGTCGTCGCTGGGTGAGCATGTTTCGATTTTAAGGTGCTCGCTCTACATACTACACTTCCTTCGACTGCAACGGACATACCCGGCATCACGGTACTCACAAACAGAGCAACCACTTCACCGGTCGAGCTAGCTGCTGACGAGGGATTAAAACCACCAGCTAGTGGCTTTATGCCCTGTCTAATATGCAGGAGCACCTTGGCAGCTAGCTCTGTTTGCTCATCAGAGCACGATGATGGTAGCACACTTTTGGTAGGTGTCACATAACCATCACCATGTTCTTGTTACTCTGAAAAAGAAACTGAGAAACTTGAATGACTTTGCGGCGAGAGAACCAGCATTGGCCTCTCACCGCTAACAACATACTGTGACACCCGTGTCCAACGTTTGCCATCCCAATCAACACATGTAGGACAAGAATTAGCGGGAGTACATCGACTACAAGCAAGGCAACAAGCATGTAAATCTGAGGAAGACTTCCTCGTCTTGCATTTTGAGCAATATGCTTTCATGATTAATCAGAGTCAATATTATTTATTTATTGGTGTTTAAGGTCACATACTTATGCACAATGGCCAATCATGACCGTGACAGTTTTACAGGTGGAGGAAGCCAGAGTACCCAGAGAGAACCACCGAGCAACGGCCAGCAACTATCAGCTCCCGAACATACCAACTCCACACAAGCAGGGTTAGCATTGGTTAAAACAAGTACACCAACGACGTGCAGTACACCTTAGTACAGAACACCACCTTGCCCCCACGTGGGCAATGGAGATGAAGTGTCTTGCCCAAGGACACAACGCAGTTGCCGCAGGTGGGATTCGAACCAAGGATCTCTCGGCTTGCAGCCTGCACCTCTACCAACTGAGCCACCATGCTCCATCAGAGTCAATAGAACTCCTACCAACTCCATATATATAATAACGATACATAATAATCAACATTCAAAATACAAATCGAAAAATTAATTACAAAAACATTTTCAAAAAAATTTTGACAAAAGCCCAAGTTCCCAAAGGGAACATGACGAGCCCAAGGGTATCCCGATAGAGCCTAAGTGTGGACAAAATTCAAAAAAATTATTGCTACACTACCAGAATATTATAACATGTATCTTACAACAATCCTACAGTAATAATAAGTTGAAACTACATATATTTATAGGACGTTGCCAATGTAAACAACGTCAATGAAAAAAATGGAAACAAGACCACAGGCACTGAATAAAAAAGGCCCGAAGTCAGTAAAAGATTTTAAAGCTACCCGATGTAAAGCAAGATCTTCAAATGAAGAAAAAATGATACATCGGATAGAAGATGTATGACCCAAACGCCCCAACACCAGTAGGGTGAGGACGAAACCATGGGGATTTACAGAATAAACATTCTGTAATACATGTTAAACTCCCAAGAAATTTAATAAAAACTTTCAATAAAAATAAGCCAAAAAGCTTTGGAGTTTAACAGGAGGAAAGTAACACTTAACAAACAGAGGATAAATCATTAGCAAGAATGGTGACGTCAGGCCCTTGTCCCAAAATTGGGAGACATGAAATAATTTTGATAAAAATTATGAAGTTACAGCCCTGAACATTCCAAACCACCGTTGTTCACTTCCATCATCCAGTTATGTCCTTGGATCCACCAATTTTACCATTGATTTGTGTCTGGCATCCTCAAAAATGAGATTTAAAAGCACAGATGTCAGTTCATTGTTGCTGACTTCAGGGCCAAACAAAGAATGATAGTTTGTGCCAATTTCGGTGTCTTCCTGGATACTGCGCCGATCCAAAAAGTATGGAGGACCAGATAGGATATTAAATTTTCGGTTTTGCATGCAAATTTTGGGGATTGAGGAGCAAAATTTGTGTTTGTCCCTGGATTATTTTTTGAGTTAGCACCAGCTAGTCTGGTCCATTGGTTGTTGTATAAAAATATTTTTAGTCAAGATTGGGTGAGGGAGGGAAGTGTTGTATCTTGTGTGTTAAGTAAAGGATTAAAGTAATGAGTGTTAATGCTCTTCGCACTTCTACCTGTCTGACATTTGAAGTATGTTTTATAGACATTGATGATATGGAAAGAAACTGCATTCTGGAATAAGTTGCCCATGCATAAAATGTGACGGTGTCGTCCCACCTAGCCAACCTTTTTAATTTCATTAGTAGCGTCTGGCCAACCTTTTAATGATCAGGAGTAGCGTCTAGCCAACCTTTTTTTTCACACTTGCTTAATCCTTGTTATAGTCTGTAGCATATAAATTGTCATTTTTTTTTTTTGCAAAATAAAAATCATTTTTGCAAATTAAAATATTGTTGTTTTTTGTCAGTCGGTTGAATTGAGAAAACAATTAATTAGTTTGTTACTATATATTATCATCATCTTTGATGTCTTAATTTTTAAAATATTCTGCAGTTATGTTGTTTTTTCTAATTTGTTATATGTTATCATTGTTTTTGATGTCTTGTTTTGCAAAAATAAAATATTCTGCCGCTGTCTTGTTTACACGGTGTTTGATATTTCTTAGATTCACTAATTGTGCCTTTGAAGTGAACAACAATCACGGTGTTTGTCTCATCTATTATTTTATGTTTTCAAAACACAGTCCCATATTATATATATATGGATCTTCTCAGCATGAATTGTCAGTAATCATGTTATCATTGTTTTTGATGTCTTGTTTTGCAAAAATAAAATATTCTGCCACTGTCTTGTTTACACGGTGTTTGATATTTCTTAGATTCACTAATTGTGCCTTTGAAGTGAACAACAATCACGGTGTTTGTCTCATCTATTATTTTATGTTTTCAAAACACAGTCCCATATTATATATATATGGATCTTCTCAGCATGAATTGTCAGTAATCATGGCTTCCGCACAAGTTGACATTGATTTTCTTGATAATGGTAGAGGTGGTTTTTTCTTGATTCATGGTGGATTTAAATTCTCTATCAGAACACGAAATCATGGACGTTGCTATTGGAGGTGCGTTGATCGGAATTGTCCGGCTACTGTGGTGACAAAAGAAAGTATTCTTGTTAAGTTCGGTAATGGACATAATCATACTTCTGATATTGAGAGTATTGCTTCAAGTGCATTCTTGTCGAAAGTTAAGAAGCGATGTCGCGAAGAAGTCAGACCAATCCCGAGCATTTATGATGAAGAACTCGGAAGCTTGCGAAATACAGATTCACATGAAGTTCATGAAGTTATCAAAAAAATTCCCACATTTGAGAGCTGTAAGTCATCTTTATACAGGAATCGATTAAAAGTTCTTCCAAAGTTGCCACGAGAGCAAAACCAAATTGAACTTGGTGATGAATGGACAAAAACTTTTGCTGGAGAACGGTTTCTATTGCGTGACATAGTAGATGAACAGAACCGACGAATCTTAGTTTTTAGCACTGACGACAATTTGCGACGATTGTGCAATTCTGACATTATTTTTGCAGATGGAACATTCTATTCGTGTCCCGAGTTGTTTTATCAGCTGTATTGTATTCATGGAATGGTTGACCGTAAAGTTTTCCCCTTGGTGTTCGCGCTTCTGCCAAATAAAACTCAATCAACTTACTCAATATTTTTCAACATTCTGAAGGATGAGATTCTTCAACGAAACTTAACGTTTGCACCAGATACATTCATGATAGACTTCGAGACGGCGGTGATGTACGTTTTGGAGTGCGTGTTTACTTCCGTGGTGGTTAAAGGTTGTTTTTTCCACTTTACACAGTGTATCTGGGGGAAGACTCAATCCGTTGGTTTAGTGAGACATTACAATCAAGATGATGATGTCAAACTTCTTGTCCGGAGGGCTGCTGTTCTTCCACTCATTCCCGTCCAACATGTTGAAGATTTCTGGCTAAATGCTTTAGAATCAGCCGAGGACATTTCCGTGGATGTCACCGCATTTACTGACTATGTTACCGAACAATGGGTAGAGGGTGTTCCCATCAGCAAATGGAACCATCACAACAACGACGGCGCAAGAACAACCAACAATGCGGAAGGTTGGCACAGCAAAATAAAAAAAATGTGCAGAGCTGCTCACCCAAACATATACTCTTTCCTTGTGTTGCTAAAGAAATTGCAGGCAACCAACGAAGCAAAAATGATTCAACTTGAATCCGGAGGTCTCGCACCAAAAAGACGAAAGCGTTACAGAACGATAGACAATCATTTGAAAATACTGAAGAACAGACTCAATAGTGGCAATCTGGACGTTTTTGAATTTGGTGACGAAGCAAGTAAATTACTAAAATTGAAATAATGTGAAGGTACTTATAGATTTTATTATAAAGTTGAGATGTATTTTGATATGATGTTGTTTGATTATGTAGGTAAGACGATACAGACTATAGCCTAATCCTCTACTGCAAAAGTTGCGTTCAGCCAACCTAACACCTTTCTGTAATTCACACCTATTAACTGGTATTTTAGGAAGGTTGGCTGAGTGGGAATAAACCAATGTGACAATCCATCAATAATTATCAGGCACAAGCCTGGAAATAAGCAGACTGCCATCTGCAGAATGAGGTTCCCAGAGGGTGAATTTGATGATGTGGTTGGAATATTAGTTGGGACCTGAGCCATCACTGTCGTGACAAATCAGATTTACACTGACCCCCTCCCAATCTGTCATCTTCGTGACGTATCTGGACTTGTCCTTTGGACAAGTGGCTTGAAATGTTTTCCTGAGCCCGGAGTAACTTGTGAGTCATATCTGCAAATTCATATACTTACTGTCGCACTTCCTGTAATAAGTAAATTTGGTCTTTTACGAGGTTCACTTAATGACATTGATTTATAAGCATAGTACATGGATGTGTTGACCATTGGGCTCCATATAAAATCCTGAAATACATAAAAAAACACTATTTCATGTGAATAAACCCAATGAATAGAACAGTGTCCAGTTTGTTGAACTCAATAATGTTATTAATTTTGTTATGCAGACCTTTCAAAACACCATACCTCCAATATGTTAACTGGATACAAGTCAGAGTAAATGCCTATTAACCCTTTACCTAACGTAGCAGTCAAAACCGGCCAGCACAATTCTCAAAAATCGCCAATTAATGTTCATTATTTTTTCATTTTTTGTCTCAAAAACATAGGTTATGAGCCTTCATTGGAATGAGCTCGTTGAGCTTGTTCCAATGAGGGGTCATAACCTATGTTTTTGAGACAAAAAATGAAACAAATTAGTTGTTCAAGAATTTTTTTTGCAAGTGTCATCTGCTTTCCATGATTAGGTAAAGGGTTAATTGAATAAAAAATCTTGTGATCTGTTGAAAAATTACTCTGAGGTCCAAATTCCCCATGTATATTTAGGGGATAACTATGTTGTATTTGATTGTTTGGGGCCGTAAACAATGGCTTTACTGTCGCAAATTGAACGCATCGCCGGTAAAAATGGATATTTGCGACAGTAAAACCATCATTTACAGCCCCAAACAATCAAATACAACATAGTTATCCCCATTCTAATATAATTCGGCTGAAAACTGAGATAGTATTTGATCTCCCAACTATAAAATAACGCCTTGTTGAAGACAACAAGTTAAATCTAAAAATACAGTCTTTGTGAAGTCATTTGGGAGTTCCGAACCAAATCAAGAAATATATTTTACGTTGCCACTATACAAATAGTTCCAAACGTTGTAGTCATTTTATCACCAATAACAAAATATATTTATATTTGTACTGATGACATTTATTATGTTTAAATGTTTGTGACAATCTGAAAACAAATACACTGGCTGCTTTCCCTGTTCAAAGTGTAGAGTTCACCTTGTGACGTTTCAGTCTGAGTCTGAAAGCACTCAAGGATTTACCATTAAAGTTAAAATTTTTTAGATCTTTGATTGGAAGCCCTTGTTCAACCGTAATAATTACTTACAGTTACAGAACAGTTGTTCATTTCAAACTGTTTCTGGGAAGTGATGTCTTGTGGAATTGGGTTACTGGTATCGACATAATTGTTGCAGAACAAATAGTTCCCCCGTCTCGGTCTCAGTGGTGAACGTGTTTCTGTAGCTGTACATGTTGGTGCCACGAACACAGGTGACAAATAAGAAAATGAAAGGACTGCTTTCACTTGAAGTCGATGTTATAATATCGCTAGTGGATTGGTCAGAAATATTTGGCCTTGAACAATTAAAATTATTATTGCCAGTTGTCAGAATTTTGGTTTTCTATTTCGCACATAGAGTCCATAAATTCTTCATGGTACGAAAAATTGCTATTTATAAATTATATTAGAATATCACTGACTGGTTCCAGATGGTTGTCGTTAAGCCTGTCGGAATCAGTTTTTTCAACTCTCAATTCATTACTGAGCAGTCTCTGCCAAACCTCTTCCACATTAATATTAAACTTTCCAACTTCATCCATATTAATTACAGTTAATCGCAAGAAAGATAGAAAACATTTTTTTTTACAGAAAGTCAACACGTTCACAGCATTTGTTTACCTTGGATACGGTAGTCAATGACTCTAAATGGAACGAAAGTTAAAAAATTTATAGTAATTTATATATTTTTTATACTTACCAATGACCCAGACTTAGCTGGTGCTAACTCCAACAAAACCAGGGCCAAACACAAATTTTGCCCCCCAATCCCCAAAATTTGCATCCAAAACAAAAAGAAATCATGTCCTAAAGGACCTCCATAGTACGCCTCTACTGCGCATGCGCAGTGACGCAGTCGTCCCGAAATTGGCGCCAATTATCATTCTTACTGGCAGTGCCTGGTCAGCGCTATGTACTCAGCGGGGAGGCAAGAGTTCCCAACTCAGGGAGGGCCATCCCCGTCTGGGTCATTGGTAAGTATAAAAAATATATAAATTACTATAAATTTTTTAACATTTTTATACTGTACCAATGACCCAGACTTAGCTGAATAGTAAACAGGCTGGAGGGCCTAGGACATAGAGGAAAATCCAATAAGCTCAATTATAAATAAAGAGGTAACCCCTTAAGGAGAAAAGGAGTATTAGGCTTTACATGTATCTTTCTTATTTAATATTAAATTAGAAAGATACACTACCCTTAATAATTGAGCACAATAACATTCATGTTCTCTATTAACATCCAGTATAACCCTTATACTAATTATTTTTAAAGCAAGCCAATAAATAAAGTAGTCCAGAGAATTGAGACTCTTTATAATCATTTAAAAGTGTCCGAGTATTGTATATTAAAGCCCGTTTGACACTTGACATATACAAATGCTTCACACCGAGCTACACTTTAAAAATAAGACATGAATGAAATTAAACATTAATATTACACTTTAAAACCATCCCGGAAGCGACTCAGAAATACTGTCTTGGAGGAGGCATTCCCTTGCTTTTCACTATAAAGCAGGTGACCTAAGGGAACACCCGCCCCCCCCCCCCCCCCTTCCCCTTGCCCTGGGTCAAATAGCCCAGAGCGAAGAGGGCAGCCGGATGGAGTCACTGCCGGAACAGAAAGCCTGCATAACTATAGTTGCAACTGTTTAGTGGACGACATTCTGAGCAACAGATAACGGACCTAAACAATGCAGGTCTCCAGAAATGGACTCAATATTTCTGAGATAAAAATTAGTAAATGTGGATGGCTGAGACCAATAAGCAACACTATTAGCATAAGCCCAGGAAGTAGAAAGAGCTCTTACTTCATGAGCAGAAATCTTAAGCACAGACTGCTGAGAAGAAGATAAATCTTCATAAGCAGTACGGATAGTTAGCTGAATCCATCTAGCAATAGAATGGACTGAAATGTCCTTTCTATTAGGCATCAAAGACAGAAAGAAACGTTTCCGTCCCTTTCTGATGAACTGAGATCTCTGTTTATAGATACGTAGTGCTCTAACAGGACAGAGTAAAGGCCTACGCCCGTCTGAAGACGGAAGAGCCTTAATAACAATAGGTTCCGGATATTTATTAGGAGCCTGATTCTTAGCTAAAAAACCCACATTAGTAGTGAAGGTGATAGTGTTCCCAACACTACGATAATGAGAATCATCCACCGATAGTGCATGAAGCTCACTGACTCTTCTGGCAGAAGAGAAAGCTAAGAGAAAAGCTGTCTTATAAGATAAGAATTTGAAATCTACTGTCCCAAGAGGTTCAAATGGCTTTTCCTTCAATTTAAGGAGAACCCAAGCTAAATTCCACTTAGGAATTAATCTAAGAGTTCTAGGTCTATTTATCAAAAAGTTTCGAACCAATTTCGATAAAGAGACATTAGATCCAATTTGTAAACTATCATGATGTGCATAGGTATCAGATAACATAGATCTATAACCCTTTATAGTAACAGGCTGCAGTTTGATTTCGTCAAACAAGTATACTAGAAAGTTTGCAATGTCTGGTATAGAGGGATCAAATATATCTACAGAATGATCCCTACACCAACGACGGAAAACCTTCCACTTAGCCGCATAGTTTAGCGAAGAGGAGGTCCTCCTACAGTTAGAAATCGCGTCCACTGCTCGTCCTGTAAAGTGCTTGCCATGCAAGAAGGACCGCACAACGGAAAAACGTGAAGGTTGAGACCTTGCGGGTTGTGATGGAGTTGGCGCGATTTCCCCTGCGAAAGAAGATCCTCTCGTGGAGGAAGCTTCCGCGGTAGGTCCCACAACAGACACCTGAGTAGATTTATCCACGGTCTCTGTGGCGACAGAGATGCTACCAACAGAATCTTGCATTGAGATTGTTTTATCTTTAGCAATACTTGTTGAATTAACGGCGCTGGAGGATACGCATATCCTATCATTCCGTCCCAAGGGATCGACAGAGCGTCTACTGCAAATGCTCTTGGATCCGGACACGGGGACACATACGTCTGCAACTGATTGTTGAGATGTGTCGCAAATAAGTCTATCATTGGCCGTTCCCATTGGTAGCAAATCTGATTGAATACTTGTTTGTTGAGAGTCCACTCCGACGGCAACAAGCGACCCTTTCGTGAAAGGGAGTCTGCTAGCACATTCAGACGACCCGGTATGTGACGGACCGAAAGAAGAACGTGATGTTCCAACGCAAACAGAAGGATTCTTTCCGTTAGATTGAACAACGGAACTGAATGAGTGCCTCCCTGATTCCGTATATACGCCACTACTGTCGTATTGTCGGATAGGATTTGGACATGAGCATCGTGAATAATGTCCATCCAGTGACGTAACGCAAGCCAAATTGACATCATTTCCTTGATGTTTATGTGCTTGCACAGGAATTGCGGATCCCAAAGACCCTGGCATCTCGAATCCGTTGGGATTAATGATGCACCCCAACCTGTTTGACTGGCATCCGTCATAATGGTAAAACTCGGATCCGGCAACTGCAGCGGAACTCCTTGAGTTAACCACTGAATGTTTGCCCAAGTCTGAATCTCTTGTTTCACTTGATCTGACAAGAGAACGTCTACATCGAGCGAATGAATTTTCACACTCCAATTCTGAGTCAGGAAAATTTGAAGAGGATGTGTGCGTAGCCGCCCCATCGGAATGAGATCCGCGGCGGCTCCGCACAGACCTATCAGTCTCATAAATTCTCTCGCCGTGACTTTGTCTGCATGCAGACAATAGCGAGCGTAACAACTGACTAATTTCGCTCTGGTTAACGGCAGACGAACGAGATTGTTGTGCGCCTCGAAGCTCATTCCCAGATGAGTGAATGACTTGGACGGCACCAGATCCGACTTCTCCTCGTTTACTATGAAACCGAGACGTCGGAGCAATAGAAGAAGATTCTGAACATCGTTCTGAAGCGTTAACTCGTTGCCGTACCTCTGAAGAATGTCGTCCAGGTAGGCCGACGTTACCGCAGACGAATGAGCTCGGAAGTAGATCATTACCGAGTTCATTACCCGAGTGAAAGCCCAGGGTGCTAGATTCAATCCGAAGCACATGGCCCGGAACTGATACACCACTCCTAGGACTGCGAAGCGTAGATACTTTCGGTATGTCGGATGTACCATGACGTGAAAGTACGCATCCTTGAGATCTATGCTCGTTGCATAATCGTTCACCCGAATACTCGCTCTGACCGATCGAATCGTCTCCATATAAAACTTCGGAGCGACGATCAGCTTGTTTATCCAGCTCAAATCTATGACTGGACGGAACGAGCCGTCTGGTTTCGGAACCAGAAACAGATGGCTGTAGAATCCCAGCGATTCCTGGTTTTCTACGACCTCTACCGCGTTCTTCATTAAAAGAGACTGCACCTCTGATAACAGAGCGTCTCTTTTCTGTGGATTTGACGGAAGATGAGTCCACTTTGGACTTCGAGTTAATGGAGGCTTTCGTTTGAAGGATATCTTTAGACCTTCCGAAGTCACTCCTCTCACCCACGGGTCGCCCGTAATCGACGCCCACTCTTGTGAAAAACTCGACAACCTTCCGCCAACCGGAACGCGATAGAGGTTTAAGCCATCACCTCCTGGACCTGCGAGGCCTGCGGTAGGAGAAACCACGTCTTCCACGACCCGCACCTCGCCTCGTCGACCTCGGGGCGTCCGACCGATTGTCCCGGCCTGAAGGACGTCCCGAACGAGAGTCGCTATCCTGACGGTCTCTCGAATAAGACCAAGAGGACGCACCGGAACCTCTATAGGAACCTCTCTTGGGCGCATTAGACCCAGAAGTGCCCGCCTTATTCGTGTCTGCTGTATCCGACCTTTTAGGAGCGGATCTGAACAACAGAGAATCATTAGCTTTCTTTTTAATATTATCATAAATAGCGGAAAGCTTGCCGTCAAAGAGAAGTTCTCCTGAGACCGAAGCGACTCTAAGAGAGTTCTTCACCTTAGAATCCACTAGTGTGGATGTAGCCAGGGCTGCGTCACGTCTAACCAACTCCAGATTAGCCACTGAAAGGGCGGAGTTACACGTGGAATAAGCTACTGCCCTTGAAAGAAGTCTTAAAGAGGATTGTATATCCTGAAACTCTTCCCCTTGAAGGCGCAGTGATAACGCCTTAGTAAGGTGATCTGCGTAAGATAAGGCATCTAAATTGGCTCTGTTAGACGCAATAGCTGTTTCCAACACAGCGGTTGGAATAGAAGCTGACGACGGTAATGATAGCTCTAAGTCTTCCGCCTCGTCGTCCATACGCAGAGGAACTCTCGGTATACCCTGTCCTGCCGTGTCGAATTTATTCCTTGCATTAATGAAAGGCAGGTTGAGAGTATTTGCGGACAAGAAACCTGCTTTCCCCGTCCTGGAAGCAAGTTTAAATATAGCGTCGTTCAATAATTCAAATGTTCTTGCAACATTATTGGACTGCGACGGAAACTCGGGAGCGATGTCCCTGAACCGCTCAAAAAATTCAGAGTCCAATGACGCTATAATTCTCTTGTCCGGAAGCGCAGCAGTCTGGCCCGACGGAACAACTTGAGGGAGAAAGTGCCGGATGAAGTCCACGGCAGCTTTATGCTGTTCCGAAAGGGATAGCTCCAATTCATCCGTATCCCTTTCACCATCCGGTCGGACCTCCCGATGTTCCCGGTCGTCCGCCCCCGATGCTTCGGCGGAGCGTACCGACCCAGCGCCGTCGGATAATTCTCGATCCGACACCGTTTCTGTCGGCTGCTGGGATGCTGCGATAAGCTGTGCTATCTGCACTAGAATGTCCGACGTCGAGACCTGCGGAGGCGCGGTCTTTCGCTGCTTCGCCGAGGGCAGCTCCGCATCAGATGGCTCCCGCATACTTTTCCTAAGCGAACGTCCGGAGTCCATCGGTCTCGAATCCCTGGCTGCCGGATGGTGTGACCTGGTCGCCGAAGAATCCTTCACCGGCGAAGCTGGCAAAATGTCGGAGGTCACGCAGCCAAGGTGCGGTCGTGTGCGCAGACGAGAAGAGGAAGCCTTAACAGTCTCTGCGGACTGCTTATACAACGGAGCGTCCCGAGCGACGGACGTATGCTCCGCTAAAGACACATTTTGTACCACAACATCTGGTCCCAGATGTTGTTGTACGAGAGAGGGGCCTCTCTCGCTCGCGGCCCGGCTGGACCTGGACGAGCTAGGAACCGGACTAAAAGGCTTCCTCCGTTCTCGTTTACTATCCGCCGTCACTGGGTGTGCATCTATTATGTTTATAGTGCTCGCATCACCCAAAATTTCCTCTTGGACCGCATCGGACGAACCCGGCTGCCGAACCATTCGGTGAATGGACGCTACACCGGGCGAGCTAGCGGACGACATTTGTCTAATCTCCATGAGCACTTTTGCCGCTAGCTCTGAATTTATTTGTGACGACGGACGCACACTTGAAGAAGATAACATGGAAACATCACCCTGTTCTGGTTCCTCTGAAATAGAAACTGAGAGAGTAGAGTGACCTTGTGGAGAAAGAGCCGGCATCGCTCTTTCTCCAGAAACAACATATCGTGACACACGTTTCCAATGTTTCTCATCCCAATGTTCACATATAGGACAGGGATTAATGCGAGAACACTGACTACAATTAATACAATGATCATGAAAGTCAGAGGAAGATTTCTTCCTATTACAATTTGAACAATGTCCCTTCATTGTGAAAGAACAACAATAAGTCCTAGTTACTCACAAAAACCCCTGACACAAAGATACATAATAACATGATCCATTAATAAATGAAAAAACAATTGCAAAACAAAATAATTTTGAAAAAATATTTTTTCAGAGAAGCCCAAGTTGCTGAAAAGTAACGTTGAGCCCCGATGGATCCGATGGCAAAGTGTGGTCAAAAATTTTAAATTTATATAAAATAATTAATGAGACACTTTCGGATAATATAAGTGTATCTTATAATGAGATAAACTACTACAAAGGCAAACAGCCCCCCTCAAAAAAGGCTGTTGCCAATGAAAACAAACAGTGTAAACACACTAGAAAACATGACTCCAGGCACTGAAAAAAATGGCTCGGAATCAGTCATCAATTACACTCTATCTGATGCAAAACAGAGACTCCCAGGGGAGAATCTGCAGAACATCAGATGGAAGATGCAGAACACAAACGTTATACACCCATGGGTGAAAACGTAACTATGGGGAAAATAACAGAAAACATTCTGTAACCAAGCAACTCTCCCAGGAAATTTTAGACATGAAACTTCTCAAAAATATGCCAAAAGCATGGGAGAATTGCAAGGGGGGACTTTAGAAGGCTAGGGGAGAGGAAACACTGAATAAGCAGTGCAACAATTAGCAAGAATGACAACAAGAGGCCCATGCCTCGAAAATAGGCAACTTAACATAATTTCAACAAAAAATTTTAAGTACAGCCCTGATTATTTTTTGCCACTTCTTTTTTCCTCTCCTCCTTCTATCCTCCTTAGAATCACATTTTCTCCAAAAATTACGTGTCTGGCATCCTTTAAACTGAGATTTACAAGCACAAAGATCAGTGAGATGTTGACTGATGAAGGGCCAAACAGAGAATGATAATTGGCGCCAATTTCGGGACGACTGCGTCACTGCGCATGCGCAGTAGAGGCGTACTATGGAGGTCCTTTAGGACATGATTTCTTTTTGTTTTGGATGCAAATTTTGGGGATTGGGGGGCAAAATTTGTGTTTGGCCCTGGTTTTGTTGGAATTAGCACCAGCTAAGTCTGGGTCATTGGTACAGTATAAAAATATAGAACACATCTTGACTTTCCTGAAATAGTTTTTGAAAACACAAAATTTGCGACAGGTTACGCCGATTTTACTAGTAATTGTATTAGAATGGTCTATTCAAGTACATCTATTTATGTATTTATTGGTGTTTAATTTCACAACAGCATCTGAGGCTATATTATGGCAAGAAAGTGGTAGTAGTGTAAAGCAGGTCATTAACTGGTTGAGGGCTACATTATTTTTGATGGTTTGAATTTGTTGATCAAAATTTGTTTTATTAGAAATTATTGAAGAGTGCCCTCAGGCACTCTTCAATAATTTCTGATAAAACAAATTTATATAAACAGAATATTATTTGTGTTTGACTGAGTATGAAACATGAGCAAGGCAAACACTGGTTTTGCTCTGGTATCCTCATGTTTTTCAAAGCCCTTATAGTGGCTTCTAGCACTCAACCAGTTAACAGTCAGGAAATAAAATGATTGATTAAAAACAAGAAACAATTACAACAAAAAGACAGACATAATTCGCTTGGACAGTAATAACAGATTTAAAAAAAAAAAATTTATTGTGGTTTAATGACACTTTTGACACCAGGGTCACCTCATGTCGGACAGTTTTATGGGTGGAGAAAGCCGGAGTACCCGGAGAGAACCAACAAGCAGTGTCAAGCAACTGTCAGACTCCCCAACATACCAACTCCACAGAAGCAGGGTTAGCATTGGTTGCAGACAAGTACCCCATCGACATGCAGTACGCCTAGGTACACAGTTCTTGCAGGCAAGGACTGATCAAATTCAATGCTATTCAAGGCCAATTCTCGATGTATTTTAGCATTTTTCAAGGCCCAACACTATCCAAATACAAGGATTTTCAGGGCACTGCCTTCACTGGTCAAGGTTCCTGCAGGCAAGGACTGATAAAATTCAAGGCTGTTTCTCGATATATTTCAGCATTTTCCAAGGCCCTACACTAGCCAAATTCAAGGATTTTCATGGCACTGCCTTCACTAGTCAATGAGCTCTGTCAAAATGTGATAGTCTAAGAATAAATACTCAGTATATCACAAGAATACATGAAAATGATCAAATTGCTGTTAACTGAATATTCCTGATAACTGAGTATTTTAAACTTGAGAAGTTGATATTCATTTAACAGGGTTCTACTGTACTTCAATATCACATTCAACAGGTAAAGTTAAAGTAAAGAGATCAAAGTAATTTTGAGGTACAGTGGAGGGCACTGGAGGCTCCGTAATTAGATAAATTTTAATTGAATTACCCTGTTAATTGAATAAAACATCCAAACACAAAATCATTTATCATAACTTCAGTACAAATTTGACCTGCTAAATGCGTATAAGTTGAGAGAGAGAGCAAACTCCTGTTAAATAAAAAAAATCTTGTAATATGTCGAGAAATTATGCTGACTGTCTCCAAATTCACTTTGTTTAGAGATCTATTTGGCCTTAGTACATTATTTTATTCCAATACAGGCATTTATTCTATCAAATCTTGATTTATAGAGTTCATGGAACTCTGACAAACAAGATACAATAGAATAAATGCCCCAGATTATCACTGAAATATAAGAAAGAGACCAAATCCCTGTTAAGTGAATTCTCCAGTTAACTGAATTTTTTTCACTGGCAAGATGAGTAGGAAAAGTAATGTTAGATAAGGCCTTTTGATCTATTCTGTACAAAACATTATTACACATCCACTAAACTTTAAACCCTTGTATTTAATGGATTCGCTGCTATAACATAAATGTTTCTGTATTCAACTGGTGATGTACAAGCCAGAACTTTTTCCCCAGCACCGTTTATACTAGTTCTTTTCCCGGCGAGTCATTAGTTACACTTCGATAATTTTCCAAATTTCGTTACACAATCACCGATCGTCTGTCAAAGAGCGTGAAAATGAAAATGTCCAAAGCAATATAAAGATGGTTCACAAAAAAAATTAGTTAACCAAAAATGAGAAAATATTAAAAATACAATCATTTCCAACCACAACATTAACCCAGTCCCGTGGCCATCTTGACTGCGGATCCCCTTTTCTTTCTTAATTGGTCAACTTTATTTCAGTAAATCTTTGAACATCTTGACATGATTCAAACTTCTTTTAAAAATGTTTCTCCCAGTTGTTTTGCAAATCTGTCATATTTGTACTTATATTTTCACTAACAGAAATAGCCACCAAATGGTAAGGCATGAATGGACACCAGCTGAAGAGAAACAGCAGTATGAATTTCAACAAAAAAGCCCAATAGAAATGATAACGAATGTAAATTTAAACTGGTTCCCAAATGGTTGTAATGATTCTTTTATCGATCTATTTGATCAGTACAGCTTCAAGCCAAACAAACGGACTCTTCACCTTTGGGTTTAAACATCTGAATTAAAATTTGTTTATTTAACTAAAATTTAATGCATGGGAGGTGTAATAAACCCAGAACGTGACGTGTTTGAATCGGTGGGTGTTTTACATAACTCAATTGGAATGGCGTAGTCATATTTTGCGAGAGCCGTAAAAATTATTACACCATTTCAACTTATGTAAAACACCCACTAATTCAAGCACAAATCGCATTCTGTCTATTACTTGATAAAGACTTTTTACTCACAACTTTTGCATTGATTTGCTTGTCATGGAAGTGTATGTCATCATGTGCTGGGTACTCTGTTATTTCAGTACGGCTGATGACATTAACAAATTCAAAAAACAGCTGTCGAATTCTTGAATCTCCCAGAAATGATATGTGTGTCCGGCCTCCCCAGTAGGATATGTAACGCATACACATTCTACTGTCGCTGAAAGACAAGAATGTTTTTATTAGTTAAGTCCTTACATTTCAAAAGAAAACAAGAAAAGTTTAATGACTTCAATATCTCCCACCAACTTTTGTGACTGTACTTGCCTTTAAATTCACACAAATTCACACCATTAAATGGTGGCCCTAAGTTACAGAGAAGTCCCCAAATTATCTGTCAACCTCCAGGGCCATGTGTCACTTTTATGGCCCCCCAAAAAAAGTTAAATGAAAATTCTAAAATTTATCGCAGAGTCAGAAATGCACAAGTAAAAAGTTTTTTCTGAATAGCACAAGGGAGGTAGGGGGGGGGGGGGGGATTTTTTGAGAGATGTTAAGTTGAATTTTTTTGCATTCCCAATTTTACCACCCATCCTCTTTTTGCATTTTTTTTAAAAGGAGTTTTCGACACCCACCCCAAAAAACAATTCATTTGCGGGATTTGTGGCTCTGATACAGTTTCTGACATCTCAAAAACAACTGGACAGTGAGTCCTGCTAACACCCTTTTATGGTACCTATTCTTTAAGACCAAATCAAATTTACTCAATACAAATGGCAGGATGTGTTGCTGAGTGTTTCTGAACCGTTTAGTTCAATTCCGATCATATCATGATTGATAATTATCAATCCAAACAGATTATAACCCATCATTTATATATACATGTAAGACAAGCATTTATGCCAGGTGTGCTGTTGCGTGCCATTGTGTAAGCTACTAAAGTCCACATTTGATTGTGATTATGTGATAGCCAGAAACATCTCGCAAAAAATGCCGATAGGATCACCGATCCAATGTCGAGTTGTGACAGCACAAAAGTGGGTTTAATCATTATCAACTTCTCATCCGGAAACCAGTTGTTCACAATTTACTATGTGAAGGGTCACTGTGACTTTGACCTTTGACCTAGTGATTCCAAAATAAATAGGGCTCTTTCTTGCACCAATGCCAACCTACCTATGAAGTTTCAAGAACATGGGTGGAACCATTATCAAGTTATCATCTGGAAACCAATTGTTTACGATTTATTATGTTCAAGGTCACTGTGACCTTGACCTTTGACCTAGCAAGTCCAAAATAAATAGGGGTCTACCACTCACCTAGGCCAACCTACCTATAAAGTTTCATGAATGTGGATCAAACCATTATCAAGTTATCATTCAGAAACCAATTGTTTATGATTTACTATACTGAAGGTCACTGTGACCTTGACCTTTCATCTAGCATGTCCAAAATAAATAAGGTTCTTCCTCTCAAGAAGGCCACCCTACATATGAAGTTTCATAAATATGGGTTGAACCATAGTCAAGTTATCATCCGGAAACAATTGTTTATGATTTACTATGTTCAAAGTCACTGCGACCTAGACCTTTGACCTAGCAAGTCCAAAATAAAGAGGGTTCTTCCTCTCGCCGATGCCAACCTACATATGAAGTTTCATGAACGTGGGTCAAACCATTATCAAGTTATCGGCCGGAAACCAACTGTTTATAGATTTACTATGTTGAAGGCCACTGTGATCTTGACCTTTCACCTAGCATGTTCAAAATAAATAGGGTTCTTCCTCTCACTGATGCCAACCTACCTATGAAGTTTCATGAATGTGGGTCAAAACATTATCAAGTTATCGTCCGGAAACCAATTGTTTACAATTTACTATGTTGAAGGTCACTGTGACCTTGACCTTTCACTTAGCAAGTTCAAAATAAATAGGGTTCTTCCTCTCACTGATGCCAACCTACCTATGAAGTTTCATGAACGTGGGTCGGACCATTATCGAGTTATCATCCAGAAACCAATTGTTTTGATTTACTATGTTCAGGGTCACTGTGACCTTGACCTTTGACCTAGTGAGTCCAAAATAACTAGGGTTCTTCCTCTCACAAAGGCTAACCTACATATGACGTTTCATGAACATGGGTTGAACCCTAGTCAAGTTATCATCCGGAAACCAATTGTTTACAATTTACTATGTTCAAGGTCACTGTGACCTTGACCTTTGACCAAGCAAGTCCAACCTACCTATGAAGTTTCATGAACGTGGGTCGAACCATTATCAAGTTATCATCCGGAAACCAATTGTTTTGATTTACTATGTTCAGGGTCACTGTGACCTTGACCTTTGACCTAGTGAGTCCAAAATAAATAGTGTTCTTCCTCTCACAAAGGCCATCCTAAAGAAGTTTCATGAATATGGGTTGAACCGCAGTCAAGTTATCATCCGGAATCCAATTGTTTACAATTTACTACAGTCAAGGTCACTGTGACCTTGACCTCTGCCCAAGCAAGTCCAAAATTAATAAGGTTCTTCCTCTCTCTCACCGATACCAACCTACCTATGAAGTTTCAAGAACATGCATTGAACCATTATCAAGTTATCATCCGGAAACCAATTGTTTACGCCTGCACGCCCGCCCGCACGCCATTCCTCAAACTATAAGTCGAGTTTGACTTCGCCACAACTCGACTAATAACCCAGTGGAATCCTGAGGCAAAAATCAGACACCGCGATCCTGTGAATGAGAGAATAAGATGATTTTTCCATTTCTGTGAATTAGCAGTTACAGCATTCAGTAGCTTCTTAGTAATTTTTATTTATTTATTTATTTGTGTTTAATTAAGGTCACAAATTTCTGAACAATGGCTGATCATGACCTTTGAGTAATTAAACAATGATTGTTCTGATGTGGTGTTTAACGATTCTTTTACTGTTGATCCTCAGCAATATAAAAGTTGATTTGCCTGACTACATGTCGGAAGTAGTTGTAGCCAAAACGCAATTATCTTGCATTTTTTTATTTTACGCAGACATGGACAACATAATAATAAGAGACCCCATGGGCCTGAGGCACTTACCTGACAAAGCTGCTTAAAAGATTTAATTAGCATCTAATACCAGTTAACACTACAAAGGAATGAAGTCATGTAATTATTCATATCTCTGTTGTCCGAGTAAGATGATTTTTTATGGTATTGAGATGCAACCACATAAATAATGCCCAGATTTCCAGTAATGTACAACTGGGGAGATCAATTATCAACCTAGAGGCTAACTTGAACAAATCTGGACTATCACTCCCTCCCCCCAGAATCTGAAGAACCTGATTTTTAATGCTTATTCCTCTTATTGGACTATGTTAATGTTTGGGATCCAATAGTGAGGACAAATATTAATCTGGGGACTTGATTTAAACAAACCTGAATCTGACTCCTCTTAGGATGGTGTGAATCCTATATCAAAAGATTTTGGCTGGAGAGTTCTGGAGAAGATTTTTCAAGAATATTCCTCATACTGCACCAAGTTATAATTTGGGCTCCCTTAGGTGGAAATATTAACATAGGGACTTGATTTGAACAAATTTGAGTCTAAATCCTCATAAGATTATTGTATCCTACATATCCAACGATTCTCACTGGTGATTTTGGAGAAGAAAATGTTTACAGAATATTTCCCATATCGCACTACATTCAATTTCAGGCACCCATACTGAACCAAAACATCAAGACTGTGACTTGATTTGAGGAAACTTGAATGTGACCTACTTAAGGATGCTCTATCCCAAATATCAAAATATTTTGACTGGTGGATCTGAAGAAGATTTTAAAGATTCGTCATTATACAGGACTAAGTTACATAAAACCATAATAGTAAAAAATATAATCAATGCAAATCAGTTAGGCAGTTAGTGGAATTTTATTTTGCAGCACGAATTTACAATGCTCGCTCAATCATTATAAAGAAGGATTTTGCATGCTACTCTGTACAGGAAAAGTTGGCATTCTATTTATACCGCCCACTTTCATGTCCGGAACATTCCCTCCGAAACTCCCCAATACTATAATTGCTGTTAATGTCCGTAAATTCTATTACTGGCTACACTGTACATTATCCATACAGAATGTGTAATAAAATGTACATTATAGTGTTGTCCTTAAACGCAGATATGTGTTCTTTTTCTGTTATATGATTTATCAATTGGAGGACTTGATTTGAACAAACCTGAATCTGATCCCCCTAAGGATGCTGAATACCGTAAATCAAAAGATTCTGACTGGTTGTTCCAGAGAAGATTTTTAAAGAATATTCTTCATATAGTTTACAGTATTTATTTCAGAACAGATATGTATGCAAAGAACAACATCGAATATTTACAAAAGTACAGGTGAACTGATGTGGATTCAGCAGTAAGCTTGAAGCTTATACAAGGCTGTCTCCAAACATGATTAAACTTATTTATTGGTGTTTTAAGGTCATATACTTATGCACAATGGCTAATCATGACTGTGACAGTTTTACAGGTGGAGGAAGCCGGAGTACCTCGGAGAGAACCACCGAGCAACGACGAGCAGCTGCCAGCTCCCCAACATCGTAACTCTGCACTGCAGCACAGACAGGGTTAGATTGGTTGAAGACATGCGTACCATCGACGTGCAGTACGCCTTAGTACACGGCGTCATCGTGCTCCCATGTGGACAATCGGGGTTAAGTGCCTTGCCCAAGGACACAATGCAGTTGCCGCAGGTGGGATTCGAACCGAGGACCTCTCGGCTTGCAGCCTGCACCTCTACCTACTGAGCCACCACACTCCACATGCTTAAACAAACTAGTTATAAACAGCTGGTACAGGAGTATTTGGTGTTCTTCATGTGAATGCTCATTTATATATGTATTAAGGATTTAGTAAGAGGAGAACAGACAGAATAGGGTAATTAGATTTTATTCTTCATATTGCATTAAGTTAAAATTCAGACTCTCATAGGGAGCCCAAAAATCAACACATGAACTTCATTTGAACATTTGAACAAATTTGAATCTAACCTTCCTAAGGGTGCTGTACATCATATATCAATAGATTCTGACTGGTGGATCTGAAGAAGATTTTTAAATAATAAGCCACAGACTTGGCTTGAACGAACTTTGATCAGACTTCCCTAAGAATACTGAGAACCAAATATCAAAAGATTCTGCCCGCTGGATCTGAAGAAGAAGATTTTTAAGATTATTCCTTATATTGCACTAAGTTAAAATGCAGGCTTTCATAGAGAACCCATTTATTAACCTGTGGGCTTGATTTGTACAAATTTGAATCTGATTCCTTTTAAGGATTCAGTATACCATATAAGGATTCAGTATACCATATATCAAAAGATTCTGACAAGCAGTTTTGGAGAAAAAGTTTTAAAGATTATTCCTCATACTGGACTAAGTTAAAATTTGGGCTCCAATAGGGAGCCCAAATATTAATACAGGGACTTACGTTACTTTTACAAATTTGAATCTGTCTCCTCTGTGGACGGTTTATACCATATATCAAAAGATTCTGATTGGGGTTTCATAAGAAGACGATTTTCAAAGAATATTCCTCACATTGCACCAAGTTACAATTCATGTTCCAATACAAAGCCCAAATATTAATCGAGAAAGTTGCTTTGAACAATCCTGAATCTGATCCCCGTAAGGCTGTTGTATACCAAACATCAAGAGTCTGACTGGTGGATCTGAAGAAGATTTTTAAAGATTATTTCTCATATTACACCAAGTTAAAATTTGGGGCCTCATAGGGAGCCCAAATATTAACTGAGGGATTTGATTTGCACAATTTGGAATCTGTCCCCTGTAATGAAGTTGTATACCCAACATTAAAAGATTCTAACTGGTGGCTTCATTCTTTAAAGAGTACTTGTCATATAGCACCAAGATAAAATTCAGGCTCCTGTATTGAGCCCCAATATGAACCAAGGGACTTAATTTTAACAAACTAGTATCTGACCCCACTGTGGTTGCTCTATACCAAATATCAAAAGATTCTGATCCGTGATTTTGGAAAGTTTTTTTAAATTTTTGCAAATATGTTGACTTCGCACTTTTTTGATTCTGTCTACAGCACACTATGACACAACCACGGCAATTTTTTTTACTATTCTATTCTACTGGTCCTAAGGATACTTCATACCAAACAATCTGTTCCATGCGGTTTGGGAAATATGGGTGTTTGAAAATATTTCTACTTTCAGCTCTTGTAGTTCATACAAGGATGTGGGAATTTTTTTTTTATTTTTTTTTGCATGAATCAAGTACTTATGACTCAATAATACTACACACAAAATATTCGTTGAAATCGGCTCATCGATTTGGAAAATTGAAATTTGGAGCAGGGCCAAAACTCTTGCCCCTCCGATTGAAAGGCAAATATTTCTCCATTAACTTCATTTGAACAAACTTGATTTTACACCCCAAAAGGAAGCTCAGTGCCAAATACCAAGTTATTGTACTCAGGGGTTCACAGAAGGAATTTTTTTTTAATTTGGGAGCATTTCACCCAATCCCCTCCCTATGGGGCTGGACAAGTTGATTTGAAAAAAAACAAAATGCTATGTTAGAACAAACAATCACCTTAAATTTAACTGAAATTGGTCCCAACAGTTTTGGAGAAGTCATGAACACCGCGTTCATGGAAGACAGATATACTGACGATGATTTCCAATCAGGTGAGCTAAAAATTCACATTTCTTACAAGTAATAATAGCAATATTTACATACGTCTTTGTATATTTATGTGTCATGCAGCCGTACGGTTGCCAGGTATTGTATCCAGGAAACCTTCCATCACTCAATAACCATTTACAGGAATCATTGCCTGAAAGAACACAAAAGACTGACTGCATCAGTGCCTTGTTGGAGTTGGGAATAGATAGTTTTATGTCCATTTTTGCTATTGACATGCTGCTCAGTGCTGTGTGAAACACTGTTCAAAAGACTTTCGCAAATCCCAAGACTTTCAGGTCCATTTGTAGAGAATTTACTAGCACTTTCCAGGTCCTTTAATTTAAGCCCCCTGCAAATTGATGTACTGACATATTTCAAGAAGCAATTTTTCCCACAATGCAACTGGAAAATAACCAATTTAGCCTTGTTTGACAGGGCTCAATGAGCCTGGTCAAACAAGACTGAATTGGCTAAATTCCTTGTTGAATGATGGGGAAAATTTGCAGCTTGAAATTTTGACAGTTGAACCCTGGGAATTGATTAACCCTTTACCTACCATGAAAGAATGATAACAATTGCAAATAAAATTCTAGAATAACTAAATTTTTTTCATTTTTTGGCCTCAAAAACATAGCTTGACACAGCTCAATGACTCGTTCCAATGAGGGGTCACAGGCTATTTTTTGAGACAAAAAATGAAAAAATAATGAAAATTGAATGGTGATTTTTATGAATCGCTCTAGTCATTTTTGGCCATTACACTGGGTAAAGGCATGACCACTATAACTGTAGCATGTATTCAATTAACGGTGTCTTCCCACTAGATCAATTCCCTTTAGGCCAATTCCCAAAAGACAAATTCCCCTTAGACCAACTACATACTGTTATTAATTAAGGGTTGATTAAGGATAATTAAGAAACATTTATTTACTGATAAGCATTTTATTTGATAAAAAAAAAAAATTTATATGCATAACATACAAAAAATATAGGTTTATAACATTTCAACATAGCTCAGTACATATACATACATTTTACAAAAAATGAGGTCCCCAGAGGGTGAATTTGGTGATGCTACCCTGCACAGCAGGGTAGCATCACTAAATTTACCCTCTGTGAACCTCAACCTGAATCAAGGTCTCAAACATAAACAGAAAGAGGTACCCAGAGGATAAACTGGCCCACTGTATGGGATAGCATCAGCAAATTCACCCTCTGGGGACCTCATTCTGCAAATGACAGACTGCTTATTTTCAGGCTTGAATATCAATAACATTAAATACATTTATAAATATTTATATATATATCAAATTATTGATATAGAATTATTTTAAAACTAGAACACATCAGTTGGTCTAAGGGGAATTGGTCTTTTGGGAATTGGCCTCATGGGAATTGGTCTAAAGGGAATCGGTCTAGTGGGAATGAACCCAATTAACAGGCATTCACTCACTTTCCTGTATTCAATTTCTAGAAGTAAACTGAACATTTATTCTATCATGGAGTTATGTCAAACAAAATATAGTAGATTAAATAACTGAATTACATGCGCTGAGGCCGAATACATCTAGCTTCACATGTATAAACAAGGGAAATTAATCAACTACCTGGGTGATTTCTTAATATATTATAAGTTTTTTTTATTCAATTAACTGTAATTTTCTCTTTAACCTATATGCAATTAACAGGTAAAATTTGTATAGAAGGTAAGGTAAATGGATTTGTGTTTGCAAGTTATATTACATTAAGAGGGTTATTCAAATGAGAGGGAGCATGGTGGCTCAGTGGTTAGAACATTGAACTTCAAACCAAATGGTCCATGGTTCGATACTGACCAGCAGTAACTGCATTGTGTTCTTGGGCAAGGCATGGCAAGGTAATCCTCGGTGCCCATGTGGGAGTATGATGGCATTGTGTACTAAGTCGTACTGCACATTGATGATGTACTTTGCCTACATCCAATGCTAATCCTGCTTGTCCAGGGTTAGTACACTGGGCAGTCTGACAGTTGCTTGCCATTGCTTGCTGATTCTCTCCAGATACCCCAGCTTCCTCCATCTGTAAAACTGTCCAACACGAGGTGATCCTGGATGTCAAAAGTATTATTAAACCCCAATAAATAAATATTCAAGAAAGAATTATCCAATTACAGTACAGTCGCCATGGAATCGACACTTTCCACAGGTAGGCAATATTTCCATGGCGCAATAATATTAGATTCCAGACACTAATTATAGGAATAATCATCAATGAAAGTGACACTGTAACTCAACTTGTTTAAGACATGTCCATGTATAGTATGTGACACAGCAATGACAAACATCTAGGTAATGACCTGATAATAAAGGTACATATAAAGTATTGTAACAGTTTGTACATAAATGCTGACCATAGCCTGTAACAAATGTATAGGTAAAGTATTGTAAAGGTGAGTGACAGTCAGATGCTAAACTAGAAAAGAAATCTTTGAGTCCCAGAGTGGGTCTGACTGAACCCCAAAATATTTGTTCTCATAGCACAGTGATAACAAACGCACCCAAAAACACTCGTTCCTGTCACAAGGTGATAACAAAGGTACCCCAAGAAGTTTCGTGAAGATCAGTTCATAAACACAGACTCTAGCCCGAGCCGTATTGACATGTGCACTTACTGTGTATAAGTAGCACTGAACAAATCAAAGTTCATCTAATTTGCATAATTTCTACACAAGAAAAAAACCTGTATTATATGTGATGTATTCCATGTTACTAACATTCCTACAAAAATTTATTCAAATCAGAACTTTCATACAGAAGTTCTGTACAAAAAACTTATTGCACTAATTTTGGTACAAAAAGGTTGCTAGTGGCCATCTTGAATTTCAGACCGGACCCAAAAACACTCGTTCTCGTCCCACAGTGATAACAAAGGTACCCAAGAAGTTTCGTAAAGATCGGTTCATAAATACGGCCTCTAGCCCAAGCCGTTTTGGCATTTGCACTTACAGTGCTGAAAGTAACACTAAATAAATCAAAGTTAGTCTAATTTGCATAATTTACGCATGAGAAAAAAACCTGTATTATATGTGATGTATCCCATGGTACTAAACATTCATACAAAAAATTATTCAAATCAGAGCTTTCATATGGAAGTTCTGCGCAAAAATCTGATTGCACCTAATTTTGATACAAAATGGCTGCCAGCAGCCATCTTAAATTCTGGACTGGACCCCAAAATACTCGTTCTCGTCTCACGGTGATAACAAAGGTACCCAAGAAGTTTCATTAAAATCGGTTCATAAATACAGCCTCTAGCCTGAGCCATGTGTACGCCACGACTGACGGACAGATGGACAGACAGAGAGATGGATGATGGACGACAGGTCATGGCAATACCTCAAATTTGGCTTTGCCAAAGTTGAGCTAAAAATGTAATTAATAAAGCACCGGGTACAATGTTCAGATGGTTAATCTTCCTTACATTTATATACATGAACAAACCACTTGACATTTCTTATACATGGGTATATTATTTACATGTGTACCAAATCATTAATGTTTGCACCTAACACTAATCCTTGGGAAGCTTTAACCAAGTGTTTCCCATTGATATCAAGTGTCAGGTACACAAATTACATGTATTTCATTGATAAAAAGTGTAATTCACCAAGCCTTTTGGTAAATCTAATTTGGGGATTTGCAAAGTCAGTTGCTGTCAGAGCCCCACTGACAGAGTTGGCACTAGACTAAAAATCTTTTTGAAACTTTTTTGCAAAAAGCAATTAGTTTCTAGAAAAATCCCCCCAAAATTTGCAAACACTTTTATGGGTGTTTGAATAAACAGACATGAGCAAATAAGACATGAATATACAAAGAGACATACATTTATATTATAAAAGCAAATTTCATAATCCTAATAACAAAGAACAATATATACAATCATAAAACTTTATTGTTGACAATAAGGTGCCGTAAAATAATCAGTGTCAGACTGATGACCAATACCATACTACTGGTTAAAGGGGATTAACTTTTTAATCAATTTCCACTTATCTGTCAGATACATGCACAAAAGCAAGTATGAACACATGGTCATTCATTTTACTGAATCACAAATCTACAGATAATCATTTTCTGAAATGCATCAAGGTCGAAAAGTTTTTCTCTTTTTGCAAAAAAAGTTGCAAAATGAATGTTTTTTGGGCAAAAATGCAATTTTTTCTTGCATTTTGCAAATGGCAGTGCAAACCCTGCCCACTGAAGAAACTTTTTCCTAATATTGACCACAAGAAATGTCATTTTTTTTTGGGTCTTCTTGAGACTCTTTTTGTGCCTCAGAATATCCAATAACACTATGGGGCCAAATTCCAACAGTGATGACTTGTTTTACAGCAGCAGAACATGTTTTCTAACATGCTATGTCTGTGTAAACTGTAAGTTACATTACTGTATATATACCTTGGCAGTTGTTTCTAGGCAAGTCTTGCCTGCCTTTATAGGCAGCCAAGACTAGTCTAGAAGCTGAAAAGCCATGAGATATTGACTGTCGTTATATAGCATGAATATATACAGTTCTCTAGGCCTTCCAGGGATAAATCATAATTTATGAAACTGGACAAACAGCATGACTCTTCATGTTCAAGGAGTCAAACAGACAGATTAATAAATCCCAGTAAGAAGAAAGTGCAAACACCCTTACAGCAATTTCAAAAGCCTAAAACCATTCCTAAAGCTAGTTGGAATGAACTAACCAAGGAATAGAAGATAAATGGTGTGCCAGAGATATGCAACCGATCAGCATAGTAAATGGCAAAGGCTTCAAAACATTCAGTAATTTAATAGAACCACCATTCCAAGTTCCTTCTCACACCTACTGAAGTTACTATACATGTAAGGTGGCGACCCAAAAGGATCAGTGTGAATTCTTATCACACATTACAGATTGTTGGACAGTTCTGCAACAGAGGGATACATGACACTGACTGTGTACTTTATTGATTGCAATTGGAAGTTCCGGCATGGTGTTCTGTGTACATCCGACATAATGGAAAGACGCATTGCCCAAATTTACTCAAGGAAATGCAATCAGTTCTCTATAAATTCAGAATACCAGAAGAAAAGGTTGTCTCAATAACCACGGATGATTGGGGGGCGGGGGGGGGGGGGGGGGGGGGGTGTCTAACAATGTTGCTGCAGTACCGGAGACAAAATGGCCAATGTTTTGGAAACACCCTTCAGCAGGATTGGGGACCACTGAAATTTCAAAAGCTGTCGGTGGAGCACAAAAATTAGTGGGCCATTTTAGAAAATCGACGCTTGCAACGACAGAGCTCAATAATCGACAGAAACAGTAGAAACTGCCCAACAGTAAAGTTATTCAAAACATGTCAAAAGGTGGAGCTCAACGTACTTTATGTTTGAGAGATTGATTGAACAGCAATTAGCAGTCCAGGCAGTTATTCTTGACCCTGTAATAACCAAAGCACCAGACGCACAAATTCTAGAATTAGGTGATGACCTTTGGCAGACCATGGAAGACAAAGTACCTGTTCTGAAGCACCTACAAATGGCGACAACCATACTTTGTTGTAAGGAGTTTGCGACGACTGGCATGATTAATCTTGTAGTTCAGGATTATTAAATATTCACCTACATATACCGCCAGAAGATGGGGACAGTAAGACTCTGAGGGAGTTCAAGGGTGTTGTATCAGGAGAGCTGCATAAGGGACATTCAGAACCCAAATCAGACACCAATTTTGAGAACCCTGTCATATAGCTGTTGCACTCGACCCAAGGTACAAAAGCCTTCCATTTCTTAGCAACCAAGCCTGTGACAAAGTGACTGAAACACTGGTCAGGTGGACACAAGCTGAAAAAATTCCAAATAAGCAGAGCGTTGTTCAAAACATCTGACTTTCCTAATGGCAGGCCAGGCGATGTGCATGTAGCTAGGGCTGAAGAAACAGTAGTTAGTTCCACAGCTGCTACAAGTTTTGTGATTTCTCCTCAACAGAAGAGCTCATCATATTTCGCACCTAAAGTCCTAAAATGGACGATGACATCAGGTATGAAATACATGTAAGAGCTTTAGCTGATGCAAAGGCAAGAATGGACATTTCTTCATAATCATCAATGGAATGGTGGCGTCAAAATAACGACCACTTTCCTCTGATTGCCACACTAGTCTGCTGCTATTTAGGCATCCTAAGTACCTCTGAACCCTCTGAGCGAATTTTTTTTCAACCGGTGGTAACATTGTCACAAAGGACAGGTCTTCAGTGAAAAAAGAGACAATAAATGAACTAATTTTCATTCGTGAAAACATTTGACGTGACAATGCAATGAACCCTACAGATTCCGAAAGTGATTATGTGAGGGGAACTGAAAGAATGTAATTAAGCATGCATTCAGGACATTCTTTCGGGATCTTGATTAGCAAGGCGTCCAACTTTCTGCTGAATGTTGTGACTTTAGTCCCTGTTTGCAAAGGTGCAACATTGTGTTTTTGGTGAATAAAACTGAATTGTTTCATTACTATTGTACTCAGTTAAACATAGTTTAATTAATTAAATAAATAATTTAATAAATAAATTTATAGATTAAACATAGTTTGGATCAATAAAGTCTGCACAAATATAAGGAAATATGTGTACTATCGAATTCAATAGGTAATAAGGGCGAAAGTGCGATATATATTTAGAGCTGAAATGGTTAAGGGTTTTTCTTGATTGATTAATCAGATGGATTAACCTTGGTTAACAGATTAATCACTTGCCCTTATAGGTAGCTGAATAACAGCCGTACTGTTGATGATTTAAATCACTAAATCTTTACTCAACGTAATAGACAAAACCGACCAGTGCCATATACAATGAAAGTGTCAATGACACTGTAGCTTAACTTGTGTGTTGTGTTTGATGAAAAGGATAATGTTCAATATTTATGAAAGGATTATGAAATAAGACAAGAATTGTGATAATTGGGAACTGAGGGGTGGGTTAATATGACCTCACAGTTAATGTATGTGGCCCTCACAGTTAACGTATATCAACGAAAGTTACCAAGTTACAGTGAAAGTATTCCAAAACGAGTCATCCTATCAAGTTACATAGAAATCCCTTCATAAATATGGCCTGTAGACTGTGCTAAAGGTTTTCGGGCTTCGGGCCCCTGGAGCCGTCAGTTTCCCAATTGTTTCCAAAGGGGACGTTCTCATCTAGACATTATATGAAGTCAACCTACAAAGTTACAATGAAATCCCTTCATAAATATGACCTGTAGACTGTGCTAAAGGTTTTGGGGCTTTGGCCAGCCATAATGGTTGAATGATCGCAACCAAAAGGGGAAATTCTCATCTGGGCATCATCTGGAGTGATCCTACGAAGTTACAATGAAATCACTTCATAAATATGACCTGTAGACTGTGCTAAAGGTATACAGGCTTCAGGCTCGGGCAGCCATAATGGTTGAATGATCGCAACCAAAAGGGGACATTCTCATCTGGGCATCATCTGGAGTGATCCTACGAAGTTACAATGAAATCACTTCATAAATATGACCTGTAGACTGTGCTCAATATTTTCGGGCTTCGGGCATCTGTAGCCATCACAGTTGACCAATCATGACCAAAAAGGGATGTCATAATCTAGGCATTATATGGAGTCAACCAAACAAGTTACAATGAAATCCGTCCATAAATACGACCTGTAGAATATGCTAAAGGTCTTTGGGCTCGGGCAGCCATAAAGGCAGAATGATCGCGATCAAAAAAGGATGTTCTCATCTATACATTATTTGGAGTCATCCTACCAAGCTACAATGAAATCCCTTCATAATTATGACCTGTAGACTGTTCTAAAGGTTTTCGGGCCCCTGTCGCCATCACAGTTGCCCAATCGTGTCCAAAAGGGGACGTTCTAATCTAGACATTATATTAAGTCAACCTACCAGGTTACAATGAAATCCCTTCATAAATATGCCCTGCAGACTGTGCTAAAGGTTTTCGGGCTTCGGGCTCGTGCAGACATCTTGGTTGAATGATCGCAACCAAAGGGGACAATTTCATCTGGGCATCATCTGGAGTGATCCTACGAAGTTACACTGAAATCCCTTTATAAATATGACCTGTAGACTGTGCTCAAGGTTTTCGGGCTTCAGGCACCTGTAGCCATCACAGTTGACCAATCACGACCAAAAGGGGAGGTCATCATCTAGGCATTATATGGAGTTAACCTAACAGGTTACAATGAAATCCTTCCATAAATATGACCTTTTGCCTATGCTAAAGGTTTTTGGGCTCGGGCACCCATCAAGGCTGAATGATCGCGATCAAAATGGGACGTTCTCATCTAGACATTATTTGGAGACATCCTACCAAGTTACAATGAAATCTCTTCATAAATATGACCTGTAGACTGTGCTGAAGGTTTTCGGGCTTCAGGTCCCTGTAGCCGTCACAGTTGCCCAATCAGGACCAAAAGGGGACTTTCTCATCTAGACATTGTATGAAGTCTACCCACCAAGTTACAATGAAATTCCTCAATAAATATGACCTGTAGACTGTGCTAAACGTGTTCGGGTTTTGGGCTCAGGCAGTCGTCACGGTTGGCAGATCACGCCCAATGCGGAAATTCTCATCTAGAGATCATAAGGAGTCATCCTACCAAGTTACAATGAAATCCTTCCATATTAAACATGACCAGAAGACTATGCTAAAAGTTTTCGGGTTTCGGGCTTGGGCAGCCATCACGGTTGATAGATCATGCCCAAAAGGGGACGTTCTCATCTAGGCATTATACAGAGGCATCCTACCAAGTTACAATGAAATCCCTTCATAAATACGACCTGTAGACTGTGCTAATGGTTTTCGGGTTTTGGGCTCGGGCAGCCATACCAGTTGCCCGATCGCGACCAAAAGGGGACATTCTCATCTAGACATGACCCCAAACCTGCATAGGAAATTTCGTGACGATCAGACAAGAACTGCGGGGTGTAGCCCATGCTAAAGGAAAATGTGAACAGACTTACAGACTCACAGACTGACTAACAGACTTCCGCACGCGTGATGGCAATAGCTTATCTTGACTATGTCAAGTTAAGCTAAAAATCTTCATTCAACTTTTATTATCTTTTCAATTTTCGTCTCAAAAACATAGGTTATGACCCTGCATTGGAACGAGCTTGTTGAGCTCATTCCAATGAAGGGTCATAAGCTATGTTTTTGAGACAAACATTGAAAATCTTTAGTAATTCAAGAACTGCTAATGCAAGAATTTCTAATGCAAGTATCGTCAGCTACCTGCATTTGGTGAAGGGATGAGAATGACCGTTTCCAATTACTGATACAGTATAATGATCATGCAAGTGATCAAGTATGTCATCATGTAACTAGCATGCTTTACTCTCTCTCATATAACTGATGTGAGTCAGTGTGACAATGTTTGCCTGTTTGTTCCTTTGTTAACCCATATAATACTGTAGTTCAAAAGTAACGGATAACTGATTAATTACTTTTTTGATCAAACAAGACGTTGATCATTGGTTAATTGATTAAACGGTTAACCGTTTCAGCTCTATATATAATCCTATTTTCATGTTTTGAGTTCCCAATAAAACTTACTGAGGAATTTTACAACAGATTTGAATGGGAGGAATCTGAATGTTGTGGGTTAGCCACTACGTTCAGATTGCTGAACTAGTAGGAGAGTAGCCCCTATGTTCAAATCACTGAACTACTACTCTATGACCTCCACCCCCCACTTGGCAAATCTTAAATGGGTGATTCACGGAACACTGGCGCTTGAACAAAAGACTAATGTGAACATTGCCTTCCAGTATTTTTCTTCTTGTATCTGCCCTCTAAGTTCAGATTCTTCCCATTCACATCTACTGTAAAAAGTCCCCAATAAGTTTTATTGAGAATTCAAAACACAAAAATAGGAATATATATCAAGCTTTTGCCCTTATTACTGACTGCATTCGATAGTACACTTATTTCCTTACATTTGTGCAGAGTCTGCTGATCCAAACTGTTTTAACCTTTACTTACATGTATTAGATTTGTACACGGTGAAGCATCGACGATCGCTTCGATGTTATTAGTGATGAGCCGATAAGAAGAAAGGCCTGTCATCCGAATGCTGATGTTTTGAAGACACAATCAGCCGATTGTCGATGCCGATGTTAATTTTAATAATTCACTGTTAAAGTGTTACTGTGTTTGCGCATTGGAACTACTTGGTAATTCAACCTCCAAACTCCCAATCCTGGCAGTTTTTTTTATCAATTTTCGAAGCTCAATTCATCAAAAAGAATCTTAACCCTTAAGCCCCCATATAGCCCCAAACCGCCACTTTTATATTGCATTGAAGCAGGTGTTCCCTTGTGTAATCTTTTTTATTTCTCTTGTGTGCAGACTGAATTTTCCCTGGCAGTGGTTCTACATCACTGCTGGCTGCCTGTATAGGCAGCCAGCAGTGATGTAGAACCACTGCCAAGTCATCAATAACTACGTAAGCAGAAAAAGGCCATAAATACTTTAAAATTAATCTGAGGACTTAAGGGTTAATTATACACAATGTTGCAAAACAGTTCATACAATTCTGTCTCATCAGTGGTGACTGTTGTGGATTTTCAACTTTGAAGTTTTTTTGCTACTCTGTTAACAAACCATGTCTCCACGTCACAAGTGTCATTCGCAATGAACACAGGCAGAGAGGATGACTAGATAAGACAGGTCAGGTCAGCACGTGCACACACTGTTCTTTGAATTGGAGAAAAAACTGACCTACTGTCCAAATTTGCCCCCCCCCCCCCCCTACACACATCACGTTTCTTGGTCATGAAGGGGTTTTACTATTTAGAATGGGGATGATCTAATTTTTTAATGGAAGCAGAGAATTAGATGACAAGATGAAATGTCTCCAGCCAATTAGAGGCAAAACATTCAGGTGCCATAGTTTACTTTTGTGGAGAACTGGTCTTCCAACTTGAAGAGTCATTGGCTCATCAGTCGTCACTCGCCTAAACCTGGCAAAACGTTTTCTACAAGTGAAGTAAACTGTATATTTCAAAATACACTCATATTTTATAAAACCACTGAGGGATTTGACACAAACTGATTCAATTCTGAAAGACAGCATTGAAAGTGTATGTGGAGTCTACCGCTGCACCCAACCCCCCCTCCCCCCCTCCCCCCCCCCCCCCACACACACACATACACTCAATTTTGCTGTATTACTTTCAATGCTGAATTTCAGAATTGAGCCCCCTAAGCTATTGATTGTTGGCAAATAGGCATAGAAGTTAGAACTGTTCACAAAACCAAAATCCAGCAAGTTTATCAAAGTGTAACTAAAATTTATATAAATACATTACCAGGCCCAGGCCTAACGTTCCCTTGGCTACTCGTGTGGTGATTTGTTAGCTTCATCTCCTCCTCCCCCCCACCCCTTTAAATTAATGTGTTTTATATGAACACATTAATTTAAATAACAGGTGTTGATTTCGATGATTTGTCCCCCCCCCCCCCCCCCCCCCCCCCCCACACACATACAAGCTTAATTGTTTTTGTCTTTGGCTGGATTTGATTTGCAAACTGCGGGCGCAAATGGCCAACTATTGCTGTCAATCAGACAATGTATCTGCCCTATGCATATGACATCCAACTCGTATTTGTCACTCATATTTGGCACAGTCTGTGTTGAATGATTCACAACTTGTTGAGTTGTGTTGGATGTTTAGAATTAGGTATTTAAAATTAATGAAAATCATCTTTAATTGATTATATAAATTTCAAATGGAAACTCTGTTGAGTGCAACCGCATAACTGACTAAAATGAGACATTTCACTGTTAGAAGGAATCAGACTTTTGTCATTTGGAGTACCCCTCTCGCGAAGATAACATGAACCACATGTCATGTGTTTCAGTATTTCTACCTTCTCATTGGTTAAACACAAATCACTGACATTGATCATTTCGCTGACCCCCCGAGAGATAAAAACATTGTCACATGCTTAAACAGCAGCGCTTTTGTGTTACAAGGTTGTCGATTGGCTTAATGAATACCGAAAACAAGGTTTGTAACTTTGTGTCTATGAATGGAAAATAAACGCACATTTTCAGGTGGTAAAAGTTTGTGAAGACAACAATATGTTGTAATTCAAAAACCCATGCGACTTGTTTCAGATTACAACCCTGCTAAAACCGCATGTGTAAGGCTGTAAGCTAAAAAAAATTGAGGCATAGCAGTATGAAAATGTTAACCTTTTTAATTTTGACAATCGGCATTTGCCGATGTTTACCCCACCTTCTGAACCGATGGCCGTATAAATCGGCTGATGGCAGATTGTATACTGATTAATCGTCTCATCACTAGATGTCATCCATGTTTGTTGAGCAACCCGGAGTTGCTGCCAAAACAAATACTAAAATGGTAACGACTAATAAAATGCCCCCCCTCCCCCAAGCAGTGATTATTTAATCAACCTCCATTGTGCGAATGCAAACGTATTTCAGTTTCCGCATCGATATTTGTTTAGGCGCACGATTACACCCAAACCGGCCTCCAACATTTCCACGCAAACTGGCCTCCAATAAACCCAAACCAGCCTCTACATTTTACCTAAAGCGGCCTCCAAAATTTTACCCTAAATGTCCGCCACAATTTTACCCAAACCGGCCTCCAAAAATTTTACGGGTGGGAAAAAGAAAAATACTAACTTTTTAAATTGTGGACATACATTTATGAACACAATAATTTAACGAAATAATGATCTATCTAATTTTTGCTAATTAAAACCGCGACAGATGACAGAGTTTGTCTTAGGAGTTTTTTCATACTATACTACTCAAAGTTTGCTAACCACCACATATTTGACACATCATTGTGGAATTTGCTTGTGACATATTTGCGATATTTTTGGTGGATATGATTGAGGAATGTATTGAGATGGTCCCCAGTGTTTACAGTAGCTCTCTTGACAGGCAGACTTTTTGTGACAGTCATGGAAAGCATGTACCCCTTGATTTTCATGATGTTTTTGTGTACAGTCTACATGTACATGACATGTGTAGGGTATTCAATCTTCATTTCAACACAAATCCTTGTGATTTAATGATTGAATATGGGGAATGCAAATGTAAGAACACATTTGTCTGAAGCAGAAATGTGGCGGGCTGTTGGGATGGTGGAGCAAAGGGCTATGCATTGTCAGGTTGGCAAAGCCATTGGTGTGCACCACACGCTGATCACCTGAGTCTGAGCAAGATTTTAGCAGTATGGCACACCAGTTAGGCGGCATGGTGGATTGGTGGTGGCAGAGACAGGACAACATCTGCAGCTGAAGACCAGTTTTTTTTCATTTAGGCCTGTAAGAACCACTTTGCAACATCACCCCAGCTTCGCAGTGACCTTCAGAATGCATCCAGGGTAAATGTTTTGACGCAGACTATCCAGGCAAGGTTGCACGAAGGTGGTCTCCGATCGAGAAGACCATGTATGCATTTACATTCTGCTTGTTATATAGCCCCCATATTATATTGGGATTGATATATCCTTAGTTGATAATTCTACAAGAATGATATTTTTTTTTTTTTGCATTTTCTGACTGGTCTGACTCATTTGCAATGAGTGACCTTTGTTTACATCTTTGTGACACTAGTCTATTGTACATATAGCTGTTGATTGTTTAAGTAGGTCAAAGACTTTGTTTACATGAATTATGACAAAATCACCTAGAAACTGATAGAACTTTGAAGACATTTCATCTTCTAGGTCATTCTATCTGATAACTATATAAAGGTTTGTCAACAGAATTCAGAGACTCATTTTTAGAAAGTCATTTCAGAAGAACTTATTTTCACAGCAGTTGTTTCCATTGGAGATTATTATTGTTCTAGGACAGTGCATTTATTATAGAAGCAGTGGTTCTTTGTGAATTTGGAAGATGGATTCCAAAAGAGAATTTTGAAGAGAATTTGTTCGTCTTGGAAAAGAGAATTTATACTTTCTGTGAAACAGAATAATATTATTTTGTGAAAAGCCAGGATTCTACTGGATTCTTTGGAAATTACCTGTGGCACCAATACTTCTTGGATTTTTACTCCATTTGAATTTTGCGGTACATTTTATTATATTTTATTGGAGACTGCTGAAATTTCTAGGTGAAAATTTTATTACAGATCTACGGGATGCTATTTCTGAAGACACATTCTTGGATTTAATACTACCAGCTAGTAACGTTTTTCATAAGATTCTTCACCACTGGATTCTGTCAAACTGTACTTTGGACTAACTCAATAATTGATAAGTACCACAGTTTTTATTTTCTGTAAACCAATTAGTGTAAAAGATCGTTGTATCATAATATCATTTTTTTTATATTAATTTTTTTCAATTAAATTTTTAGAATAGTTAAATTCATAGTTATTGTTGCTGATTATCAGATTTCTTTCTGTTACCAATATCAATAATATTTCCACACCGTAACACTGCTGTCCCAGAACCACCGCCAGACACGATATGAATGGGCCATGGACCACGCTGGATGTACCAGAGAAGATTGGCGACCTGTCCATTTTACAGAAGAGTCAAGGTACTGCCTAGACTACACAGATAAGCATTCTAGGGTATGGAGAAGTCGAGGAGAGCGATTCCATGCAGCCAACATTGCTGGACATGACCACTATGGTGGAGGGTCAATAATGGTCTGGGGTGGCATCAGCAGGGATGGACGTACAGAGCTCTGTGCCCCTGACCGTGGTACACTGACTGCACAGCGGGATATTGATGAGATCCTGGATGCCCATGTCAGATTGTATGCAGGTGCAGTGGGCGATAGATTCACTCTGATGGATGATAATGCCCATCCTCATGTTGCCTATGCTGTCCGGGAGTACCAACATGGGGAGGGGATTGAGCTTATGGACTGGCCAGCAAGATCCCCTGACCTCAATCCAATCGAACATGTTTGGAATGAGTTGCAGCTTGCAATTTCAGCCCGCCCAGTCAATCCAAGAAGTGTCCAGGAGCTTGGTGTCATGATGGTCCAAGAATGGAACAAAATCCCACAAAGGACCATGAGAGGGCGTTGTCAAACTGTAATTAACAGTAATGGGTCTCATACTCGATATTGAGCCCATATCAGTTCGCTCTGTCAACTTTTTGGCAAATTTGAAAAATTTCCTCTTTTAACAATAATATCCATTTTCCATGGTTATCATATTCAAAAGCTAAAAAATGATACATGTCAAACACAAACAAAATCTTAATTTTTGTACTTAAATCATTAACCCTTCACCTAACATGAAAAGCAGACAACACTTGCAAAAAAAATTCTTGAATAACTAATTTTTTGTCTCAAAAACATAGGTTATGACCCCTCGTTGGAACGATCTCGACAAGCTCGTTCCATTGAGGGTCATAACCTATGTTTCTGAGACAACAAATGAAAAAATAATGAAAATTTATTGGCGATTTTTGAGAATAGCGCTGACCCTTTTGGTCGTTACTTTGGGTAAAGGGTTAAAGATATAATTAAATACAAAATATATACACTTTTCATAACAATATTTCAACTAAAACGTAAAACAGGTAGTTGGATATACTTGGTGCTTAGCAAACTTTGAGTAGTATAGCATCATAAAAAGCCACAAGAACAAAACCTGACAAAAAATATTTTAATCTATTGTTTGTGGCAGAAGATATGATTTCAGTTATTTTCTACAAAGCACCATTTGAGGTCATTTTAAGGTTCATCACATGGGACACTTTAAAAAAAAACGTAAAATCTTGTAAAAACAAATGTTTGTTCCATTTTTGTTTGATTTTTGCATGACATGTTGTTTTGATAAGCAGCCCGATCACATTACGATTTGGGGAATACGTTTTTGAAAAAAAGTAACCAATCAGCATTCAGTCTAAATAATATCAGCTTGTTTGAAAAAAACGTAACCAATCTGCACACGGTTTTGATAGTACGACTTGAAAAAAACGTAACCAATCTGCACACGGTTTTGATAGTACGACCATGTCACTGTGTCAGTAACCTTTTCATGAATTTTAGGGATTTGGAAACAAACTTGTAGTGTTTATTCTGTTTTGGGTATTTTCAAATGTATAATTATTGGATTTTCAATACAGTAGGCAGATGTGGATAAAATATTCGGAAAAGGACGTAGGCCAACATATGCTCCCACACTTTTATTATTTAAATTGTGCTACAATGCCATGAAAAGCTACTAATAGGTGGATGTGGTTAAAAATGCACAGAGGCCGGTTTGGGTAAAATTGTAGAGGCCGATATGGGCCAAATTGCGGAGGCCGGTTTGGTTGGAGGCCGGTTTGGGTATAATTCACTCCAGGTTATTATTTTATAGCCAGTACAGGTGTTCAGTAACATGGATGATATTGAAGCGATTGTTGTTGCTTTGCCATGTACAAATCATGATAAGTAAAGGATAAGACACAGTTTGGATCAATTGACTCAGGGTATTGGGATGTTTCGGCCTCAAGACGTTTCAGCCCTGGACGTTTCGGCCTCCTATGTTACATGTAACAGTCAATAGTGAAAAGGATTATCTCATCCGTCAGTATAGATAATAGATCAGTATTTTTCAATTTAATAACCCAATAACCTCTATTATCGGACCTGCCGAATGAGATAATTTCCATCACTACTGACTGTTAATATGGATTAAGGAATAAATTGATTGACAACACACAGTTCGAATAGAATAGAACTAGACTTCTTTATTACTGTCTCTAAGTTTAATTAATACAACATAAGCAGCAAATAAAAAATTATGTCATAATTTACAACAAATGGAAATATTTACAGTACATGGAGAGTGTATTATCACTAAATCACCCGCAGAGTGGAGATTCCACCCAAGCAATAATTGCAAATTTGTTGCAAAGCATAACCAGCACCAGCAAAGTTTCAGCCAATGGACCTCCGGGTTAAACCCGGAGGTCCATTGACTGGAAAATTGCCTGTGTTTTTTGTCGATATATACAAAATTTGAAAGTTATAGCTTGAGTGATAACTCCACTCCATGGGTGATTTAGTTACAATCCACTCTCCACATACTGTACATCTCGGACCCAAAATGACATTATTTACAACAAATGGAAATATTTACATCTCACACCCAAAAGGACATTATTTACAACAAATGAAACTATTTACATTTCACACCAAAATACCCACAGTTCCGTTATAACTGAATGCAAAGATAACTTATATAAAAACTAGCTATGACTTTCGATGCTAGGGATATCAAAGTACAAGGCTAGGATATCAAACAAATTAAGGATATCCAAAACATCTTTCGACATAGCAAGGTTTTCTAGAACTTATTTTTGTATACAGTTATAACTGAATAAAAATGCAGTTTACCTTCATTTTATTGTTAAGAAATACATTATTTACGAGATGAATGAATGAAAGGTTTCTGCGCGGCAATGGCGCACAGGGACGATGTGGGATTGAAATCCCTTGCGACCCTACATGTAATAACTTTATTTGCTTTCTGATTATACCCATGACCTCTTCTACGTTTACTGGTTCGGTTAATTCATGGTCATCCCCGTCTCCATGCCTTTGGTCGAAGTTCGGTTGATTGAAAATTGAGTTGTTATCTTGGACAAATTTATTTACTTTTACCTTAAAATCGTTGTCATATCTGTTCCCTTCTTGTGGACGATGCACTTTCCTTAGACGTTTGGCAAAAGCGGTGGCCTTTGCCTTGTCGTCCATGGCCATAGTTCCGTCGCTAGTTTTCAGCACATAATTATTGGCACTTTTGCTCTTTTGGCCAGTAAGAGTTTTAAATGTATCCCAGAACCTCTTAGGTTCTCTCAGCCCATTTAGGTTTTCTGTTGCTTTTTCAGAATGAATGAATGAAAGGTTTTATCTTTCATTCATTCATTCTGAAAAAGCAACAGAAAACGTTTCAAACATTTGAATACATTATTTATACATATTATATCAGTAGATCAGAAGTCTCCTCAGAAAACACAAAAATATCTGAACCCGTTGTCATCGGTACCGGTAGATCATTAGTCACCAAAAATACCATATCGAGAGTGCTGTATCAACACATACAAATAGTTCATCAGTCACTTTTATTCCCAAAAGCTTGTATAAAGAGACTCAAAAAGTTCATCAGTAACTTTTAATCAGAAGAGTCAAACAAAGTATTGGCTTTTTGTTTTGTCAAAACAATACTTGCTGGGAAAATCTTGTATTTCATTTATTTCGATGCGTCTTCAACATCAGTGAACATACTTTATTTGTGCTTACAAATAATATAAAATATAATTAATTCCTCCTTTATTTCATGGATTTTTACGGATAAATTAATCTTCGATAAAGGTAAGTTTGTTTTTTTATTCAAAGACAACTTTTTGTGACCATCAACATGAAGGAAATTAAGTTCCAAAATATGTAAAAAAATTTACGTTTCGGCCCGATAGGCAGGACGTTTCGGCCCGAAGTGGAGGCTGAAACATCCAGGCTGAAACGTCCCAAGGCTGAAACGTCAGTAAACCAGACTCAGCACAAATGTAAGGAAATATGTGTACTAACTACTATCAAATGCAGTCGGAAATAAGGGCAAAAGCTTGATATATATTCCTATTTTCGTGTTTTGAATTTGCAACTTATTGGGGACTTTTACAACAGATTTGAATGGAAGGAATCTGAATATAGAGGTTTAGCAGCTACGTTCAGATCGCTGAGGTTCGTCCCTACAATAAATCGTTCGATAAGAGCGGTGCTACTAGAAACTGGGGTTTCCAATCATAGTTTTTTTTCAAATATAGATTTTGACGTGTCTTAGTGTGCGAGAAGAGATTATCGGAACGATTATTATCATTCATTCATTACCTTTCGTCGATCGAACTTTTTCAGGGGAAGTAACTCGTGGTACCATTATAGTGAACGTTTTTATCTCACTGTGTATCAACGCAGCCCTGACCAGGAATTGAGCTGTATCAACGCGGCCCTGACCGGGAATTGAGTTGCTTCAGTGAATTTTGTTATTATTTACTTGAACGTTCCGGTCAAATTTAGAAGCGACACTGAAAAGCTAACAAATTTAGAAGCGGCACTGAGAAGCCAACATCATCCTGCGATAGGAAAGAACTCTAATAAAAAAAATACACATGTATGTGTGTAATTTCCATCATCCCCTTTTTCTGGCGAATAGGCCCTAACTGACCGCCGCAATTTGACACAAACTACCTTGTGACCCAACTGGCTGCCCGAACCAGTCGCTAAAAGAGAACCAAACAAGCCACGACATTTTGATCGTTTGGTGGAAATATTCGAGGAATGATGCCGAGCTCCTAACTGTCCATTCATTTTTTCCAATATTAATAATAAAGGCGGGCCATTTCCCAATTCACGAAGATTGGTTAAACTTTTGCGAAAATTCGGAAGCCCCTATGAGCTGCATCAAATTTAGCTGAAAGATACAGATTGTACAACAAGCTGTTGTTTTGACTACCGTTTGTCGTTTTAATTAATATTCTTCATTGTTTCTTTTTAAGTAGCTTTATGCTGAAGAGGTGTGATTCCCCATGAAGTCTGTCATTCTGTCTAGTAATCCCTTTAATTTTAGTAACAACTTTGAGGAAGCTATCTCATTCGCACCTGATGACACGTTTCATTCGCACCACTGACACCGAGGTGCTAACAACTGAACAATGGAGCTCACACTTGTGATCCAAGAAACACTTGTCAGAGTGAAGGCTACCCTTGCCACCACCTGGAGTATCCAGGTGCTCAAGGGTAAAATTCACCTGACAGTGGATTTTGATAAAGAATCCGAACTGCTGTCCTTGGAGAGGCGTAGCATCTTTCGTGGGGGGATTTCCCCCCACACTGGTCACCCTCCTAGTGACACGGACAAGCTGGATGAAGGCTGCCGGAGTAATACAGCCACTAACAAGAAGAAGAGGAAGAGAAAGAAGGGACCCTCCGCCAGAGGACGAGATGCCCGCCGAATGACGGACTTCCTGGAGAAGAAGAAGAAGGAAAAGGAGGAGAAGGAGGCAAGTGAGGGTGTCAAAGAGTCAACACCTGTCACCCCTGAACAACCCTTGTCCAGCTCGGCACCCCCCTCCCCCAGGAGGAGGGTCCAGAGGACTGTGGGTCGTTAGGTGACAGATCATTCTCTAACCCATCAGACTCTTCATCTGAAGAGGAGATGGAGGAGGAAGATCTGTCAATGGTACAGGAAGCTGTCCCAGATGATGCACCTTCCACCCCTCTAGCTCTTGCTTCTCTGGCTTCTTCAGACCAGGAATCTGCCCAGGAGGAGAGCATCCCGGAATCCGTGGAGGCATTCCTCGGGAAGAAGATCCAGGACGACACAATCTGAGCTACGCTCCAGGACACCTACAATTTTTTATGCTCAAACAGGACTTCAACCTTAAGCAATCAGGATAATCCTTGAAATTGATCTGGAAAAACACAAAAAATCTGAAGAAACAGCAGCAAGGGTCAGGCTGTATATCGCCAAAGAAGAACCAACTCTTCAACCTGATCCGACAACTCCACCAACAACAATCTCTCCGACGCATCCTCCTCAACCTCCTCCCAAGAAAAAACGCAGGAGACACAGACGCCACTGACTACCTTAACTCCTTTCCTCCTTTACCACGGCCAGACAAGCTAAATCATATACAGTTAAACAGGGTCGAAAGGGGCTTGCCTTAAACTGTCCCTGCGTGCCTTCGGCGTGCGAAACCATTCCTTCCATCTTGTATCATTTGCCTGACAATTTCACTGTAATCGTCATGTATTCCAAACTCTATTACCGACCGGTAGCCAAAACAGTAAAATACCCTTGTGGTATCTGTGACCGAGAATGTGGATCAAATTCTATTGAATGTTCCAGCTGTACAAGATGGATTCACCGTCGATGCATACCAATGTCAACCGACCTTTTGAACAAATAGTCATCAAATGGAGAACAGAATTTTTTTTTTGCAAAAAATGGGCATTCAATGATGAAAGTTATGACGCCGAGGTGGCGTTAGACAGGTGAGTTTTTGATGATGCTAATAAGGCCCAGGGCGTAGCTAGAAGGGTTTTTTGCCATTAGATACCCAAAATACTTCTCTGGCTGATGGAACGAACGAACGAACGAACGAACAAACGAACGAACGAACGAACGAATGGATGGATGGATGGATGTTATCTATACCCGGTTATAATTGTTATTCATTTTAATTTTATATTTATGTGTAAATAATAAAATAACTAAAATTGAAAAAAACGTCATCTTGTTACTTTGTCAAATGACCCGGGTTTAATGTGTGCCTCTGCGATAGAAAACTTTGTCAATCCGTGATAGGTCAGTGGTCAGAGTATGAGCCACTGCAGTGAACGCGATAGACTTTACAGCAGAGGGGGCACGCAGTCACAGGCCTTCTTTTCTGGACCCCGCCCAACTTTCGACGACCCTGCCTGATTTTCCCCGACTTCAGGGCTTATCTCTGAGAAAGCGTAGGGTCGAGTACTGTGCGAGTTTCTTTTTGAACAGTCATGAGCCAACCAAGATGATGATGATTCGCTAAAGTTCTCATTCAAATGGAGCAAATTATAATCTTGATTAGTTCCAAGTTTTTTCCTGCCCTTAACCCCCCCTCCCCCCCCCCCCCCCCCACACACACACACACTCATTCCAGTGAGCTTCAAGTTTGATAGTAAATTCTCTCTACTCGGGCTATGATGTTTGTGTTGTATTGGCGATGTGTGATAAAACATCGAGTTCAAAATGACGCCACAAGTAACTTCTCTTGGAAAATGTTTGGATCGAAAAATAAGCTTCTAAACGAGGAAGACTCTTCGCTAACTGCTTCCTGTACCCTGAAATCCTTTGAAATTTACTAAATCTTGAACATGGAAACTTATTAGATAGGATTCCATTGCTAAAAGTGCTATATATGGCGAAAATGTAGTAACATATGAGGAGATTCTGGTCTTTAAAGGGGATTCTGGGTAAAGGTGTAAAATAGGGGACTTTTCGTTTTTTGTTTTTAAAATAATGCTTTTCTCGCTATTTTTTCTCTGTTTTCGTAAAGTAAACTATATTTTGAACAAAATGACACAAAATCACATACTTTTATCTTTTTTTCAAGAAATATTAACGATTTTATTGCGACAGCGCCATCGAACTCACTGCAATCGCTCCGTTCCATTATCGCTATCATAGGGGGAGAGTTTAGTAATTGAAATGTCAGCTGACAAACCCTGCCCCTCACTAAACTGACCCTAGATCAAATTTTAGGGTCAGTCTAGTGAGGGCCAGGGTTAGCTTACCGATGAGCTCACCCTGGTCCCAACTGAACTGACCTTAAATCGAGGAACACGCACACATGCGAAGCGCACCTGCTTACACGCACACAAGGGAAGCACACCAGCTATCATATTTAATGATTTCTCCCCTGTGACGTCACTCATAACAACGAATGAAAACAACAGACGCTGCGAAATTTTCAGCGGATGAAACAAATGAAATGACAATTGAGAAACTCGCAATTCAACAGGATTTAACCCTTTACCCAACAAATCCCCCGCTTCCGCCCGCGTAATATGCAAATTCAGTAGTTAAAAAAATATTATTTTTCAAAAAATTTCAACAAAACCATATCATGTGACCTCTCGTTGGAACGAGCTCGTCGAGCTCGTTCCAACGAGGGGGTCACATGATATGGTTTTGTTGAAATTTTTTGAAAAACTTAAAAAAATTATATTTAAAATAATAAATTTTGATATCGTCTGCGTTGGGTAAAGGGTTAAGGGCCTATATAAGTAATGGAATTTTGTTTATTTTGAAATTCTCACTTCTCATATTCCTTAAATTCAGATTAAATATACACCAATTATACATAAAAATGAAGGTTGGGATGTATAGAACATGAAACACATATGTAATCAACTCATAGAGTCGACTGTAGGCACCATCGGTTCCTGGACGTCTGCTACCGTATTCACACCAGAACTGATAATAAAATAATATTTCATCAGAACAACTTGTGGCCAAATGTGCTTCATATATCCAAGAACAAAGCTAGGCATTCAAAACACTTTCGAATACAGTGATAGGGCTGCATTTTGGAAAAGGACAACACTGTCAGCATTTTTTATTGAAGATGGTTTCCATTCTCGACAGACATGCGCAAATCACTTGTTACCACAAATTTCCATCGAAAAACAAAATCGTAATTCTAAGAAATTTCAACAGGTATCATGATACCTTGCATTGAATATGGCAACTGTGCAATCTCTATCTAATAACAGTATACTGTATGAAGGCGATATTTTTCATTATTTGATTTTAGACGGCGTTGTTTTTACATGCTTTTTCTGTCCGATGATGTTGACCGGAAATCGAAAGTATACTCATATGTAAACAAAAGCAAAAGCTTAGAAATTTTCCCCAATGCAGCTCTGTCGCCGTGTTTTGAAGAATTTTTATCCCCTAGCTTTGTTCTTGGATATGTAAAGCACATTTGACCACAAGTTGTTTTTCGTGAAATATTATTAAATTATCAGTTCTGGAGTGAATACGGCAGCAGACTTCCAGGAACCAGTGGTGCCTACAGTCGACTCTATGAGTTGATTACACATGTGTTTCGTGTTCTATACATCCCAATCTTCATTTTGATGTACATTTTGTGTATATTTAATTTGAATTGAAGGAAAATCAGAGGTGAGAATTTTCAAAACAAACAAAACTTCATTACTTATATCTGTCTGTGTTTGTACGGTCACTACTACGGTGTAGGGCCGTCTGGCGTAAAAACACCAGGTGGGGAGCCGTTAGTGGCTTTTCGAGAGGGCAGATTGAAAGCCCTCCACTGTCTGCGCATGCATTATATTGTTGCCTAAGTGGTTCCAATCAACAGCGGTGCGGATAAAAAATGAATTCCGGTATTCTATGGTTTTAGCAGTTCCGACTTTATAGGCTCTGGTATTCTTAGATGTGTGTCTATCAACGATGTTTCGAGTGACACAGTATATGATTTGCTTTTAATTTGCCTTCTGTTATGCTTTTGCAGGAATTTATCTGGATGGATGGCTGGCACTGACCCCTCAATAATCTCGTAGAATTGGGTGAGCCTTTATGTCTGCATCTAATCTGGAGGGCATCTAATTCCAGTTTGAGAAGCATTTTTGTGGAGGTGCCCTCATCTCTTGAGCGATAGTCACCTGTGATGAACCTGGCAGCTTTTCTTTGCACCCGTTCCAGTTAGAGATGAGACGATTAATCGGTGTAACATCGGCACTCGGCCGATAAGCACCCATCAGTTCACCATCAGCACTCATGATTCAACATCGGCCCTCGCCGATTGTCTGAAACTCAGTGAAAGTGAAAGTGTTATGGATGAACTTTCTTCCACTTCATGGGACAACCAGTGGCAAGCGATCGGTACGTAACTCGTCTGTTACTGATACCATGTAAATGATGGTTCGTGAAAGAAAAGGCAGAATATTATATTAAAGATTTTGATTGTGTAACTGTGTACCGAGTTGTTTTTTATCCGTCATGTGAATACGGACGCTCTTCACTGCCCAAACTGTACTTCATTCTGCAAAATGTTGCAATATTTCTTTCAACCACGCTCATCGTCTCATTAAATATATATTGGACAGATAATTCCTCCATATTAGTAATCCATGTTAATTGTGAAAGGTTTGGGTGCAATAAGTTTAATATCGGGCCATTCGGGGTGGGATTTATCAACAAGAAGCCACTGAATTTTTCTCATGTTGAAATGTGTGGAGCACGTGATAAAAATAGATAATGCAGTGCAACGTCATAACTCGTGTGACACAATCCCATATATGGGTTTACCGAAAAGAAATTCCCACTTTAAAACGTGTGGTTCCAACAACGGCTTTTGATTTTCACTAAACATTTTCTTCCAAATAACTGATAGTCGACTTCAAAGCCGGTGTAGGGGGCGATTCGGCAAAGACCCGACTTTGAAATGAATTGTTTCCATTGTTGATGTAAACAGCATCAAAGGTTCAGAACACAATTTACCGTGACGATGCACGTGATGAGTTCTCGACTCAGTTGTTAGCTGTTTATTTTAAATCGAAAATATTCTGCACTGATGGTGCTTCATTTACATAAAATTAACCCTTTGATGTCTGTTATTTAATTTATTTAAGTGAGTATTACCGTACTGACTCGTGTCGAAGCCCAGGGGGTGCTTGCAGTGGATAAATTGCAAAGTGGTGGTGATGGGGGGGGGGGGGCTTAGTGCTTGCAAGTCGCGTTGGGATGCGTCGGAAATTGTTGATATAAGACAAGTAACGTTACGTTTCTTTGGAAACCACCTACCAATTTTATAGAATTTGCTTTAAAAATTCTCATAATTATCTTGTACATACAGTTCAGATTTCGGGTTTTAATCCTCAATTTAATGAATAAAACAAGCAGAAAAACATGTGGTGTTTTCATTTTTTTTTTTTTTTTTTTTTTGTACAGGTTACTCTCGAAGCCAGAAATGGACGTAAGTTGACAATCAACACTGCAAACCACCCCCCTTGAAAACAGGCAAACATAGTCTGTTTAAAAATAGCTGGGTTTTTTTATATGTACATTTAATTATGAATAAAACAAAATAAAGCTTCACACAAAATCAATAAAAAAATTCTTCATATGAAGACCAGATAAAATTTACAGAGCGGAATATGAATAACAAAATAGTTGCCTCCCTTGGCAAATTCGAAAATTTGATTTTACACTGATAGTCATAACTTCACATGTTGCAGAGCATGATGAAATGATAAATGAGCATGATTTATTGAACCAATATGTCATAAATCATATTCCTGGTTATATTGTTAAAAAATTCTCAAATACCAGAGTTGTAATTATTTTTTATTTTTCGTTACCACTTTCTCATTAATTTCTGAATACCTGTTTTTCACAATGAGATGTGCACGCTCGAAAGTGGCAGTGTTCTTTTACAATGAGTTGTGCCCCGCTTGAAAGTGGCAGTGTTCAATCAGTATCTTTCTGATGATATTCAACCACTCTGAAAACTGTGAAAACTATATGTTGTGGGCGTGTTTCAGACAACTATTGACAGCAGCCTGCACTCTCATTTGAAACAAGTGACAGCTTCCAAAAACGAGGTCTATAAAAAAGTAAACAAGTCAATTTTGCTTGGGTTAATATTTTAATAAAGACTTATTACACTGAACATAGACATAATGTATTACACAAAAGACGAATTTAACAACACAAAAATCTCAACTCCAAAAATATACATAATACAGTATTGCAGTTCTATTTGGTAACTTGTACAGTGTTGCAACTAGTCAGCTATTTTTCCATTTGATGCCTGTAAATTTGACGTCTTGTCTCAAACAACTTTCGTCCAATTTGAAACTTGGGGGGTGGGCTTTGACTCGAGTAGGGCACCCTCGTTCACAAATCTGAAAAAGCGGGGGATGGGCTTCGACACGAGTATGGGCTTCGACACGAGTCAGTATGGTAAAAGTGTGTTATCTTCCAGGTTGATGGGGATTCTGATTAAGGTAAATCACCCAGTTTCTGCAGTCAGCTTGAATAATAAAGAAACCATCTGACATCGGCATTCGGTATCGGCCGATTGTTGTCTAAAATAATCGGCATTCGTCTTATGGGGCATTTTACTAATCGGCTCATCTCTAGTTCCAGTTTATCAATATCCTTTTGTAGGTAGGGGTCCCATACTGTTGATGCGTATTCAATCACTGACCTGACCATTGCAATATATGCTGTTTTTTTGCAGTTCTCGGGGCAGAATTTTAAATTTCTTCTCAAGAAGCCAGTGGTTGAATTGGCTTTACTTACAATTTTGGATATGTGGGAGTCCCATTTCAGGTCCTCGGATGGTATCACCCCCAAGTATGGTGATTGGGAAACTTGTTTTAAAATTTGATTATCCAGGGTGGAGAAGTGGGGTGACATTTCATTAGTGGACATGAGGTAGCATTTTTTTGCATTAAATTTCATGCCCCAGTTTGAAGCCCATTTTTCCAGTTGGATCAAGTCATTTTGGAGAATACTGTGATCAGCCTGTGATTTCATCGGGCGGTATAACAGGCAGTCATCAGCAAATAATCTTACCTGGGAATTTACTGAAAGCGGCAGGTCATTGATGTGGCATAAGAACAGTATGGGGCCCAGGACTGTACCCTGTGGTACACCTGACTCAACTGGGACCGATGTGGAGCCTTCACCGTCAATAACTACCCGCTTTTGAGACGTTGAGTATGATTATATCATTTTGTGTGTTATGTTCGTGGTGTGTAAAAAAATCCTACCTGCATGTGTCGTTTCGTGAGAAATGTGGTGAGCCAATCATGGATGGAGCCTTCGATGCCATAATGCTGAAGTTTATACAGAAGGTGTTTGTGTGGTACTGTATCAAAGGCTTTTGAGAAGTCGAGTATGATTATATCATTTTGTGTGTTATGTTTGTGGTGTGTAAAACAAGAGGCCCCACGGGGCCTGAAGCGCTCATCTTGTACAGAACACAATTTAAACAGAGTCCAAGATGAGTCTACATTAAGCAAGCCATCTCCATAGGCTACACTGTCAATCCTTGAGTCCCTCAGGAGTGACAAAAATAATCTGGGCATCATGCCTTTTCTTCAGTTGATCATAAGTAAAATGTAGAGCTCCCCTATGAAGCCCTTTGATACAACCTATGTGGATTAATCTTAGTACCTCTAGAGGGTACTGAATACAAAATTTTTAATTCTTCAGCAAAATGGCCAATTCCGGCTCCCATAGAGAGCCCAAATATTAACCCAGGCTCTTGATTTGAACACAGATAAATCTGACTTCCCTAGAGATGTTGTGTACTGAATATGAAAGCATTTTGACTGTTGGATCTGAAGAAGAGAAATTGTAAAGAAATTTCTTCGAATTGCACTAAGTTCAAATTTGGGCTACCATAGCGAGCCCAAATATTGACCTATGGATCCGATTTGAACAAACTTGAATCTGACCCCCCTAGAGATGTTGTATACCAAATGTGAAAGCATTCTGAAAAGTGAATCTGAAGAAGATTTTTGAAGAAATTCCCTCATATTGTACTAAGTTAAATTTCATGTTCCCATATGGAGCCCAAATATTAACCTAGGCACTCGAATTGAACAACCTGGAATCTGACCCCCCTAGAGATGTTGTATACCAAATATAAAAGCATTCCGACTGGTGGATCTGAAGAAGAAGATTTTTAAAGAAATTTTCTCATATTGCACTAAGTAAAAATTTGGGCTACCATAGTGAGCCCAAATATATACCTAGGAATTTGATTTGAACAAACTTGAATCTGACCCCCATAGAGATGTTGCATACCAAATATCAAAGCATTCTGACTGATGTATCTGAAGAAGATTTTTTTAAATTACCCTCCATATTGAACAAAGATAAAATTTGGGCTTCCGTAGGAAGCCCAAATATTAACCTAGGGACTTGGTTTGAACAATCTAGAATCTGACCCTCATAACAATGATGTATACCAAATATTAAAAGATTCTGACTGGTGGTTCTGAAGAAGAAGATTTTTAAAGAATATTCCCCATATTACCCTATGTTAAAACTTCGGGCTCCTAGAGAGCCCAAATATGAACCAATGAGCTTTATTTCTACACACCTTTATCAGACCCCCCCTATGAATGCTGTATACCAAATATCAAAAGATTCTGATGATTGGTTCTGTGGAGAAAAGATTTTTTAAAATTTTTGCAAATATGCTGACTCAGCATTTTTTCGATGCCCATTACAGAACACCCTAACATAAACGATGGCAATTTTTTTTTACCATTCAATTCTACTGGTCGTAAGGATACTTCATACCAAATAAAAGCTCTCTGTTCCGTGGGGTTTGGGAAATATGGGCGTTTGAAAATATTTCTATTTTTAGCTCCCAGGGTTCCCATGGGGATGCGGAAATTTTTTTTTTTGCATGGGTCAAGTACTTATGACCCAATACTACCACAAACCAAATTTGGTTCATACCGGACCATCGGTTCAGAAAATAGAAATTTTGGGCGGGGCCAAAAATCTTACCCCTCCTATTACAAAGCCAAATATTACTTTACGAACTTCGTTTGAACAAACTTGATTCTACACCTCATATGGAAGCTCCATAGTAAATATCAAGCCATTGTACACACTGGTTCTTGAGAAGAAGATTTTTAAAATATTTTGGAGCATTTTCCCCCACTCCCTCCCTATGGGGCTGGGCATGCTGAGTTGAACAAAAATGAAATGTCCCTTTGGGACCATCACTCACACAAACTTTCACTTGAATTGGCCCAGTGGCTTTGGAGGAGAAGACACGGACGACGGACGACGGATGACAGACGACGGACGGGAAGCGATTAGATTAGCTCAGCTTGACTTTGTCAAGATGAGCTAAAAATCCTGCATTGTTGTAAGTAGCTGGGTCTCACATGAGAACCCTGATCTGAAGCCATGGTTTAGGTTTGTAAGGGTGCCTGTTGATTCCAGGTGAGTTAATAGATGTTTACAAATAATATGTTCCAAAAGCTTACAAGTAACTGATGTTAAGGGCCTATATAAGTAATGAAATTTTGTTTATTTTGAAAATACTCACCTCTGATATTCCTTCAATTCAAATTAAATATACACAAAATGTACATCAAAATGAAGATTGAGATGTATAGAACACGAAACACATGTGTAATCAACTCATAGAGTGCACTGTACGCACCACTGGTTCCTGGAAGTCTGCTGCCGTATTCGCACCAGAACTGATAATTTAATAATATTTCACAAAAACAACTTATGGCCAAATGTGCTTTACATATCCAAGAACAAAGCTAGGGGATCAAAATTCTTCAAAACACGGCAACAGAGCTGCATGGGGGTAAATTCCAATGCCTTTGCTTTTATTTACATTTCAATATACTTTCGATTTCCGGTCGACGTCATCGGACGGAAAAGGCACGTAAAAACAACGCCGTCTAAAATCAAATAATGAAAAATATCACCTTCATACAGTATACTGTTATGGAAATTTGTGGTATCGAATGATTTGCGCATGTCTGTTGAGCATGGAAACCATCTTCAATACAAAATGCAGACAGTGTTGTCCTTTTCCAAAATGCAGTCGTATCGCTGCACTCGAAAGCGTTTTGAATGCTTAGCTTTGTTATTGACCATCTGAAGTACATTCGGCCATGAGTTGTTCTTGCAAAATATTATTTTATTGTCAGTTCTGGTGCGAATACGATAGCAGACTTCCAGGAGCCAATGGTGCCTGCTGTTAACCCTATGAGTTGATTACATATGTCATTTTGATGTATAATTTGTGTATATTTAATCTGAATTTAAGGAATATGAGGGGTGAGAATTTCAAAATAAACAAAATTCCATTACTTATATAGCCCCTTAAAGATACAGGTCTATAGTTTTCGGCTAGGTGGGCGTCTCCCTTTTTGTAGACAGGTGATATGTTGGCATTTAACCAGTCCTCGGGGAGTGTTCCTGTGTCAGTTAACTTTTGGAAGATGCTTGCTAGGCCTGGGGCTAGCTCTGCTGAGCACTCTTTTAGTATTTGGTTTGGGATATTATCATGCCCTGTGGCTTTAGTTTAGATGTATTTAATGATCTTAGCAATTTTTCAATATAGGCCCTTAAAATCTATTCTCTTACATTTAAAACATGATGGAGGTTCCTAATTTTGTGTGATTTTGTCCAAAATATAGTTTATTTTAAGAAAAGAGAAAAAAATAGCCAGAAAATCGTTATTTTAAAAAAAAAACGAAAAGTCCCCTGGCTATTCTCACCTTTACCGGATTCTGGGTGATTCCGGTTTCAAGTTGGACCCGATAAGAGTTGTCCAATTTGGGGAACGAGTTGGCCAGTCGAAAATGGAAAAAAAGAGTTTACCAATTTTGAGTACGGCTTGACCAGTACAAATATTGTCTTGGGTACGAGTAGTCCAATAATATTAGCCTTCGCCTGTGCTCCGAATTTATTATTTTTTTATTTTTAATATGTCGCACCGTCGAAGTCTAATCTGATCTTTCGTTTTTCCAGCAGCAAAGTACGAAATTAGGCGACATAACACTAATATGATGAATACTCATTCTCCATACATGTTCCCACATTCGACAAGAATAATATGCCTTCACATTCACATTAGATGTATAAATTTCCTATACTTACTGTCGAATTACGTATTAAATACCAATAATTAAATAAAAACATTTTTTCAAGCGGTAATGTTACAGCGGTTGGAAAATTGTTAAAAATCGTATCCCATTTCCGGGAACGGACCTCAGCGGTATTGCAACGACTGCCGCGTCGTTTGACTTGGTGTGCACTACATTATCAGTATTCCGTTTTTCACTCCGCGTTTCCGTATCAACCCATCTTCCAGTTCAACAGTTTGTTTCGAGTTGAAAAAATTGCACTGCAAATGACGCCTAAATAATTCAAAATATCGATTTATTTGCAAGAAAATGACCACCAGAATGAAGAAAAATGTGTTTTACACAACTGTCAATCGGAAGTAGGAACCAGGTGGGGAAATTTGATCTTTAATCGAGGTCCAACCGTTCAGCGAGAGTCTCTCGCTGAACTTTGCTGCTGGAAAAACGAAAGATCAGATTAGACTTCGACGGTGCGACATATTAAAAATAAAAAAATAATAAATTCGGAGCACAGGCGAAGGCTAATATTATTGGACTAGGGTACGAGTTGCCCACACCCCATCCACTTTCGGGTGCTTTCGGTATTCAGATAACACACAGAAATGTGTTCTGTTTCTTGAAAAAAGACAAGCCAAATTTACCGTATTTAAATTGAATGATTCCGTGGTATACTACAAATCCAACTACGAGACTGAAAGCGACGAGTTTTGCATTCTCTATATTTAAATAGTACGTTATTTCGTATGTTGAAGAATTACTGTTTTTGTCTGCCATGGTCTCACATCTCGATATTTCTCATTTTAACGAGAGGCATGCACTTTCTGGAATGACGACCATGCCTCTCACCGAAACAAAATTTGTCATGTTTTGAGACTTGTACCCGGTATCATTGAATACAGTAAATATTTGAATAAGAGTTACCCGCCTTGAAATAATGCAATCACTAAAAATAATAAGCAGAGTTGGGAAAATATATGGTTTCATTAAACATTTGAAACATTCTAATGACATATTGCATTATTGTTGAATATTCCAGATAAATAAAGAGGGTGATTTGATGAGTTTTGGACCTAAAAGATACAACTGACTTTTGGTGTGGTTTTGTTGGGAATTCCCTGAAAAATATGTGCACGTGACCGGGGACACACTAAAAAGTGTAGCTCGAGCCCGAGCTGAGAATACGGTGTAGCTGAGAATTAAACATTCGTTTTCAATTTAGATTATTTTTGGTATATGGATCAGCGGTAGCCAAATGAAACAGGATAAAGTTGAATTGAGTTTTTAGACAGTATATGTTGTGAAATATACAATAAATATCTCTGAGAGACACTAAAAAGTGAAGCTGAATCACCGAGCCAGTTAATTAACTCGCATGTGATTTTAGTACTTGTTTTCGGTGGGATACAGGGAGTATAACGGGGAAGTGGAATGGGAGAATGAAGGACATGTGGTTAGGGGGCGACTCAAAGGAGAGGGTTAATATACTAATCGAAGAGATTGGGAAGAATGGGGCAAGGGATGCCATCAAGCAGTTCGTCTCCGAGTGTTGGGAGGAGAGAAGAAGCGTGGGAATAGGGAGGCAGTTGGGAGTAAAGGGGTAACCAAGGCCTTCTCATCCGAGAACCGCGACAAATCAGCGGCCGGCCAAAGTGTTATTATTATTATTATTATATATACACCTATAACCAAAATGTATCCATTTTTTAACTGCAATAAAAGATTTGACTTAAAATGTTTGTTGTTGTTTCTTGGCAAATACCCCAAGCCAGCCAATCCATTCACGTGTTGGTATTTTTTTTTCACACAAAAGCCGACATAATTGTTAATGGGATCTGGACTCTTCGACGAAAGACAAACTCGACGAAATGGTCTATTCGATGAGAAGACAATTCGACGGAAGACAATTTCGACGAATTTTTTTTAAAAGGGATAATTCGACGAATATATTTTTTAAAATGATATTAAAGACACAATTGACCAAGTTACTTTAATTCAATGAAAGAGCTTTGTAATAGCACATCAAACAGTCCCTTAGTCAAACTGCTGGAATATATTCAAAACACGTGGATCGATGATCCTAGGTTTCCTGTGTCAACTTGGTGTCAACTTGGTGTCAACTTGGTCTGTCTTTGACCAGCATGTGAGATCTAATAATTACACAGAAGGCTGGAATCGTCGCCTCAATACAAAGATTTCCAGGCCTGGCATGAACTTTTATCTTCTGGTAAATTTACTTTGGAAGGAGGGTGGGTTAATTCCGACACAAGCACAGCTGGTTTCTGAAGAGTTGCTTCAAAGACATCAAAAATTAAGTTCGTGTAAACGCGTAAACAGCATATAAACATTATTTGAAAAGCTCAAACAGTCAGATAACAACGAAGGAATTTATGGCATCCATGCAATTGATACATAGTCCAAAAGAAAAATAAATGTTGTACTTTAAAATTATTATGTTGCAATTATGCTAAAAACTTCTCCCAACAGAATTGTGTGTGTGTGTGGGGGGGGGGGGGGGGGATACATGTATCAATGAATGCATGCTAAAATGTTAATCTTTAAAACCGGCTTGTTTAGCCATTTCCACTGAAATTTTTGGCGGTTTTGTAAAGTAAAGAGTTAAATGAAAATTGCAGCCATAATTCTGTTGGGGAAGTTGTTCAAACGTTTGTTCATTTACATTTCTTCTCCATTATGGTCTTTATTCTGTGCGCTATTGGTAACATAATATAAGTTTTATATTATAATTAAAATAAAAACATTGGTACCCATTCATTGTCTGTTATTTTTCAGTAAACTTCCTTGGGATGATCCATTCATTCATTAATTGGTTTTATTTTTAACACCCGGATAATCCTATAATTGGCGCCTTAAGTGTGAGCGTCTCATAAATATAGGCTAGCTATGACACCTTAATTAAGTGTAATTTTCCAGAAAAATTCTCAGCTATTCATGCACACACACTCTTGCCCCACCCAATAAGTTCCGAGATAAAAGACGCTATCTTACAACATACTCTACTCAACGTTATATTGGGTGGGGTATGTTGAAAAAATAACTTCTTTTAATCCGCTGAGGGAAATAAACAGTTTTCGTCGAACTTGTACTTTTTTATCGTCGAACTGTCCAAAGTTTCGTCGAATCGTCCAAAGTTTCGTCGAATCGTCCAAAGTTTCGTCGAATTTGTTCAGAAGTCTCGTCGAATCGTCCAAAATCTCGTCGAATCGTCCGAAAATAAATTCGTCGAATTTGTCTTTCGTCGAATAGTCCATAACCCTTGTTAATCGCCCTTGCTGTGAAAACACAGTCCACATGCGAGTTAATTAATTGACTCGGCGATCCAGCTACACTTTTTAGTGTCTCTCATAGATATTTTATCGTATATTTCACAAAATATACTGTCTAAAAAATCAATTTAACTTTATCCTGTTTCATTTGGCTACCACTGGTCTATATACCAAAAATAATCAAAACTGAACGACAAATAAGAGAGAAAACGAATGTTTATTTCTCAGCTACACCGTATTCTCAGCTCGGGCTACACTTTTTAGTGTATCCCCGTGACCAGTATTTCCCTTTATGTCCGCTTTTTTCTTTTATTTGTTGCATGACCCCTGTTTTCGGGTCAGAAAAAGTTGTCTGAAGGGCTATACTTAACAAAGATATTTGAATGCCAAAATTAAAATGATACGATCATGATAATTTTTTTCGCTTGAACGTTATAAAGTTCGCCTGTGGGAAAATACTTAGCGTTGTGATACCTACTGCAGCATTGGAAATTTTTCCCTGTGCGACCATTATAACTTTTGTGTGAAAAAATATGATCGCATCATTTTAGTCTGTGCATTCAAATACCTTTGCCAAGTATAAACATTCATATAATATTTCTGTTCTCAAAACAGGGGGCCATGCAACAAGGGATATGCCCCCCCCCCCCGGGAAAAAAAACCCATAGGAAAAGAGCCCCAGTGCTGTAGGGCAGCTTGCCTTACAAATTAAATGGTAGACATATTTAATTAATGTATTTAGTGCTGTATTTAATGTTGTGGGGTCAAGTAATTAACGAGTGAAAGTATGCAAATATGAATATCATTGGAGTTAGCTGCTTCAGCCAGTTCCAATGATATCCATATTTGCATACTTTCAAAAAAAAAAAGTTGCATTGGGTAAAGGGTTACATAACGTATTCAGAGCTGTAGGGCATCTTACCTTACAAATTAACTGTTGTGCTGATTTTAGAGAGAGTGATTAACAGGTGGAAATATGCAAATTTGAATATCATTGAAATGTATTTTTTACTATATAACATACAGATATTTTGTACTATAGAACATACAGATATTATGTTAATTGTATTCTTCACTAATGAACATATTGTCATACAAAAATAAAGTCACTAAAGAAAACGTTTTTCTGTTGTCAATATGAAGGGGTTTTTTTCCAAGGGTTTTTTTACCAAGGGGCTTTTTTCCTAAGGGTTTTTTTTCCCAGGGTTTTTTTTCCTACACTCATGCAACAAATAGGATCTCGAAGATCGCGAGTAAACCTATTTCATTAGGTCGCCGGACATTTCCCCATCGGACATTTCCCCATCCGGACATTACCCCATCCCATTTAGGCCGGACATTTCCCCATCGGACATTACCCCATTCTACTTAATAGAAAAACGGACAATACCCCATGCGGACTTTTCACCATCCATTTCTTAATTTTTTATGGGTCCGTCTGTTTGAAATTTTCCTATTGATTTATTGTGTATCATTCCCTTTTTATTCAGCCGATATGGGTAATGTTGTTTGAATTGTTCAATTAATGTCCTTTTGTCACTATCATTGACGGGATTAAACCTAATCAGGATTTAACAGTATTTATATATTTTTATTTTTTCGAGTTATTAAAGAATAAAAAATGAAAACTTTTTAAGAGTTACTTGTCATTCATTCACAGGTGGAAGCTGTCAGCTACATTGGTCATGGGGTAATGTCCAATGAGGAAATGTCCACCTTCCATGGGTAAAGTCTGATGGGTAAATGTCCGCCCTTGATGAGAAAAGGTGTTAACATTCGATGGGGAAATGTCCACCTCCGATGGAGAAATGCCCGCCTCTGATGGGGGAATGCTGATGGGGAAATGTCCGCCCTCGATGGGGAAATGTCCGTATGGGGAACTGTCCGATGGTGAAATGTCCGGATGGGGAAATGTCCGATGGGGAAATGTCCGCGCACCATTTCATTAAGGGGTCGTCCAACTAAATATTTTACATGCATGCGGATATGTGCTTGTAACCCCATTCGCGACTTCACCCAATCACGAAGATCGCGAGTAACCCTATTTCATTAAGGGGGCATCCAACTAAATATTCCACATATATTTGTATCTTTTTTTATCATCGCTGTTTCTGGTCACTTCGGCATGGGAGCAACAACAAAGCAATGACCAGATTGTTTTGTGCATCCGACTCAGTTGGGTCATATCAAATTGCATTTGCATTTGACTTCTAAATGTATTTTTTGTATATAATAGCATGTTCACTTTTTTCTCTCCATATATTGATTATCGCCAAACGTGTCAGAAGAAGCTTAAGTATAAAACACAATTGTAAACAGTTTATTTGCAGACAAGAAACCGAGACCGGCCAGTGTCATTCCCATCAGAACATTAATAGATATGAACAAAGATGGCGAACCCAAATAGTATATCCTTCGTTGAGATACAGACTGACAGCAGACAAACACATTGTAAGTCTGTTCAGTCAAAGACAAGATCCAGACGAGGATGACTACGACAACCCTTTAGCATCAGCCGAATCTTGTAGATACTATTCCCCTGAAGAGTACAGAAAGCTCGTTGCTAATATACCAAATCCAAGATCCCTTTTCAATATTAATTGCCAAGGTCTAAGCGCGCATTGTGATTCTCTTGTTAGACTTTTAGGTAACCTCCAAAACCAAGATGAAACTTTTGACATCATTGGACTTACTGAAGGCTTTAAGGTACCAGAATGTGTGAATTTTGAACTCAAAGGATACCGCCCTCTCATCACCAAAACCCGCCCAAGCCCATATGACGGAAGAGGGAGGGGGGGGGGGGGGTTATTTTTAAAAAAAAAACAGCCTAAAGTATAAAACACGCAAGGACTTCTCTGGTTTCATACTCCATGAATCTGAGTCTCTCTTTGTGGAAATATTGAATAGGCATCGGTCACTCATAATTGGTGTGATATATCGCCCAAACACTCCGACCAAGGCTGACCTCGATAGGTATATATCTACGTTACAAACTATCACTGAAAAGATAAACCAGGAACGAAGAATATCCTATATTATGGGTGACATGAACATTGATTTGTTAAAATTTCAAACACACAGCAAAACGAACGAATATATAGACACCATAATCAGTCAAGGCTTTCTCCCACTCATTACCAAACCAACCCGACTGACAGAGCACTCAGCTACTGTAATAGACCACATCCTCTCTAACCGCCCCCAAAGAGAACTATAAGACCGGCATAATCATCACGGACTTTGCTGACCATTTTGGAACATTTTACTGTGAATCGAACCATACGAAGACAGTAACCGATAAACACATTATGAAACGAAACTTCAATAATACTAATCTGAGAGCATTCAAATACTTGTTGACACAGACCGACTTCTCAACAGTTCGAGAGTCGACCTGCCCTAACGAAGCATACAATATATTTGTAAATCTTTACCCTGCTGCATTTAACACTGCATTTCCACTTAGGAAAGTATATCAAAGCAATAAATATATAAAGCGCCAAGCTTGGATGACCAAAGGCTGCCCTAACGAAGCATACAATATATTTGTAAATCTTTACCCTGCTGCATTTAACACTGCATTTCCACTTAAGAAAGTATATCAAAGCAATAAATATATAAAGCGCCAAGCTTGGATGACCAAAGGCCTCTTACAGTCTTCTTTAAATAAGGAAAAACTCTTTCGTAAAACACTAAAGTCCCCTACTGAACAAAACAAGGCAAATTATAAGATGTACAGCAACATATTTAACAAAGTAAAACGCAAAAGTAAAGCAATATACTATGAAAATATCCTATTATTAAACAAAAATAACACGAAAAAAACTTGGGAAATTCTGAGAAGCGCAATTCACAAGACTTCGAGTCAACCAACAGCTAATACTAATTTTGTAATAGATAACATCGAAATAAGTGACCCTACTGACATTGCCAACCATTTCAATAAATACTTTTCAACCGTTGGTCTCAAAGCTTCCGAGCGAATTCCAAACACAAATGTGCATTTCACAGACTATATGACCAATACTAATGTAAGTAGTTTATTCATGGCACCAACGACTGCCGGAGAATTAATTTCTATAACAAACTTGATGAAACCCAAAACTAGTGCTGATTGTGATGGGATATACACCAAACTTCTAAAAAATTCAATCCATGAAATAGCGGAAGAATTAGCACACATTATAAATCTGTCGCTATCTTCTGGAATTGTTCCTGACAAAATGAAAATAGCAAAAATTGTACCAATCTTCAAATCGGGAGACCCTCAATTATTCAATAATTACAGACCAGTTAGCATATTGCCGGCGTTCTCAAAATTACTCGAGAAAATAACTTTAGAAAGATTATCAAACTTTTTAACCAAGCATGATCTTCTGTACCCGCACCATTATGGTTTTAGGAAAAAACACTCAACCATTCACCCCGTACTTCAACTTCTCCAGAGTATAGCCAACAATAACGACAAGCCGACAAAGGATTGTACCCTGTCAGTACTTAGATTTATCAAAGGCATTTGATACAATTAGCCAGGACATCTTATTAAAAAAGTTAGAGTTTTATGGTGTCAGAGGCCTTACGAATAACTGGTTTAAGAGCTACTTAGATGGGCGAGTTCAATATGTCACATACGATGGAAGCAGTTCTGAGCTTGAGAAGTTCACCTGTGGTGTTCCTCAAGGATCCATCTTGGGGCCTCTCCTCTTCTTAATTTATGTTAACGATTGTAGTGCTTCAACACAGTTAGATCTCCTATCATTTGCGGATGACACCTCAATGCACACCTCACATCATAGTATAGATGCAGTCTTTGACGTTGCCAACACCGGGCTCTCGGCGTTAATGGACTGGTGTGCTGCCAACCTCCTGGTATTGAATGCCCAAAAAACAAAATATATGATGTTCAGTCCACCCAATAAAATATACAATACCAACGGAAGACGGTTGCATGTCAATAACCAAAAAATTGAATTGGCGGAAGAAGCAAACGGCGAGTCTGTCATCAAATTTCTTGGCATATATCTGGATAAAAATATTAAATTTAAGTTCCATATCAATAAAATCTATAGCACAGTATCGAGCGCGCTCTGTTTAATGAACAAGGCAAAACATATTCTTCCATACTCTGCCATGAAAACATTATATTTCTCACTGATTCACAGTCACCTCCTGTACGGAATCGAAATATGGGGTACAGTATTGCCGCTTCTAGATTATTTAAACTTCCAAAACGTGCAATTCGCCTAATCAATAATAAGAAATATAATTGCCATACCGATCCATTGTTAAAAAAGAATAGGATATTAAAACTAAAAGACCTCTACAAAATGAATGTGTCGTTGTTTATGTTTGACTGGCATCACTCAGATCTACCAACGACCTTTGTTGACTTCTTTCAAGTCAATACATATGCAACAGGTGTGATAACAAGGCAATTAGGTCAATTACGGTGTGGCAAACCTAGGACCAATTTCTCCACTCAGTTACCCAAATATGCTTTCCCGAAAATATGGAATGAGATCAATGAAAATTTGAAAGGAATTTCCTCCCGAAGAGCATTTAAGAAGGCTTACTTTATGAAAATCATAAACTCGTATTCATCATGCGTAACATGTGATAATCCACAATGCAGTGATAGTGCACATACAACTCGGAATAATAACACCAATTTTCTCTAATGTAACTATTGAAGTTCAAAACGTGTCTGCTCATTCTATTTATTCTAGTTTAAAACCCTCTGCCGACAATTCCTTTGTTTCGCATTTGCTGTTATCCGAAAGAGTGACCACTGAAAACGATAACTGCGGGCTGTTAATGCAATGGCTGGTCATTATTTCCTGGAGTGCTTGGCATTCTTGGTGATGATGTGAAGTTGTGTGTTGATCGTACGCAGTTGTTGTTTGAAGAGGCGAGAGGTCATTTTGACAGATCGTGTGTGTTTTTTTTTTGTTCTTTTTTTTTTTTTCGTTCTTTTTGTTTTTTTTTTGTTTGTTTTTTTTTGTCTAATAATGCACTCGACACTGTGTATTTTAATGACTTGTTCATTATTCTAGTGCATTATACTTTACGGAAATGTTTTCTTCCTTTAATGTTTCCATCCTTCCTTCGATGGGACAATACAATTAGCGTCCACTGTACTGTACGAAACCTTTTTTGAGTCCAGCCAATTTGTTCATCTTCTGTGAAGGTTAGGCTCCATCCTTTGGTCTGTTATCTCATCTCATCTTATCTCTTATCTCATATTATGTTATCTAATCTTATTTCAGCTCATCCTACCTTGCTTCATCTCTACTTTCCTAACACATCTTCATTCAGAACCATGCTTTATTTTTTTTCACCGCATTATGAACATGCTCTTGCCGAGATTGTGATGATGCGGAGGTGAATAATAACAATAATAATGAAGTTCTTAGCCTCGGTTCCACAATGTGCTCGCGGGCTTTACAATTGAGAACACGCGTGGTATATAAGTAAATATGCTCTGCGGCTGAATGAGTCTTTGGTGGGGTAATGAAGATAATCATAACGCTAAAGCGGAATACAAAATACTTTCCTATCTTCATTTCCTTATCTTGTCTTAATTCAGTCTTTGTCCAGTTGCCATGACGCCGAGAACATGCTCAACTCCGCTACTTTTGTCCGGCCGGCTCCGATACTCTTGCAGAGATTGATGTAAGACTGGTCTGTCTCGGAACAAAACCAAATTTAAGGATAACTAGACTTTATGATTCTGGAGAATCATGGCTTTTCCCGATGAGATTCCATGATTTTTCATGACCCCACAGTGTCTGATGAATTGTTTTTAACTGTCTCACTGAAGTTCCTTCATTGTTATGAGAAAGGTGAGTATAGTAGTCTCAAATGACTCAGTTTGATAAAAAAAATTATTTAGGTAAAAACCGTCATTAACGGTGGAGTGGGTTAATGTCAATATCGTCGCCCAACAAGTTAATGACCGACAAAAGGAGTTATGTTTGTTTGACACATACCCATGTCGAGCTGTGGCTATTTGAAAATGGTCCATTTTATCTCAAATGCATCCAAAATATTGATGTCTGGCTGCTTGTAGAGGGTTAACAAGTGTTAACAGGAATATTCATTCATGCAACTTGTAATGTCACACCAAGAACTGCGAATGGCCATTTTTTCTTTAAAATCTACAAGATGTTTTCAGAGAAATCCAGGGAGAACATGAATTTTAAGCTTTTGATGGGTATCATTGTTTATCCAGCCCAAAATGGGTTAAGTGTTGTTTTTTGAATACTCTTATAACTTCCAAAAATAATTCTCAGTGAATTCTACTTCCACTTATTTTGATCTCTCGTCTCAAATTCGGGTGCTGTGGGTATGCAAACACAGCCCATTTTATCAACATTTTGATGTTTGAGAACCTGCATAGGTTTAACAAATGCTTCCAGGAATATTTTGTACATGCAGTCTATAATGTCACACTAAGATCTGAGAATGGCCATTTTTTCTTGAAAATCTACGAGATGTTCTTAGACAAATCCTCGGATAACATGAATTTTTAACCTTTTGAGGGGTATCTTTCTGTAATCAGCCCTAAACGGTTAATGCTTGGTTTTGTGAATACCTTCATTACATACAAAAATGATCATTGGTGAATTCCACTTCCAATGAAGGGGGTTATGTTTATCTCACAGGTACACATTTGGTGTTATGGTTGCCCAAAGAACAGCCCATTTTCTCCAAATGTTTATACTTGGCAGCCTCTGGAGGGTTAACAAATGCTTACCGAAATATTTTGTCCATGCAACTTGAACTGTCACTCCAAGACCTGCAAAGGGTCAATTTTTCTTAAAATTTTGTTTTGAGAAATCCACACAAAACTGGAATTTTAAGCTTTTAAGGGGTATATCTCTTTAACTAGTCAAAAATGGGTTAAGACCTCGATTTTTGAATACACTTACTACTTACAAAAATGTTTCCCTGTCAGTTTTGCGTCCGGTAAAAGAAGTTATGCATTTCTGTTGCATTCCCAGTTGATGTTGTTGGTGTCCAAAAACAGACTATTTTTTTCAAATTCAGCCGCCCATGGAGGGTTAATAAATGCTTCCCGGAATAATTTATCCTATCAACTGGTAATGTGACACCAAGACCTATCAGTGGCCATTTTCTCTTGAAAACTCTACCAGATGTTTGTAAAGAAATCCAGGGAAAACATAAATTTTTAAGCTTTCGATGGGTATCACTATTGACAACCACAAAAGGGGTTAACGCTTGGTTTTTTGAATACTCTTATTACTTACAAAAATGGCCCTCGATGAATTCCACTTCCAACAAAGGAGATTATGTTTATTTCTCAGGTACGCATTGGGTGCTGTGCGTGTCCGAAAAGAGCCCATTTCAACAAAATTACGATGCTTGGCAGTCTCTAAAGGGTTAATAAATGCTCACCGGAATATTTTGTCCATGCAACTTGTAATATCACACAAAGACCTGCGAGTAGTCAATTTTTCTTGAAAACCTACAGGATGTTTTTAGAGAAATCCACAGAAAATGGGAATTTTAAGATTTTAAGGGGTCTCTCTCTTTAGCCTGTCCAAAATGGGTTAAGACTTCGACTTTTGAATACCCTTACTACTTACAAAAATGTTTGCGTATAGATTGTGCGCTCGATAAAGGAAGGCACTTTTCTTTGTGGCGTACTCATTGGGTGCTGTTGGCGTCCAAAAACAGCCCATTTTATCACAATTTTGACTTTTAGCACCCCGCGGAGGGTTAACAAATGTTCACCGCAGTATTTTGTCCATGTAACTTCTATTGTCACCCAAAGGCCTGGGAGTGACAAATTTTTCTTGAAAATCTACAAGACTCGTTTAGAGAAATCCACGAAAAACATGAATGTTTGAGCTTTATGGGGGTATTGCTGTTCAACCAGCCCAAAACGGGTTAACGCTTTGTTTTTTGAACACCCTTATTACTTACAAAAATGATCCTCGGTGAATTCCACTTCCAATAAAGGAAGTTATGTTTACATCTCCGGTATCGTTTGGGTGCTGTGGGGGTCTGAAACCGGCCCATTTCATCAAAATTTCGATGTTTGGCAGCCTGTGGAGGGTTACCATATGCATCGCCTAATATGTCGTGTGTATCAAAGGTCGTGTCATGGGCAGGTCTAACAATGATGAATGTTTAAAAAAAATCTATAAGACGTGTTTCGAGAAAGTGCCGATAAACCCCAATTTTGGCAGTTTTTTGCCAATTCTGGCGAAACAAGGGTTAAATCGAAAATTCCGCTTCGGTACATTTATAGAATGTCCATGACAATATTAATCGCAGTCTATTTGTCAGTGGGTCCCGAATACGTCCGATTGCGTTTGATGTTGCCTTAATTGTAAAACCTTCAATCACAGCAACTCTGGGAGCCTGGAAAGCTAGCGGAATAATCGTGAACATCTCGGGGACCTCGGCTAGTTATAAATAAGTGTGAGTTTATTAAAAGGTTTGGTCGTATTGTTTGGGGAACCTTAACGCCAATTTCTCTAGAAAATAGACTTTAATTTGAACTGCCGAATCCTTCCGACTAATAAAGTTACTGTGAGTCTTGTCACAAACGTCTCTCTGACAGTGTTAGGAAGAATGGAATAAAAGGGACCTATCACCGCCCCGTCACACACAAACTAGGCAAATTTCTCGAGGAAGAATGTTAAAGCGGTAGGCTATTATCCCCACAATTCTTTCAAGGTGATAAAATTATTTGTACGTCAGGGAAAGCCCGTGATTCTACAGAATCACTCCGTCTAGTGTTCACAGCGTTTTGTAAAAGTATCTCTCTTTTGTGCCAGAGTCGCGTGTCATCTATTCTCATATCGTAAAATAGTGACGTCTTCTGGTAGTGTTGGTGTATTGTCTACAAGTTCGCATTCGTAACAGACCCACTCCAGGCCCGTCGGAACGAAATTTATATTGGGGGGGGGGGGGGGGGGCTGATATTGCTAATTTGGGTGAACTGGCTGATACTAAATGGGTATGGGGTATCCAGATGCCGAAGGCATCTGGCGCGAGTGCTGAAGGCACGAGCTTTTTGAGGGGGAGGAGAGAGAGGGGGTGGGGGTTACTCCCACAGAAAATTTTTTGAAAAGGGTAATCAAAGGAAGCTTTCTGGTAGCTTTTGAAGCAAAAACCTCTTGATTTTTTTAAACGGCAAAAGTTGTTTTTTTAACAAAATGTTTCAAAAATCCCAATAGAACCCCATAACATTTGGGGACGGTTCTCACACCGGGCTCACCTGCAGGCCGTGGCCGTATTCCGTCATGCTAAAAACAGTCAGGCCTTATGGTGGATTCATTAGTTTTATCATTACGCCAACGGTTGTCGTGGTCTTCTGAGCTGCCAAAGGAATTGCTCAAAACGTTTGCACATCAACATATACAGCTGCATGTTATACATTCAGTGATACGTTCATAATTCCAATCCAGGGGCGTAGTAAGCTAATTTTATTGGGGGGGGGGAGGGGTAGGACCTATATTCCCATGACGCGACGCGTCATCCGAGCGGCGAGTGGTGGTGAACACGAGAGGGGATATCCTCCGTCTCGTTGGTGGGGGGTCCGGGCCTCCCCCGGGAAAATTTTCGAATTTAAGATGTAAAAACATGCATTCTGGTTGATTCTGAGCAAATAAATCGTATATTCCTATGACGCGAAGCGTCATCCGAACCGCGAAAAGGCGAGTGGGGTGAGCACGAGAGGGGGTACCTCCCCATCTCGTTGGTGGGTGTCCGGGGGGCCTCCCCCGGGAATTTTTTTTAATTTAAGATGTACAAATATGCATTCTGAGTGATTCTGAGCAAATACATCGTCAATAAGGAAATACGTCAGCTCTCTGATCAATTCAGCGTGATTTCCGAGCAGAATGACAGGAATAGTGAACATGCAATGAGTTATCCTGTGTTTGGTTGGGGTTTAACATCGCTTTCCACAATTAGGCGAAAACACGACTGTCAGTTTTATTGGTGGAAGAAAGCCCACATGGAACCCACTCAGTCCAGTAATCATTAACAGTAATGTCGGAATATGGTAACCAGTGGGCATCCCGTGTGGAGAAACCACCAACCCAGCCCAGTAAAGCCTACTTTTGACAAATTTGTGGGGGTGGGGGAAATATATCCCTTACCCCCCCCCCCCCCCCCCCCCCACCGGTTCCTACGCCACTGTTCTAATCTGAGTTCAATAATGTAATGTCCAGTTTTATTCAGATTACATCGGTTGGTCCCATCATGGATAAACTAACGACGAAATATGAGCAAATTATTGGGGGGGGGCCCCCCCCCCCGGTTCCGACGGGCCTGCACTCGAAGTCAATACCTGCCGATTGAAGTTCCTGGTAACGACTTCTTGTAATACTGGTGGCACAGCGAATGTGGCCGATGTTGAAAGAAGTATGTATACACAGTATGAACAAGCGGCCAGGAGTTCATCGTGTCAGTCAATTTTCATTTTTTTTCACAACAGTATAACACACAGAGACTGACACAGTATACCAATTAGTATTCATCATTTTTACAGAGAAATTTCTAAAACTGGGATCCATGTCTGCATTAATCAGATAAATATCGTTTAAATATTATGTTTTTCAACCTTATTTTACTCCAAATGTGACATCTGGGCTGTAAAAGTGAATAACATCAATAATAATTTTTGGGGTACGAAATCGTTTTTAGGTACGAAATTACATAGTAAAAAGGGTACGGAATTACTCCAAATTCCGGGCACGAAATCGTTTTGGGTACGAAATTACGGCATCCCCATCAAATCACCCTCTTTTCTCTAGAATATTAAACAATAATGCAATGTGTGAGTAGAATGAGTCAAAGTTTTTTTTGTTTTTTTTTAAACAATATGTATTTTTATGGTTGTGTAGTTTCTTAGATTACATCATATGATTCATATCCGGTGTAAATGTTCAAGGCGGGTAACTAATTCAAATATTTAGTACCGTTATACCTTGAGACCCAGATCACTGATTCAAGATTAATTGGGTGCAACGTTTCGACCACGAAAACAATCAGTACACGAACAATTGTCCGAAGACTTCCAAGCGCCTTCGAGTTTGATATATAACATCTCTACAAGAATAATTTACAAGTTTGTTCAAATTAAGTCCGTGGTCATATTTAGGAGTGTCATGGTATTTTCAGACTTTAACACTCTATATAATGGGAAAGGAATATTAAAGTATTCTTGCCAAAACACTGCTCCAAATGCTTTCATGTTTGATATGAACACCAGATTTGTAAAGATGCTTTGTCAGGTTGTTCCGACTGTACCACTGGCATCAAACGTGGGAATGTATCGGTTTTAACAGTGTGGGAAGGGGGGGGGGGGGATTCAAAACATTTCTTCTCCCATACGACTGTTCCCAGTCTTAACACGTTTGATATGTAACATCTTTGCAAGGATAAAGTAATGGTTTGTTCAAATGAAGCCCCTTGGGCATATATTTTGGGGTGTCATGGACTCTCTGCCTACAATACTAGGTAATGAAGAAATTATTTTTGTTTTAATTTCTGTTTATGCAACAATAATCAAAGCATCAGTGTCGTGCGTAACACGGATTCCATGAATCCATTTTGATGGGATACTTTCGCTGGATTTCAAAACACGATCCACCGGTATATGGATCTATATGTGCAATATTCTTCAAAATCGGATTTAATTTCCACATATATTTTCAGAATCTGCTTCGAAGTGTTTTGTTAGAAGGTAAGGGCTGGTCAATAGGGTTGCTTCCTCTCTTTGGCTTGTCCCATCCAGACGAAGTTTCAATTTCCCATGCAAGAAACTGAACCGTAATGACTGGGGGTCGAAATGACTAAAATGCTGGTCGTTTCAGCACTAAGCTGGTCGCACCAAGTCTTTTTGACATCGTTACCTTTCGGCACTGAGTCATTTCGGCACCGAGGCTAATCGTTTCGGTTCCCAGTCGATTCGGCATCGAGTTGTCTCGGCGCCTGGTATTTAGATAGGGTTCGGCAGTTTGGGGTCGATCATTTAAGCAATACACTTTCTCAAATAGTCTGTGGCCCATAAATACCTGCACATGTTTTAGTAGATTACTCGTGCTGATCTCCCTACTTGAATATTTGTCCCACTACTCAAACAATTGTCCTTGCATTTTCGCTACATCTTTTCTTTGTTTACGCTGAAGTTTATTTTCAGATAACAGTTTACTGAAAAGTGGGATCTGGTTTCTTTGCAGATTTAATCTATGTTAGTAAAAGGGCTCTGAACCTCATGAATTCACACGCGAGTTGAGTTGGTTATGTCAACCTTCATTGTCATTGCTTCTCCAAACACTGGATATATAAACACTCCAGCTTCCACCGAAAAAACTATATAGCGGGGGAGGAATTCGTCACATACAGGTGAATTGTGCACTTGGTGATACCTTCTTGAAATTTGGCACACTGTTAGTGTAGGCTATGAGGTTCTCAAAAACGATCGGCTACAAGTTGACACCGACCGGTGGCGACCAGTAGCGGCACAATCCAAAATGGCCGCCAGCGGCTGAAGGGAACCTCCTTTTCGACGGTCTACCGACTATACATCCGATTGTAAGGGCGCGAAAGTGAACTCTGATCCACGCACGTGTTGGAAACAGACGTGGGAGATGATGTAGAATAAAACGAGATTCTCTATACGGACGCATCAATTTCTTGGAACTTGAAAAGAGCGTTGTTTCTCCGGGATCAGCGTCATTCAGGCAAACCTGAATGACGCTGATCCCGGAGAAACAACGCTCTTTATGAAGCAGTCTCTTTGCCATACAATCTCTTGTTTGGCGTAATTCCGCAAGCAATTCTGATTTGTCTGTCGAAATTAATTCGAGAACGCGATTGTTCACAAAAATCATTCACAGAATGAGTGAGAATCCTCTTCGTGTACGGACTAGTACTGACTGGGAACGTTGTTGCTTTTGCCAGCAAGACAGTTCCAAGAAATTGATGCGTCCGTATAGAGAATCTCGTTTTCATGACGCCTATAAAGCTATTGAGGAAGACATAACGCGCTTCCTAGATAATGGCGTTGAGCTTCCATATAATTTGACCATTGATTGTTTGATGAGAGAGAGTGATGAGTGTATGTCGATGTCACTGTTGACGAATAAGGCAATATATCATAAGACATGCCGTGACAGTATTCGGACTCACATCGTACAGCGCGTGCTACACAAGCGAGAGCGAAATGAGGCAGTGGCATCCTGCTCCACGCTGAGTCCTAAAAGAACACGGACAAGTTTTGAATCTGGCTGTGACAGGAAACTGCCCCAGTGTGTTTATTGTCACAAACGCGAAGGTGACAGCAGTGAGCCTATTTGCAGATCAATGTCTGATAACAATAAACTCAAAATTATGGCAAAGGAAGCCGAGAACTGGGTTGTTTTTTCTCGGGTCAATGCAGCATTTGATTCCGCTGCTAGTGATCTTTACTATCACAAAACCTGTTATTGTAAGCTTGCCAATGAAGCACGAGCGGCTAAATCTAAAAAGTCGAAGAACGCCGAACATTCCGCGTCAGGCCTGCCCTATGACCCTCTCGTTATGGCAGAGCTCATAACATTTGTTGAACACAACGATTCCGCGATGAAGCTTGTCGATCTCAAGAATCTGTACAGTCGGAGGTTGAAGCAAGTCGGTTCTGATTGGCTTAGTGAAGAAATACATTCCACTCGATTCAAAGAACATTTGTTGCAGAAATTGGGCGATGGCTGGGACGCCTTCACACAGGGTAGAGATGTGTTTATTTCAAGTAGGTTTCGAGTTGGCTCCTTGTTGTCCGAATCTTTAACTCGTATAGTGTCTGAGGAAGAGGCAAAAAAGATAGTTGATGTGGGTCTTCTTCTGCGTAAACACATACTCATATCTCAAGCTCCTTTCACGGGATCATTTTCATCTTATTGCTTGAGCGAGCCTGTACCCAACTCACTCCTGACTCTTCTTAGAGTTCTACTTGAGGGCACATGTAGTATACAGAACTTAGGCGATGATGAGACTGTTAATGCCAAGACTCGAGTGGCTTGTACTATTTCACAGATGTTGATCAGCAATTCAGCGAAACGCTCCGAACATGCACAAAATGTTCACCAGAGACGTGACAGAGAAACTCCAATGCCTCTTTATGTGGGTTTGAAGTTGCATGCCCATGATCGTATGAAAAATCTTATCAGAGATTTTCATCAAATGGGACTCTCTGTCTCTTATGATCGCGTAATGGATGTTCGCAGGAGTTTCGCGAGAGCTGTTTCACTGCGGTTCAAGAACGAAGGTGTTGTAGTCCCAGCTAACTGCAAACGTAATGTTTTCTCGATAGGAACCACTGATAACATTGATGTATCTGGTAGATCTGATATGCATGGTACGTCCATCACACTCATTGGTCAACTGAGCAGGGACAATGTGGGTACTGATCCCCCACCACTGAGTTTAGATGTTCCAGAAGACACACAAATTGAACTCCCAGACGACTATGCATTTGTTCCTTTCGTTGAAGACTTTGGTGGGGACATCAGGCTTGAATCTCCAGATGAATGTAATGTACGGCCCAATGAATATGCAGATTTGAACGTGGGAGAGAATGACTGGTTGTCTCATGTGTCACAGATCAGCAATAAAGGGAAGGTTGATGGCAGCTGGCAGCTTGATGAAGTCCCTGTGACCTTTTCAGGCTTCTTTTCAAAACATGAAGATCAAGACAATGTCAAACCTCGTGCAGTTATTGGGGTATTCCCTGTTTTCAGTGAGCAGAAAGCGGACTCACTCAGTATGCAGAAGCATGCTATGTATGTGGTCAGGGAAGCTACTGCTTTCGTAAACCCCGGCCAGATACCTGTCATTGAAGGTGACTGTCCGTTGTATGCCAGGCAGAAAAAATGTCAATGGCTGTTCCCAGAGGAGATAGGTGAGGATCGAATGGTGTGTATGATTGGATTCCTGCATCTTGAAATGTGCACCCAAGAAGCTGGTGGTAAGCTTATGGGTGGTTCTGGTTGGGAGCGAATGTTTCACCTCGCAAAGATATTCACACCCGGTGTAGCATCATCCCTACTTGGTGGGAAACATGTCAAGAGGACGCGACAGGCATATCTTCTCACTCTAGCTTGGCTTGAGATCCTCAGAAAGAATGCTTATGAGATTTACTGTCAGCAGACTGGGCCCCATGAGTCATTTGAAATGTGGGAACAGAGGATTCTTTCACAATCTCCAACTGCGCGCTATTGGGGTGAAATCGTTCGGAACTTTCTCTTGACAAGCTGTCAATTCGTTCGGAACCAACGAATCGGTAACTGGCCTGGTACACTGTGTTCTATCGATGAGTTGTGCAGTTACTTTTTTGCCCTAGGACATACAAATTATTGTCGGTGGGTCCCCGTATTTCTGAGAGACATGTCTCAGCTACCCAGGCGGCATCCTTCAATCCACAACAAATTCATGGAAGGCCATTTTGTGGTCCAGCGTAGTGAGAGGAAGTTCAGTATGATGGGTTTAGATCAGAGCCAAGAACATAGTATCCAACTACTCAAAGAAGACAGTGGTCCAAAAGGTCTCTATGGCCAGGCTGAAGAGAAAGTCGTTATTGAGCTTTCAAGGTCAGAAGTTCTGCGTGTTATAGATGAGTATGAATATGCAAGTTTCCACACAACATCATCAGATAACACGGAACACCCGGAAAGTTCGGTATCAGAGCAGAAAAAATTTCTGAATCAATTGAAATCTCTCCTCGATCTGGTGAATCAGGGACTCATTATCAACCCTTATGATGAAACTAGTGGTCAGCTGGTGACATTAGATACTGGTGAATATATGGACCCCGAAGTTAGTAAGAGTTTACGGTCATTACCCGAAAGGGGCAAGCATTTATATTCCACTTTCTTGAAGGAAAGGCTTGTGGAATGCACCGTACCCCTGAATGATGTTATTCCCAAGGCAAATATATATACCTTCCTTAACCCACCCCCAGCCAACCTGGACAAAGGCCGAGACAAACTCATGTCAAGTAAAGCAACTGCCGCAATAGTTACCCAGATGTTCGTTTCACTGCAAGCCCGGCCTGATTCAAACATGGATGAGTTTTTCATGCACGAGAATGCACGTGATCCGCCAGCATTATCCGATAGAGGTAAGCTACGGAGTGGGACAAAATCTCAAATTCTCAATTGTTTACCAGCTATTCCTGCACAAGGGAAGAATTCAGCAGCTAGACAAGCTTCAGTTGTCATCTTGGATATGCCTGCTGTAGTCCATGTAATCAAACCACAGAAAGCGGATCTGTTTGGAGAATATGCTCGATTGCAATTATTGCCATACATCGAATCTCTGATTAACACGAACACCACAAGGGTTGATGCGATCTATGACTGTTACCCCGAAGGCAGTTTGAAGAATCAGACGCGAGCAAAACGCCTCGGTGAGACAGCAGTTAGGTTGATACGGGTGTCCGAGAACGTCCCTTTACCTAAAGGGAAGAATTGGCAGGCATTCTTGAAAGTTAGTGAGAATAAAGACGAATTTTTCAAGTTCCTGTCTGCTGAACTGCTGAAATTAACATCAACATCCGAGTACCAGTTGTTAACGACATCAGGAGAATATGTACTATGCAATAAGGATGTTAGCTTATGTGACATATCTCCATCGAACCACGAGGAAGCAGACACGCGCATGATGCTTCATCTCAACCATGCAGTCTCACAAGGTCACAAAATAGCTTTTCTTCGCACGGTTGATTCTGATGTCGTCATTCTGTCTTTGCACCATTTCGCAACATTCCGTGACCTTGGACTCAGTGAGCTGTGGATTGGGTTTGGAATTGGAAAGGCATATAAAGATATGCCAATTCATGAGATAGCTTCACAACTTGGACCTGATTACTGTAAGGCCCTGACTTTCTTCCACGCCTTCACAGGTTGTGATGTAACATCCAGCATGCTCGGCATTGGGAAGAAGACAGGATGGAATGCATGGATGAATTTTCCCGCATCAACTGAAATGATGATAGAATTGACTGAGAATCCGCAAGTCTTTTCAGAGGATTCCCCTCATATGCAGCATATCGAAAAACTCACCATACAGATGTACAGTAACAGTTGTGTCAGTACACGTGTCAATGATGCGAGACGGCATATGTTCACACATGGCCTTAAGTCTATGGAAAACATCCCGCCCACCAAAGCAGCTCTGTATCAACATGTAAAAAGGGTAATTCTTGTGTCATCTTTCATTTGGCATCGTGCTCTGCAGAAACACTTATGTGTGCCAGACCCATCACAGTACGGATGGGAGTGGAATCCACGTCTCAATATTCTGGTCCCATTTTGGACTCACCTAGGAGACGCAAGTGCTGCATGTGCACTGATGCTCCACTGTAGTTGTGCCAAGGCCTGCAAGGGCAATTGCAAATGCTTGAAAGCTGGATTAAGGTGCACACCTTTGTGTAAGTGTGAAGGTGGCTGTTGTAACAATATTGAGTAGTATACTGTCATGTTAGGACCAGTCATCTCCTATTCTGGTATTTTTTTTTCCATTTTCGGCCAGTTAACACATGTCATGTTTCTAGTTGAGTTGATTTTGCTAACAAATGTTCATCCCATGTGGCTTGCTACATTGTCCGGGGTATAGGAATACAGTTTTAGATTTCGGAAAATAGTCTGTTATTTACTGCACAAGACGGTGTTAATTCATGCATAGCATGATACAATATCCCCAACTATTTTGCCTCTGTACAACAGTTGATACCTTCGTTCACCCGTGTGTTCATCTATGGTATCCTTGTCTTTCTCTGGCCATAGGCCACATGTGACTAGTCAGTTCCTACTCCATAGCAAATCAACTTGGAAATCCTTCATCTTGTAGCGCACTCATGTCTCAATGAATCCATACCTGAGTTGATCTAATAAATCTAACGTAAGGTATCAAATTGCCATACCGGATCATATTTCGATAAGTTATTCGCTAAAACATTTCGACCACTCATCGACATCAAAGGTCATGTTTTGGCTCCCAGTGGTGGCTATATCTCTATATCCCTGGTAAAGTAGCATACCATGAGGGATGGGCATTAAGTGTCGGCAACATTAATCCTGACTTGGAACACACCACATCTTAACTGGCCGAAAATGAAGAATACTACTTGTAGTCAAAAAATATTCCTGTACCTCGAATGACTGCAAACATACACTCACCCCTTCTAGTCCCATTTTGCCAATGTTCTATACTGGCAAGATAACATTGTATAATTAACAACGGGAACTAATGCATCCCGAGTTCATTCCAGCACTGCCCTTGCTGGCAGACGTGTCGCTATGGTGTTGAGATTGAACCAGAACTCCTCTAGAAATTTGATAGTTTTATTTTCTTAGAAAATAAATCTATCGAAAATGCCGGAAGTTGAGAATAGACTGTCACTTTAATTGGATTATCAAATGTCCAAGTATCCCCACTGCTGCATACTATCGAGTACCCTTGTTCATGTGTTGACAGGAATCTCTCATACCATGTTCATTTGACCATTGCATTCCCGAGAAACATTCAACACTAATTTATCTACGGACGGACGATCATACTGACAGTCAGACACACAGACGCACACATCGACGGAAATTCTGATCCCATTATCCATTAATCTTCCCCCCAACTTGTTCCAAGGGCTTCACTCCATCATTCACATCAATTACAGCACATGTATGGTGTTAGGTTTGGAGCTTCAGTTGTGCGATCGGCGAAAATAGCTTTTTTTCGATCCGCTTGGCGGCCATTTTGGATTTCGCTGCTAGTGGTGGCTAGAGGATGGTGCCAACTTGTAGCCGATCGATTTTGAAATCTCTGATGCCTACCCTTACATCATGCCAAATTTCAGGAAGGTATCACCAAGTGCACAATTCTAGCGAATTCCTCCCCCGCTAATATCACTAATCCAGTATTCTAAATACATTGCGCCAGATTTTGAAATGCAGGAGTACCAGCTCCCCCACCCCCCCCCCCATCCCCTCTCTCTGACAGACAATTAAAGATGTTCTGGTGGCAGAAACGGTAACGCAATAACTCATCCGAGGAAGATGTAAACCTCATCTTTACTATTGTACTCATTCTGTCAAAGCAATTGAGATACATGAATTAATCACACTTTATTGTGCCAGGTAAATTTGGGTCTGTGTGAAAATGGTGAAAGCACAAGAAATAAACTACGCAGAAAAAGAATTTATGGAATTTATTTTGGAAGTAAAATATTTTAAAGAAATCAGACATGGGTTTTCATTAACAGCATTTAGAGATTTTCACAAAGGAATCAGATCATTTTTTCAAGAAACCAGAAGTACTATAAAAGAATCAGAAATGTATATTTTCGGCTCGGTTCACTTTTTTGAAAAAGACATGAGAATAAGAAGAAAAGGGAACCATACATGTCTTTCACACAGACTAACAAATAAACATAAATAAATAATATTTAAAGATAAAAATAAATAAAAAGAATGCTTTTGAAGAAAATATAGATAAAATTTATATTTACTTGTAATCCAGGTTCCTGCACAAAAAACACATATAATTACATGATAATTACCTCAGACACTAAACACTTCGGTCCTCCGCTGATTTGTCGCGGTTCTCAGGTGAGAAGATCTTGGCTCCCAACTGCCTCTCTATTCCAACGCTTCTTCTCTCCTTCCAACACTCGAAGACGAACAACTTGATGGCATCCCGTGCCCCATTCTTTCCGATCTCTCCGATATTACCGATAAGCATATCAACCCTCTTCTTTGTATTACTCACTAACCTCATGTCCTTCATTCTCCCATTCCACTTCCCCGTCATAATCCCGGTGAATCTTATTCTGTTGGACTAGTCTTTTGGACACTCTAATATAAGCGTTCCCTGGTATCCACTGTGCCTGAATTACACATTTGGCACTCCTTTTCACTGTTTCCCTCATTTCCCCCCTCGGCTCCATGGACTGCGACCTCAGCTTGAACAACAGTGACTCCTCCGAAGGTGCCATCAAGGTGCTCTTAAAAACCTGGCTTCTCTTTATCACGCCGGTCACCCAAAGACCTCTTTGATTTGACCGCCTCTCGCCAATTAAGGTTACCATCCTCATGGGCTCTTTCTCTCACGATTTTTTCACCCTGGGTTGTCCCCCACTTCTAAGTCCGAGATTTCAAGTGAGTAGTTCTCTATCAGCTCCACCACTTGGACCATCCACCCTGTCTTTGTATTTTAATTCCAAATATTCTGGAACATTACGTTACACCATCGGCTATCGGGAAGATTTACCAACTAGTTGAGATAACAGAGTTTCAATAATACTATCCTATCCTTGATCCTCGTCCACCCAAGCCCCTCCCCCACCCCCCGATTACTTCTAGTGCTTCGGTCGTACTCGACCCCGGCCTGCATCATACTACAGGGATTCCAAGCTCTTCAGCGCCGTTTGGTTTAGAGGTACCACTTCCGTACCATATGTTATACTTGGTAGACTCACCACTTTCCAAATGGTTTTTTCCCACGAACACCTTATTGAAACTGTTTCTGCCTATAAGTTTAATTTGGTTAACGATTCGTTTCCCATTCACAATCAGTTTATTTCTGTGGTTTGGGTAGTTGCCTCTTCCGGTTATGTTTATATTTACCCCAAATGCTCGTAGTCATTTGTCTCTCTTACACTAAGAGGTTTGCTGCTGCCTTACGGAATACAGCACTACCCCACTCTCCACCTTCGAGTAGGATACACTTTACGACCCACGGGTATAACTTTGCTTTTTCTTTCATTTAGTTCAAGTCTCCATTCGTTCGCACATCTCCAAACAATTCCCAGCATTTTCGCTAGCCCCTCTTCGCTTTTTGACACTTGTGCCATGTTGTCTGCGAAAAATAGCCCCGGGATCGTCAAGTCTCCAACTGCCACGCCCTTGTCGCTATGCAGGAGTTCATCTCATAAATCGTTATGTACAATGCAAAAAGAACTGGCAAAAGGATTCAGCCCTGTTGTTGACCTATCTCAAAAGGCACATGTTTTGTTGTGTATGTCACCCAGGCTAAGTTCACTCTGAACATCTTTACATAATGCTTTCAGAATTCCAACAAAATCGCCTTTCAAGCCCAGGGCCTCAAGCTTTTACCACATACACACCCTTCATACTCTATCATGTGTCTTTTAACATCCAAAAAGGCCATAAACATCTTTTTCTTTTTGGCGTTCAGAGATTATATCATTTGAGAAGGCGCATTCATGCCTGGAGTGGATGCGACTAATTCTCCGCAATTTACGGCCAGGGTGAGACAAACTTCATCAAGAAGATCTCATTTGAAGACGTACAACGCATTTCTTGCGTTATGGCTAATTCCAATGCCAACCAACAAGAAATTGGGGAGGTTGTTCAGGATAACGTATATTGGAAAAATAGATGACACTTTGAATGGCCTACGATTTGCTGTATGTTTGGAGATGTGTCGGTTAGCAAAGAACCGTCGCTCACACAGAAATTACCACCAACAGAGCGTGCAGCATACTTTCATAGCCTGAGGATTCATCTACAGGTTATCATTTGGAAAACCTGGAACAACAGAGCACTTGATCCTCGTGATTGGGGTTGGAAGATGCATGAAAATCATCTCGTGCCAATCATGACAGACATGTTGCTAAAATTTCTGCGCCTCAAGTGTACACTTACAAGCAATAATCCATGCGGTGGAAATGCATGCACTTGTAGAAAAAATGGGCTGAAATGTGTAATTTGCACATGGGGATTGTCGAGGGAACGGATGCAGCAATGAATCTGTCAGGCTGTTGGGATTGCATCACGAACACCGGCATATTTGGCACTTAAATCTTGATTTCTATTGCAGGTTTTCAGGATACTCTGATTGTTGCATTCTGAGAAGTAGCGTATGTTCCCCTACAGGTCGTCTTTGGATGACCCCGGTGGATGACCCCGGAAGTGACGTCATGTCACGTGACTTGGTGGCGCCATGTTGTGTTGTCATGGTAACCTGCGTGAGCGGCCATGTTGTTACGTCATCTCCATAGTGATACGCGGTGCGAGTGCGCATGCGCAGCGCGTGTTGTTAAAGTGATACGTGTTTCCGTTGTCCATTTTGTATACTGGAGGCCGCCATCTTGGTTTCTATGGTAGCACGTGATTGCTATGTTACCCAATTTTTCGGCAATAAGACGGGGTATGTTCGGAGGGTGTGTTCGAGTTGAATAGGAGTATTTTCCCGATTCGTAGAATTACCTCAAACAACCCGACAAGTTTTACTATTTCGAATTCTTTCAGAATTCTCTGCTTCTATCTATATATGTAATAGTTATCGTTTATCTGACCATGTTCCTTTATTCTAGAGTATACTCCAGTAACGTAGAAGAACAGTTGGAACAGCTTTGCTTATTGTTACTACATTTAACTATTTCTGGTCTATTCTTGTTAGTTCTGACCCTATTCTAAGTACTCTTGTTGTTTCATTTATCTAGAACGTTTATAACCAATCAGATTGCTTGATTTCCCATAACCTGTACTTAATCGTATAGAGCTATCTTCCCTTATTACAATGAAGTTGTATCCGACTCTCATCACACCTATATCCAATGACAATATCCCCGGGCACCCCAATTTCGGCACCCCTTTTTGGAAAAACATATGACCTTCGGCACCCCTTTTTTGTCATATGTGCTTATGTGAAAAAGCACATGTGACACAATGTGCCCTAGCACAAAGGCACATGCTTTATGTGCCGATATGTGCTTATGTGAAAAGGCACAATGTGACACAATGTGCCCTAGCACAAAGGCACATACGGGTATTTGAGGATACCTATGACCTGGTATTGTATTATTTGAGGATACCTATCGAGGATACCTATCAAGGATATCTTTTATAAGATACTTATCTGAGGATACTATATATGCTGTACATATCCCTGTAGGTCTCTTGCTGGCCCTTAGTACTATTAATCCACCCGATGCTTCATGTTATCCTATGACTGGTATAGGTAGTATGCAATGCTAGGCATATTGTGGGTAGGGGTACTGCCTGGTAGTTTAGAACGGTACTATAGTATGGGCGGTATATACACCTATAGGCCCCTGTTAGTGCTTGGTACTATTAACCAATCGATTGCTTTGTTTTATTATATGGCTGGTATATGTAGTACGTTATGGTAGACCTAGTGATTTTGTGGGGGTGGGGGTAATGCTTGGTACTTTAGAACGGTAGTATAGCATAGACTGTACATATCCCTGTAGGTCTCTTGCTGGCCCTTGGTACTACTGATCCACCGTAGTAAATTAGATCTCATTGAGGGATTTTTAATATGACTCTTATCCTCATTTCAGAAAAAAGGATTCCACAAATGGGATTCCTAAAAAAGGGGTGCCGAAATTGGGGTGCCTTCTGGAGAATCCCTTTTTTCTGAAATGAGGATAAGAGTCGTAGTAAATTAGACCTCAATGAGGGATTTTTAATACGACTCTTATCCTCATTTCAGAAAAAGGGATTCCACAAATGGGATTCCTAAAAAGGGGTGCCGAAATTGGGGTGCCTGGGAATATGGCCATTGGATATAGGCTTTTATTGTACACAAGGGAGATAACTCTGCATACAGATTATGGGAAATCAATGGTTAGTTATAATTTATATAAATGATCTAGATAAATGAAACAATAAGAGTACTTGGAATAGGGTCAGATCTACTGCTATTACGTACCATCTTACCAGTAACAGGATGATACAAAGCATTTGGTAGGTTAATATTAGCAACGGTTAGGATGGGACCTACAGGGGAATATACCAACCATACTCTGCTGCCGTTCTGTATTACCCGGCATTGACCCCACCCCAGAATACCGCTCAATAATATGAAGCACCTGGTGGATCAGTAGTACCAAGGGCCAGCAAGAGACCTACAGGGATATGTACAGCCTATGTTATACTACCGTTCTAAACTACCAAGCATTACCCCCACCCCCACAAAATCACTAGGTCTACCATAACGTACTACATATACCAGCCATATAATAAAACAAAGCAATCGGTTGGTTAATAGTACCAAGCACTAACATGGGGCCTATAGGTGTATATACCGCCCACACTATTGTACCGTTCTAAACTACCAGGCAGTACCCCTACCCACAATACCCCTTATGCCTAGCATTGCATACTACCTATACCAGTGATAGGATAACATGAAGCATCAGGTGGATTAATAGTACTAAGGGCCAGCAAGAGACCTACAGGGATATGTACAGCCTATATAGTATCCTCAGATAAGTATCCTATAAAAGGTATCCTCGACAGGTATCCTCAAATAATTCAATACCGGGTCATAGGTATCCTCAAATACCCGTATGTGCCTTTGTGCTAGAGCACATTGTGTCACATTGTGCCTTTTCACATAAGCACATATCGGCACATAAAGCATGTGCCTTTGTGTTAGGGCACATTGTGTCACATTGTGCTTTTTCACATAAGCACATAAGACAAAAAAAGGGGTGCCGAAGGTCATATGTTTTTAGAAAAGGGGTGCCGAAATTGGGGTGCCCGGGGATATTGCCATTGGATATAGATGTGATGAGAGTCGGGTACAACTTCGTTGTAATAAGGGGAGATAACTCTATACGATTAAGTACAGGTTATGGAAAATCAAGCAATCTGATTGGTTATAAATGTTCTAGATAAATGAAACAACAAGAATACTTAGAATAGGGTCAGAACTAACAAGAATAGACCAGAAATAGCTAAATATAGTAACAATAAGCAAAGCTGTTCCAACTGATAGGCTCTTCCACTCTACTGGAATATACTCTAGAATAAAGGAACATGGTCAGATAAACGATAACTATTACATATATAGATAGAAGCAGAGAATTCTGAAAGAATTCGAAATAGTAAAACTTGTCGGGTTGTTTGAGGTTATTCTACGAATCGGGAAAATACTCCTATTCAACTCGAACACACCCTCCGAACATACTCCGTCTTATTGCCGAAAAATTGGGTAACATAGCCATCACGTGCTACCATAGAAACCAAGATGGCGGCCTCCAGTATACAAAATGGACGACGGAAACACGTATCACCCTAACAACACGCGCTGCGCATGCGCACTCGCACCGCGTATCACTATGGAGATGACGTAACAACATGGCCGCTCACGCGGGTTACCATGACAACACAACATGGCGCCACCAAGTCACGTGACATGACGTCACTTCCGGGGTCATCAACCGGGGTCATCCAAATACGACCTGCAGGGGAACATACACTACTACTATTCTGTCTTGCAAGTACGAGAATTAATGTTTTGCCACTTACGATGAAGCCGGAATTCCGTTGCAGAGAAGTTCCGGACTCCGCTCCGATATTCTACTTTTTTGGCAGCCATTTTGGCAACCATCCTGGACAGCTAGCTAAGTTGAAAATTCATCAAAATTTATCACCACCGTTCAGTTTATGCACATTGGTGAGGTACGGTTGCAAATCGCAGATCCATGCCAATGTTATTCCAACATTCGTCTATTTTTATCTCAATTCAGGTTTGTTCAAATAAAGTTGCAACATCCACAGGGGGCACCACTAGGGGCATAACTCTGATAGCACCCATAAAATACAAAAGAAAAACTTCTTCAGATCCAGTGGTCAGGATCTTTTCATATTTGGTATACAACATCTTTTGGGGTTGGGGGGTCAGATTCAAGTTTGTTAAAATCGAGTCCCTGCGTTAATATTTGGGCTCCCTACTGAAGCCCAAATTTTGACTTAGTGCAATACGTGGAGTATTCTTCTTCAGATCCACTAGTCAGAATCTTTTCGTATTTGGTACACAACATCTCTATGGGGGTCGGATTCAAGTTTGTTCAAATCGAGTCACTGGATTAATATTTGGGCTCCCTATGGGAGTCCAGTCAGAATCCTTTCGTATGTGGTATACATCATCTCTAGGGAGGGGGGGGGGGGGGCAGATTCAAGTTTGTTCAAATCGAGTTCCTCGGTTAATATTTGGGCTCCCTGTGGGAACCCGAATTTGACTGTGCAATATGAGGAAATTTCTTTAAAAATCGTCTTCTTCAGATCCACCAGTCAGAATCCCTTAACATTTGGTATACATCATCCCTTGGGGGTCAGATTCAAGTTTGTTCAAATCAGGTCCCTGGGTTGAAAATTTTGGGTCCGGTTGGGACTTGGAAATTTTGGACCAAAATTTGGAAAAACAATTCGTTTTTTTATGCGTTTTGTTAAATTTTGAGTTGGACGAAAAAAAAATTTTTCAGCCTGAATTTTTGGGGGATTTTTTATGCGTTTTGTTCAATTTTGATGCGAAATTTTTTTTTTATAGCCTGAAATTTTGGGTCCGGTTCAGACCTGGCAATTTTGGACCAAAATTAGGATTTTTTTTTCTCGATTCTTTTCAAAATCGAGTTCCTAGATGAATTAGAGTGGTTTTATGCGAAAATGTTTTTACCCTATGTCCTCCCCTCCTTCCTTGTCGTAGGGGGGGGGGGGGGGGAGGCAGTTAGATGTAACAAAATGTTTGGCTGTAAAATATATTTTGAAAGATTTAGAGTGCCTTTATGCGACCCCCCCCTCCACCAAACCACCCACCACCCCCCCCCTCAAAAAAATACCCCCATGACCACCAATCCCACTCCCCACTCCCGGGGGTCAATTAAACGGAGGAAAAAATTGCTACAAAATGCATTTTGAAGGAATTAGAGTGAATTTATGTAAAAAAAGGACCCCTATAATAATTTCATGACTTCTTTCCTCTGAAGTGTTGATGAACCATGATTAGCTGAGTGTGATCCAAAATACTTCTTTGAACAACTTGTCAGGTAAGCAGTTAAGGCCCCTTGGGGCCTCTTGTTTAAGAATTGGCAGCCATCCTGGACGCTATCTTGGATAAAAAAATTCCCCAAAGCGGAATTTAGCGGATTTTGGATATGTTGTAGATCAGACATTCCTGCGTCGATTGACACCAAAAAAACGCTTGTTATAAATTTCCTCCGGGTCCAAGCCTATGTTGACTAGACTCTCGCCTGCCTGGCCACAATGGCGCTTAACGTAACATCTTCAAACATACCTTGCTATACCCTGATACTGCCACCGATACTTAAAGATAAATACGAGCAGCTGTGACTCAGTACAATCTCTTGTCCTTATAGAACCACCAAGGAATAGCACTGCCACGACCCCTGAGGACATGTCGATCCCATCTGCAATACAGTAAAGTTGGCGCCGTCACGCTACCAACACTCGTAGACGAACTGCTTGATGACGTCCCTTGCCCCATTCTTCCCAATCTCTCCGATCAGCATATTAACCCTCTCCTTTGAGTCTCACACTAACCACATGTCCTTCATTCTCCCATCCCACTTCCCCATTATACTCCCAGTGAATCTTATTCTTTTAGACTGGTACTTTGGGCATTCTAGAAGAAAGTGTTCCAGGTTCTCCACCATGCCCAAATTACACATCTGGCACTCCCTTTCACTGTCCTTCCCAATTTTCCCCTCAGCTCCAGGGATCGCGACCTCATCTTGAGCAGCCGTGACCCCCCAAAGGTGCCATCAAGGTACTCTTCAAAGCCTGGCTTCTCTTTATCACGCAGGCCACCCAAAGACCTCTTTGATTTGACCCCCTCTCGCCAGTTACGGTTACAATCCTCCAAGGCCCTTTCTCTGACGATTTTTTTACCCTGGTTGGCCCCAACGTCCAGGTCCGAGATCTCCAATGAGTAGTTCTCTACTAGCTCCCTCACTTGGACCATCCACCCCGTCTTTATATTTGAGTTGAAAATTCTCAGGAACATTACTTTACACCATCGGCTGTCTGGGAGATTTACCAAATAATTAAGATAACCGAGTTTCAACAGGTCTATCCTGTCCTTGATCCTCATCCACCCAAGCTCACCCCTGATTGCTTCTAGCGCTGCGGCATTACTCGACCCCGTTATCCATCGGCCTGCATCGTTCTGCAGGATTTCCAAGCTCTTTATGGCCGTCTGGTTTAGGGGTACCACTTCCGTACCGTATGTTATACTTGGCAGACCCACAATTTCCCCTCGAAAACCTTACTGAAACTGCTTCTCCCTATAAGTTTCATTTGGCTAAGGATTCGCTTCCCTTTCAGTTTATACCCCAAGTATTCACAATTTCTATAATAGGTATATGTTTGTCTTCGGTATGATAATTTTGTCATCCAATGATGTAGAACTGAATCCTGACTCTGTTGACGAAACACCGTAAAGATAGTTTATTAAACATATGTCATCGCAATATACAGAGTATCAAATCTAAATTAGATGTTATTAAATGTAAAGCTCTGCCCTGTGATATGTTGGCCCTCACAGAAGCATGGCTAAATAATACTGATCGAACAATATCACTCCTCTTACCTGGATTCCAAGAGCCCATACGCAAAGATCGGTTGACGAGATGAGGTGGGGTGGCGGTTTATATTAAAGAAGGCATTAACATCCGACGAAGACCAGCCCTGGAAATGTTAAACTTTAGATGTATTTTGGTTGCGTTGCTGTCAAGCCACGGTAGACCCATCCTATTAGAAGTGCTCTACCGGCCACCAATCAGTTCATACGAAACATGGAATATTATTTCCATGTCCACTGAAAAGGCTAAAGACTTCACCATATCTGATTTAAGTGGGATTTTAATGGTAATCAACAATTTGACAAAGGAGTGACTTTGCAGAAATCACCAAATATTTCAACCTGACACAGTTTGTGAACGAACCGTGTTTTACTGAGTCATTGACGTCGCTGGTAGTCTTCCTTACCGCAAGCAGCACAATGAGAACTCACTCAGCACTGTGAAGTTACCTACTTATTCCTTTTTCCTCATTCGACATTCGAAAAAAGGAAAATTGTCCAAATAAACTATGGTGTAGGGTGGCACAGAACAAGACAAATTTAATGACACCTTGACCTTCCCTGTGGGACCCCTAAAAGGGGGCTGAACTTGACCCCTAAAAGTGACAAACTTGCCAAATTTCCCTATAATGGAGTAATTTTGCCAAACAAACTGTGGTGTAGGGTGGCACAGAAGGAGGCAATTGTTTGGACACCTTGACCTTCCCTGTGGGACCCCTAAAAGGGGCTGAACTTGACCCCTAAAAGTGACTATCTTGACAAATTCCCCTATAATGGAGTAATTTTGCCAAACAAACTGCGTTGTAGGGTGGCACAGAAAGAGACAATTTTTCGGACACCTTGACCGTCCCTGTGGGACCCCTAAAAGGGGCTGAACTTGACCCCTAAAAATGACAAACTTGACAAATTCCCCTATAATAGATAAATTTTGCTAAACAAACTGTGGTGTAGGGTGGCACAGAACGAGACAAATTTAATGACACCTTGACCTTCCCTGTGGGACCCCCAAAAGGGGCTGAACATGACCCCTAAAAGTGACAAACTTGCCAAATTTCCCTATAATGGAGGCATTTTGCCAAATAAATTTGGTGTAGGGTGGCACAGAAGGAGACAAATTTTTGGACACCTCGACCTTCCCTGTGGGACCCCAAAAAGGGGCTGATCTTGACCCTAAAAGTTGCAAACTTGCCAAATTCCCCTATAATGGAGTAATTTTGCCAGAGAAACTGTTGTGTAGGGTGGCACAGAACGAGACAAATTTAATGACACCTTGACCTTCCCTGTGGGACCCCCAAAAGGGGCTGAACATGACCCCTAAAAGTGACAAACTTGCCAAATTCCCCTAAAATGGAGGGATTTTGCCAAACAAACTTTGGTGTTGGGTGGCACAGAACGAGACAAATTTTTGGAAACCTTGACCTTCCCTGTGGGACCCCCAAAAAGGGGCTGAAATTGACCCCAAAAAGTGGCAAACTTGCCAAATTCCCCTATAATGGAGTAATTTTGCCAAATAAACTTTGTTGTAGGGTGGCACAGAAGGAGAGAAATAATTTTTGGACACCTTGACCTTCCTTGTGGGACCCCAAAAGGGGCTGAACTTGACCCCTAAAAGTGGCAAACTTGCCAAATTCCCCTATAATGGAGTAATTTTGCCAAAGAAACTCTAGAGTAGGGTGGCACAGAACGAGACAAATTTAATGACTCCTTGACCTTTCCTGTGGGACCCCCAAAAGGGCTGAACATGACCCCTAAAAGTGACAAACTTGGCAAATTCCCCTAAAATGGAGGAATTTTGCCAAACAAACTTTGGTGTAGGGTGGCATAGAACGAGATAATTTTTTGGACCCCTTGACCTTCCCTGTGGGACCCCTAAAAGGGGCTGAACTTGACCCCTGAGCTTGACCCCTAAAAGTGACAAACTCGACAAATTCCCCTATAATAGAGACATTTTGCTAAACAAACTGCTGAGTAGGGTGGCACAGAATGAGACAAATTTAATGACACCTTGACCTTCCCTGTGGGACCCCTAGAAGGGGCTGAACATGACCCCTAAAAGTGACAAACTTGCCAAATTTCACTATAATGGAGGAATATTGACAAACAAACTGTGGTGTAGGGTGGTACAGAACGAGACAAATTGAAAGACACTTTGACCTTCCCTGTGGGACCCCTAAAAGGGGCTGAACTTGACCCCTAAAAGTGACAAACTTGCCAAATTCCCCTATAATGGAGAATTTTTGCCAACAAAGTGTGGTGTAGGGTGGCACAGTATGAGACAAATTTAATGACACCTTGACCTTCCCTGTGGGACCCCTAAAAGGGGCTGAACTCAACCCCTAAAAGTGACCAACTTGCCAAATTCCCCTATAATGAAGTAATTTTGCCAAACAAAAACTATGGTGTAGGGTGGTACAGAACGAGACAAATTTAACGACACCTTGAACTTCCCTGTGGGACCCCTAAAAGGGGCTGAACATGACCCCTAAAAGTGACAAACTTGCCAGTTTCCCCTATAATGGAGGAATTTTGCCAAACAAACTTTGGTGTAGGGTGGCACAGAAGGAGACAATTTTTGGACTCCTTGACCTTCTCTGTGGGACCCCTAAAAGGGGCTGAACCTGACCCTTAAAAGTTACAAACTTGACAAATTCCCCTATAACAGAGAAATTTTGGTTAAACAAACTGTGTGTAGGGTGGCACAGAACGATACAAATTTAATGACACCTTGACCTTCCCTGTCAGACCCCTAAAAGGGGCTGAACATGACCCCTAAAAGTGACAAACTTGCCAATTTCCCCTGTAATGGAGGAATTTTGCCAAACAAACTTTGGTGTAGGGTGGCACAGAAGGAGACAATTTTTTGGACACCATGACCTTCCCTGTGGGACCCCTAAAAGGGACTGAACTTGACCCCTAAAAGTGCCAAACTTGACAAATTCCCCTATAATGAAGTATTTTTTGCCAAACAAACTATGGTGTAGGGAGGCACAGAACGAGACAAATTCAAGGACACCTTGACCTTCCCTGTGGGACCCCTAAAAGGGGCTGAACATGACCCCTAAAAGTGACAAACTTGCCAAATTCCCCTATAATGGAGAAATTTTGCCAAACAAACTTTGGTGTAGGGTGGCACAGGAGACAATTTTTTGGACACCTTGACCTTCCCTGTGGGACCCCTAAAAGGGGCTGAACTTGACCCCTAAAAGTGACAAACTTGACAAATTCCCCTATAACAGAGAAATTTTGCTAAACAAACTGTGGTGAAGGGTGGCACAGAACGAGACAAATTTAATGACACCTGGACCTTCCCTGTGGGACCCCTAAAATGGGCTGAACATGACCCCTAAAAGTGACAAACTTGCCAAATTCCCCTACAATGGAGGAATTATGACAAACAAACTGTGGTGTAAGGTGGCACAGAACGAGGCAAATTTTTGGTGACCTTGACCTTCCCTGTGGGACCCCTGAAAGGGGCTGAACTTGATACCTAAAAGTGACAAACTTGCCAAATTCCCAGCGATGTCTTAGTTACTTATTCCTTATTTGACATTTTGACATTTTTTATTCCATCAAAACAGGAAAAATGGCACCTGCTGTAGGATGGCACAAATGAAGATGAGTTGATTGACATGTTGCCCATTTGCATAAGGCCTTTCTTTATGGGGCAACCAAGGCCCTAAAAGTGACAACCTCCCAGAAAACCTCCTAAATGGGCAAATCTGATCAAATAAAAGGTGATGTAGGGTGGCACAAATGAAGTCGAGGTGACGACATGTTGCCCATCCACATAAGACCTTTCTTTATGGGGCAACCAAGGCCCTAAAAGTGACAACCTTCCAGAAAACCTTCTAGATGGGCAAATCTGATCAAATAAAAGGTGCTGTAGGGTGGCACAAATAAAGGCGAGTTCATTGACATGTTGCTTGTCCGCATAAGGCCTTTCTTTATGGGGCAACCAAGGCCTTAAAAGTGACAACCTCCCAGAAAACCTTCTAGATGGGCAAATCAGATCAAATAAAAGGTGCTGTAGGGTGGCACAAATGAAGACGAGTTAACAGACATGTTGCTCATCCACATAAGGCCTTTCTTTATGGGGCAACCAAGGCCCTAAAAGTGACAACCTCCCAGAAAACCTTCTAGATGGGCAAATCTGATCAAATAAAAGGTGCTGTAGGGTGGCACAAATGAAGACGAGTTGATTGACATGTTGCTCATCCACATAAGCCTTTCTTTATGGGGCAACCAAGGCCCTAAAAGAGACAACCTCTCAGAAAACCTTCTAGATGGGCAAATCTGATCAAATAAAAGGTGCTGTAGGGTGGCACAAATGAAGACGAGTTGATTGACATGTTGCCAGTCCGCATAATGCCTTTCTTTAAGGGGCAACCAAGGCCCTAAAAGTGTCAAACTCCTAGAAAACCTTCTAGATGGGAAAATCTGATCAAATAAAAGGTACTGTTGTGGGCAACCAAGAAATCTGATAAAATAAAAGGTGCTGTAGGTTAAGTCGAGTTTAAAGCGAGTTTATCGGCGATATTAACGCAAATTTATCCGCGAGGTTATCGCGACTTTATCCGTGTTGTTAGCGAGAGTTACTTCGCCGGGTTAACGTGAGTTTATCGTGAGATTATCGCGGGTTTATCCGTGAGGTTAGCGCGAGTTTTACGCGAGTTTATCCGCGAGGTTAACGCAATGTTAACGCGAGTTTGACAGGAGTTTATCCGCTAGGTCATCGCGAGTTTGGCGCGAGATTAATGCTAGTTGACCCGCGAGGATAACGGATGTTAATCCGCGCGGTTAACTGGAGTTTGACACGAGTTTACCCACGAGTTTAACGCGAGTTGTACACGAGTTTAACGCAAGGTTAACTCGAGTTTGACAGGAGTTTATCCGCTAAGCTGTCGCGAGTTTGGCGAGAGTTTTCCGCGAGGTTAATGTGAGTTTAACCGCGAGTTTATCCGCGAGTTTATACGCGAGGTTAACGCGAGTTGAACGCGCATTTTACTCAAGTTGATCCACAAGGTTGACGCGAGATTAATGCTCGTGTTAATCTCGCGTTATAACCTTGTGGATAAACTCGCGTTAAACACGTGCTAACCTCACGGATACTCTCGCATTAACCTCGGTTCAACCTCGCACTGAGAACGCGAATAAATTCCCGTTAAACTCGAATTCACCCCCCGGATGAACTCGCGTTAACATCTAGTTAACCTCACTTTAAACTCGCGTAAACCTAGCGGATAAACTCGCGTTAATCTTGCGATTAAACTCGCGTTAGTGTCTCACATAAACCCGCGCTAATCCCGCGGATGAACACGAGCTAACCACGCGATTTAACGCGCATTAATCTTGCATTAACCCCGGGGATAAACGCACGTTAACCTCGCAGATTAAGTAGCGTTAAACTCGCCTTAACATCGGGGATAAATTCACGTTAAACTCGCGGGTAAACACACGTTAACATCGCGGATTAACTCACTTTAAAGTTGCGTTACACTCACGTTAACCTCGCGGATAAACTCGAGTTAACCTCGCAGATAAACATGCGTTAACCTCCCAGATTAATTCCCGTTGAACTCGAGTTAACCTTGATTTACATTCAGTTTAACCTAGCGGTTAGACTTCCGTTAATCTCGCGGATAAAGTCGTGTTAAGCTCGCGTTAGGGTCTCGCATAAACTCGTTAACCACGTGAATTAACTCACGTTAATCTCGCGTTAACCGCGGCGACAAACTCGTGTAAAACTCGCGAACAAACACACGTTAAATTCGCGTTAACCCCGAGGATTAACTCGTGGATAAACTCACGATAACAACGCATATAAACTCACGATAACCTCGCGCATAAATCCGTGTTAACATTTCCGATAAACTGGCGTTGAACTTGAGTTAACCTCGAGGAAAAACTCGCGTAAACGTCGCGCATAAATTCGCGCCAAACTCGCGTTAACCTCGTGACTAAACACACGTTATACTCGCGCTAATAACGCGAATAAACTCCTGATAACCTTTAGCACAAACTCGCATTAATATCGCGGATATAGTCGCGTTAATCTGGCGTAAAAAACTCGCGTTAACGTCGCGCATAAACTCGCGCTGACCGCGCCGATAAACACAAGTTGAGCTCGCGGATTAACTCGTGTTAAACTCGCGTAAAGCTCGCGTTAACTTCGCTGATAAACTTGCGTTGAACTCGTGCATGAACACGCGCCAAATCGCGTTAACTTCGCGCATAAACGCCCGCTAAACTGGAGTTAACCTCACGGATAAATTCGTAGTAACCTCGCGAATAAACTCACGTTAATCACATGTTGACATCGCGGACATACTCGCGCCAAACTCGCGATAACCCATCGGTTGAACTCGCATCATACTCGCGTTAACAGCTCGTTTAACTCGCGCTGACAAACCGGGTAAATTCGCGGTAACCTCGCCGTAAACTCCCGTTACCGTCGCCGATAAACTCGCGTTAAACTCAAGTTAACCTCGTGGATAAACTCGTGTTAAACTCGCGTTAACCTTGCGGATAAACTAGCGTTAAACGCGCGTTAACCTCACAGATAATCTCGCGCGATAACCTCGCGTTAACCTCGAGGATTAACTGTCTCTAATAACACTGTCTCTATAAACACGTAATAACCTCGCAGACAAATTTGCTTTAATCTCGCGTTAACCTTGCGTTTAATTCGCGCTATCAACGTGGATAAACTCGCACTAAACTTGCATTACACTCGCGTTAACCTCGCGGATAACTCGCGTTAACCTGGCAGTTGACATGCGTTAACCTCCCGGGTTAACTCGCGTTTAACTCGTAGATATTCTCACGCCAAACGCCGGCTAACCACGCGGGTAAACACGAGTGAACCTCACGGATTACCTCCGATTAATCTCGCTTTAAACTCGGGGATAAACTAGTGTTAAAATCGTGTTAAATTCGCGTTACCCTCGCAGATTAACTCGCGGATAAACTCGCAATAGGCCCGGGGATAAATTCGCGCTAAGCTCGCGTTCAAACTCGCGGTAACCTCGCGCATAAACTCGCGTCAACATCACCGAACTCACGTTTAACTCATGTTAAACTCGCAGACAAACTCGTGTTAACCTCGTGCATAACCTCGCGTTAAATTTGCGTTACCCTCGTGGATAAACTCGCGTTAAACTCGCGTTAAACTTGCGGATAAGCTTGCGTTAAACACGTGCTAACCTCACGAATAAACTCGCGTTACCCTTGCGTTAAACTCGTGGATAAACGCGTGTTAAACTCGAGTTAACTTCGCGTTAAACACGCACCCAGTGGTTAGACTCACGTTAAGTTAGCGGATAAACTCGGGTTAGCGTGGCGTATAAACTCGCGCTAATCTCACGGATATTCGTTAATCTTGCGTTATCCTCGGGGATAAACTCGTGTTAAACTCGCGGACAAACATGCGTTAAATTAGCGTTAACCTCGCGGATTAACTTGCGGATAAACTTGCGATAACCTGGCGCATAAACTCGTGTTAACATCGCCGATAAACTCGAGATGTACTCGATTTAATCTCGCGGATAAGCTCGCGTTAATGTTGCGCATAAACTCGCGTTATAATCGCAGATAAACTCGCGTTAAACTCGAGTTAAACTCACCGATAAACTCGTGTTAATCTCGCGGATAAACTCGCGCCAAACCCGCGTTAACCTCGTGGACAAATTCAAGTTAAACTCTCGCTAATAACGCGGATAAACTCCTGATAACCTTGCGCACAAACTCGCATTAATATCGCGGAAACACTTGCGTTAAACTAGCGGAAAAGCTTGAGTTAACTTCGAGCATAAACTCGCGCTGACCGTGCCGATCAACACACGTCAATCTCGGGGATTAACTCGTGTTAAACTCGCGCAAAACTCGCATTAATATCTGAGATAAACTCGCGTTAACTCGCGGATGAACACCCGTCAAAACTGCATTAATCTCGCGTTTAAATGCACGTAAAACTTGAGGTAACCTTGCGGATACATTCGCAGATTAACTCGCATAAACGTAGCGGATATACTTGCGCCAAACTCGCGATGACCTCGCAGATAAACTCACCTCATACTCGCGTAACATCGCGTTTAACTCGCGCTAACAAAGCGGATAAATTCGCGATAACCTCGCACATAAACTCATGTTAACATCGCCGAAAAACACACGCCAATGTCGCATTAACCTCGTGGATGGACTCGTATTAACCTCGTGTTAACATGTTAACATCGCCGATAAACGCGTGTTAAACTCGGGTTAACCTCCCCGATAAACTCGTGCCAAATAATATCGCGGATAAACTCGCAATATCCTTGCGCATAAACTCGCATTAATATCCCGAATAAACTCGCGTTAAACGCGCGCTAACCTCACGGGAAAACCCGCATTAATCTCGCGTTAACATCGCGGGTTGACTCTCGCTAACAACGTGCTTAAACTAGCGATAACCTCGCAGACAATTTCGCGTTAAAATCGAGTTAACCTCGCGTTTTACTCGCGCTAACAACGTGGATAAACTCGTAATAACCTCGCGCATAACCTCGCGTTCACATCGCCGATAAACGCGAGTTAAACGCGAGGTAACCTCGCAGATAAACTCGTGATAACCTCGCGTATGAACACGCGCCAAACTCGCGTTATCTTCGCACATAAATTCGTGATAACCTCGCGTTAACATCGCCGATAAACTCGCGTTAAACTCATGTTAACCTCGCGGATAAACTCGCGTTAACCTCACGGATAAACTACCGCCAAACTAGCCAACGACCACGCATTAAATTCGCGTTAAACTCGTGTTAACATTGCGGATAAACTCGCGTTTAACTCGACTAAACTGGCGTCAAACTGGCATTAACCTTGCGGATAGACTCGCGTTAACCTCGCGAACAGACTCCCGTTAAACTCGTATTAATCTTGCGGATAAACTCCAGTTAACAACGAGGATTACCTCGCGTTAAACACAACACGCGTTAAACACTCGTTAAACATGCATTAAACACGCGTTAATCACGTGGATAAATTCGGACTAAAGTCGTGTTATCCTTGCTGATGAACTCGCGTCTAAACTCGTGTTAACCTCGGAGATAAACTCGCGTTAACCTCACGGATTACCTCGCGGATAAACTCGCATTAAATGCACGGATAAATGTCAAATAAGGAATAAGTAACTTACTTCACATCGCTGGGAATTTGGCAAGTTTGTCACTTTTAGGGGTCAAGGGACCCACAGGGAAGGCCAAGGTGTTCTTGAATTTGTCTCATTCTGTGCCACCCTACACCAGTTTGTTTGTCAAAATTCCTCCATTATAGGGGAATTTGGCAAGTTTGTCACTTTTACGGTCATGTTCAGCCCCTTTTAGGGGTCCCACAGGGAAGGTTAAGGTGTCCGAAAAATTGTCTTCTTCTGTGCCACCCTACACCACAGTTTGTTTGGCAAAATTACTCCATTATAGGGGAATTTGGCAAGTTTGTCACTTTTAGGGGCCAAGTTCAGCCCCTTTTGGGGGTCCCAGAGGGAAGGTCAAGGTGTCATTAAATTTGTCTCGTTCTGTGCCACCCTACACCATAGCTTTTTTGGCAAAATTACTCCATTATAGGGGAATTTGGCAAGTTTGTCACTTTTAGGGGTCAAGTTCAGCCCCTTTTAGGGGTCCCACAGGGAAGGTCAAGGTGACCAAAAAATTGTCTTCTTCTGTGCCACCCTACACCAGTTTGTTTGGCAAAATTACTCCATTATAGGGGAATTTGGCAAGTTTGTCACTTTTAGGGGTCAAGTTCTGCCCCTTTTAGGGGTCCCACAGGGAAAGACAAGGGGTCCAAAAAATTGTCTCTTTCTGTGCCACCCTACACCAAAGTTTGTTTGGCAAAATTCCTCCATCATAGGGTAATTTGGCAAGTTTGTCACGTTTAGGGGTCATATTCAGCCCCTTTTAGGGGTCCCACAGGGAAGGTCAAGGTGTCATTAAATTTGTCTCGTTCTGTACCACCCTACACCCACAGTTTGTTTGGCAAAATTCCTCCATTATAGGGGAATTTGGCAAGTTTGTCACTTTTAGGGGTCATGTTCAGCCCCTTTTAGGGGTCCCACAGGGAAGGTAAAGGTGTCCAAAAAATTGTCTCCTTTTGTGCCCACCCCTACATCCACAGTTTGTTTGGCAAAATTACTCCATCATAGGGAATTTGGCAAGTTTGTCACTTTTAGGGGCCAAGTTCAGCCCCCTTTTGGGGGTCCCAGAGGGAAGGTCAAGGTGTCATTAAATTTGTCTCGTTCTGTCCACCCTACACCATAGTTTTTTTAGGCAAAATTACTCCATTATAGGGGAATTTGGCAAGTTTGTCACTTTTAGGGGTCAAGTTCAGCCCCTTTTAAGGGTCCCACAGGGAAAGACAAGGGGTCCAAAAAATTGTCTCTTTCTGTGCCACCCTACACCAAAGATTGTTTGGCAAAATTCCTCCATTATAGGGTAAATTGGCAAGTTTGTCACTTTTAGGGGTCATGTTCAGCCCCTTTTAGGGGTCCTACAGGGAAGGTCAAGGTGTCATTAAATTTGTCTCGTTCTGTGCCACCCTACACCACACTGTGTTTAGCAAAATGTCTCTGTTATAGGGGAATTTGTCAAGTTGGTCACATTTAGGGGTCAAGTTTAGTGCCTTTTAGGGGTCCCACAGAAAGGTCAAGGTATCCAAAAAATTGTCTCCTACTGTGCCACCCTAACACCGAAGTTTGTTTGGCAAAATTCCTCCATTATAGGGGAATTTGGCAAGTTTGTCACTTTTAGGGGTCATGTTCAGCCCCTTTTAGGGGACCCACAGGGAAAGTCAAGGTGTCATTAAATTTTGTCTCGTTCTGTGCCACCCTAGACCACAGTTTTTTTAGCACAATTTCTCTATTATAGAGCAATTTGTCAAGTTTGTCACATTTAGGGGTCAAGTTAAGCCCCTTTTAGAGGTCCCACAGGGAAGGACAAAGTGTAAAAAAAATTGACTCCTTCTGTGCCACCCCTACACCAAAGTTTGTTTGGCAAAATTCCTCCATTATAGGGGAAATTGGCAAGTTTGTCACTTTTAGGGGTCATGTTCAGCCCCTTTTAGGGGCCCACAGGGAAGGTCAAGGTGTCATTAAATTTGTCTCATTCTGTGCCACCCTACACCATAGTTTATTTGACAAAATTACTCCATTAGAGGGGAATTTGGCAAGTTTGTCACATATAGGGGTCAAGTTCAGCCCCTTTTAGGGGTCCCACAGGGAAGGTTAAGGTGTCCAAAAAATTGTCTCTTTCTCTGCCTCCCTACACCACAGTTTGTTTGGCAAACTCCCTCCATTTATAGGGGAATTTGGCAAGTTTGTCACTTTTAAGGGTCATGTTCAGCCCCTTTTAGAGGTCCCACAGGGAAGGTCGAGGTGTTCTTGAATTTTGTCTCGTTCTGTGCCACCCTACACCACAGGTTGTTTGTTAAAATTCCTCCATTATAGGGGAATTTGGCAAGTTTGTCACTTTTAGGGGTCATGTTCAGCCCCTTTTTCGGGTCCCACAGGGAAGGTCAAGGTGTCATTAAATTTGTCTCGTTCTGTGCCACCCTACACCATAGTTTGTTTGACAAAATTACTCCATTATAGGGGAATTTGTCAAGTTTGTCACTTTTAGGGGTCAAGTTTGGCCCCTTTTTAGGGGTCCCACAGGGAAGGTCATGGTGTCCAAAAAATTGTCTCCTTCTGTGCCACCCTACACCAAAGTTTGGTTGGCAAAATTCCTCCATTATAGGAGAATTTGTCAAGTTTGTCACTTTTTGGGTTCAAGCTCAGGGGTCAAGTTCAGCCCCTTTTAGGGGTCTCACAGGGAAGGTCAAGGTGTCCAAAAAATTATCTCGTTCTGTGCCACCTTACACAACAGTTTGTTTGGCAAAATTACTCCATTATAGGGGAGTTTGGCAAGTTTGCCACTATTAGTGGTCAAGATCAGTCCCTTTTGGGGGTCCCACTGGGAAGGTCAAGGTTTCCGAAAATATGTCTCGTTCTGTGCCACCCAACACCAAAGTTTGTTTGGCAAAATTCCCCCATTTTAGGGGAATTTGGCAAGTTTGTCACTTTTAGGGGTCATGTACAGCGCCTTTTGGGGGTTCCACAAGGTGTCATTAAGTTTGTCTCGTTCTGTGCCACCCTACCCAACGGTTTGTTTGGCAAAATTACTCCATTAGAGGGGAATTTGGCAAGTTTGCCACTTTTAAGGGTCAAGTTCAGCCCCTTTTTGGGGTCCCACAGGGAAGGTCAAGGTGTCCAAAAGTTTGTCTCCTTCTGTGCCACCCTACACCAAAGTTTGTTTGGCAAAATTCCTCCATTATAGGGGAATTTGGCAAGTTTGTCACGTTTAGGGGGTCATGTTCAGCCCCTTTTTAGGGGGTCCCACAGTGAAGGTCAAGGTGTCATTAAATTTGTCTCGTTCTGTACCACCCTACACCACAAGTTTGTTTAGCAAAATTTCTCTATTATAGGGGAATTTGTCAAGTTTGTCACTTTTGGGGGTCAAGTTCAGCCCCTTTTAGGAGTCCCACAGGGAAGGTCAAGGTGTCCCAAAAATTGTCTCCTTCTGTGCCACCCTACCCACGCAGTTTGTTTGGCAAAATTACACCATTATAGGGGAATTTATCAAGTTTGTCACTTTTAGGGGTCAAGTTCAGCCCCTTTTAGGGGTCCCACAGGGAAGGTCAAGGTGTCCAAAATATTGTCTCCTTCTGTGCCACCCTACACCTCAGTTTGTTTGGCAAAATTCCTCCATTATAAGGGAATTTGTCAAGTTTGTCACTTTTAGAGGTCAAGTTCAGCCCCTTTTTTGGGGTCCAACAGGGAAGGACAAGGTGTCCAAAAAATTGTCTCCTTCTGTGCCACACAACACCACAGTTTGTTTGGCAAAATTACTCCATTATAGGGGAATTTGGCAAGTTTGTCACTTTTAGGGGTCAAGTTCAGCCCCTTTTAGGGGTACCACAGGGAAGGTCAAGGTGTCATTAAATTTGTCTTGTTCTTTGCCACCCTACACCATAGTTTGTTTGGACAATTTTCCTTTTTTTCGAATGTCGAATGAGGGAAAAGGAATAAGTAAGAAACTTAACAGTGCTAGACAGCTCAACATAAGCTTATAGCTTACTGCTGAATCCCACCCATACAACTTGTATATCAACTATGTTGAAATATCTTTATGCATACACCTGTATTAGAAGTCTCCATGAATATTATGCAATTGTCATTTACCTGTATGTATCATGAATAAATATTGTTTAAACTAAGTTTCTGATAATTTTTCAAAAAACTCCAGAGGAACTCAGAAAAAAAATTCGGAAAAAGATAAATTAGGTATATTAGCTACGAAAAGAAAATAAAACAACAAACCCTGGCACAAAATTTATTTTTTTAATTTTATGTCGCATTTTCATGGAATCGCCCAATACATGGTCTTCTCGATCGGAGACCACCTTCGTGCAACCTTGTCCGGATAGTCTGCGTCGAAACATTTACCCCGGATTCATTCTGAAGGTCATTGCGAAGCTGGGTTGCTGTGTCAAAGCGATTCCTACAGACCTGAATGATCAAAAACCGGTCTTCAGCTGCAGATGTTGACTATTTTCGGGGTTTTTGGTTTGAATTTTATAATGAGGCGAGCGGAAGCGAAGAGCTTTCATTGTCATATACCCCAGATGATTCGCACGCACTTATACCCTGGATGTCGCACGCTCTCTTATACCTTGGATGTTGGGCGTACCCTTTTCCATGGCTATTTGTCCAAGGCATTCTGACCAATCAGAAGACAGAATTTATCGGGATATTGGGACAATGATATATAAAACTAGACTTTTCTGTTAAAAATTAAGTATATCTACCCATAATATATTGATATACCGTATAACATTAGACTTTACTGTTAAAAATTGGATCACATAATTATTATTATGATCGTATTATAAGTAATAACAGCTGAATAATTCATTCGGAATTATTCATGGGTGCAGGTCGTTTCGGCACCGAGTCGTTTCGGCACCAGTGTTCAGGTCGTTTCGGCACCTGGGAAAAGTTGTTTCGGCATCTGGAGTAGGTCGTTTCGGCACCTGCAGTAAGTCGTTTCGGCACCTGATTAATTTTTTTCGGCACTTTATTCTGTCATGTATTTTAGTTGTTTAATAGCGTATTTTCAGTATATTATGAATATTTTACTCTGTTTTTTTTTTTTTGTTTGAAGTAGATTGGAACTGTATTGAATGATATTAAATTTTTAATTAAGTTCAAAGAGAAATGATTTCTTTGTGTTTTGTATGGTTTTGTTTTCAAAGCGATCAGAGCTGCGGCCCCATTTTGATTGATCCGATGTAGTTGTTTCTGAAGTGATTAAACATAACAAGGTGACCCAATGTAGTTGTTTCTGCAGTGATTAAACAAGAGGGTGTGAGCAACAGAAATAACTTGACAGAAAGAATTCGGCCCCTTAGGTGTTTGTTGTTGGAAGGGAGAATTTTCCTATAAAGCTGGCTCTGGGACAAGCTTTTGTCATTCTAATTGAACATTCTCGAATTTTCAGGCAACACTCTTATCAAGAAGACGCATGGAAATGGTAGACAAAGCGTAGGAGGAATTGGTGCAACCTACCTTTCTGCAATATACACAAGAAACCACCAAACACCAGGCAAGGGTTGAAACAAGCTTGTCTGGCTGGGCACGAGTGTACATTTTATATAAATAAACATTTGAATAAAGATTTAACAGCCCTTTTAAGGGCTTGAGGGTGTGTGTCTGTGAGAGGGTGTGTGTTTTCTTTTAGTGTTTTTTTTTTTGGGGGGGGGGGATGAGGGAGGTCATTTGGAATTCCCGAAGGATAACCAGATACCTCATAATCACATACGGCATCCTATCTCCCAGAAGGCTTGATGGATGACTTTCGGTTTTACAAAACTAAACTGTTGGAGCTTTCTCCACTCCTTTTTTGTAACCGCTATGGCCATATACCGGGGCCGCTACCAAACCGGCGTTGCTGTTTCTCTTCTTCCCTTAAATTTGCCATCGCACAACATTATATTCTGGCTCGCCACCATGGTGGGACTCAAACCTCTACCATCGCCGGGCTTCCACAAATGCCACAAGTCAGGATAAGGGCAAAAACAACCAAAAGAACAACAAAGGATACAACCCCTCTGGATTCATAGTAGTAGTCACCAGGGTTCACCCTGACACGCCCAGGGAACTCATAAATCAAGGGTTACAGAATTGTAAATGGGAAAGATTTGTGTCCAAGGCCACTGGGAAGTCGACCTGGAAAATCAAAGCCATATACACCATTCGGGAAACCAAATTAAAAATCTTAGCCAATGGAATACATATCAACAATAGGCGGCACATGGCGGAGGAATATAGAAGTACCTCCCCCGATACAATGCCACAAGTGTCAGAAGTGCTGAGGTGATTGCAACTGAAATCACAGTCGACAATAAAAACATCACGATTGTTTGTTATTATAACGACTCAAGCAAAACTGTTTCTGACAATGTCTTTGATTTCTTTACGAGCAAATACAAACACTGCATCTTCCTCGGCGACTTCAATGCCAAACACTTGCATATCTACATTGAACACAGTTGTACAAAATTTATCTCGTGATGCTTATGATGCTTAAATAATGTTAAATAATGTTTGCTATTTTTCATATCTACATTGAAAACAGTTGTACACATTTATCTCGTGATGCTTATGGTGCTTGATATTTTATGCTATAATGATAAAAAATGTGTGCTATTTTTCATATCTACATTGAAACCAGTTGTACATATTTATCTCGTGATGCTTATGATGCTTGATTTTTTGTGCTATAATGATATTTGATATTGTGCTATGTTAAACTGAATGTTGCTATTTTCATGTGCGGCCACAAATGTAAAAATGCTGTTGTTTTCATCAATTTTAAAGATATCTTTAATAAAACTTTGAATTTGGAGGCAAATTTTAAATTGTTGTTATGTTTTTTTTTAACCCAACTATAATAAAATCCCCAGGTGCCGAAACGACTTGCGCTGGTGCCGGAACGACTAGGTGCCGAAGCGACTCGGTGCCGAAACGACCTGGCCAGGTGGCGAAACGACTTGCCACGGTGCCGAAATGACTTGGTGCCGAAACGACCCGATGGCGAAACGACCAGGATTCTGTCAAATTACTTATAATACCATCATAATTAAGTCAAATGGCGGATTGTCCCTTATGTCTCGGCGCGCAGTTATTATTATGATCGTATTAGAAGTAATAACTGGTGAGTAATTCATTCGGGATTATTTATATGTTATTACTTATAATACCATCATAATTAAGTCAAATGGCGGGTTGTCCCTTATGTCCCGGTGCGTAATTATTATTATCATCGTGTTATAAGTAATAACTGCTGAATAATTCATTCGGAATTATTCCTATGTTATTACTTATAATACCAACATAATTAAGTCCAATAAACAAATCCATTGTCCGATAATTAATAATGATTATATTATAAGTAATAACAGCTGAATAGTTTATTTGTTATTACTCATAATCCAATCATAGT